>CM037791.1:13891728-13941728 GCA_021229015.1 Solen grandis
CAGAAAAAGATATTGAACTTTTTGTAAAGCTGGACGGGATAGACATTATTCCTGTATCAGGTCCCTACTTCAATTTGTGAAGCATGGGAATTAATATCATGGAATATGTTACAAATTGATTCAGTATTGTCTCTAATATTTTCTGATCTTCTTCTCTTTATGCCTGATAAACAAGCATTAACTTCTCACTCATCCCTAAACCCTGGGGAGGTCAGTATCAAACACAGGACCCTCCATTTCATATGCTTAAAACCACTTGTCTTGCTAGGTCTTATTTGTCTGCATGAGTTAAACATTAAACCAACATTATTTCAGTCATTTGTGAACTTTTGTTTACATGAGACAGACACAGTGTTGTCGAGATCTCGCCACAATGAGTTGAAAAATAGCCAAGTCTAAGCTAAATCACAGGTAACCAATACCTGACTATTGGTACACACCATGGTCACACAGTAACTTAGAGTGGCAGAGAGTGATGTGGAGCCAATCCACTGCGCTGGTGTTTGTACGATATCATACCATAGACATGTGGCATGATACCACACCCAGTCACATTCTCCCAATACCAGGCCTGTCCTGGAACTACCCTATCATGCTGACTGCAAGTAATTAAGGAAGATTTATCAGGAACATTTGAACAATTTTACTATACTGTGGTCAAGAATTGAACCCATGACCTCTCCACTATAAGGCTGACCTAGAACTACAAAGCTCTGCAGGAAAATCATCTGGCCAGACAATAGCTGCGTTTCTTAATCTATTCCTCCAGAATCTAAAGCCAAATGATATGCAAGATAAATTAATCCTGCATGGAAAATCTGCTAACACATCCCTGACCCTTGTCACATCCACGCATCCATCACATGCAGGCCCTCTGAAGGTAAACAATCATGACATGTGGTTAGACCTATGGGTTATAACATACAGTCTTCTGTATATAATTACAGGTATGTTCAGGTAGCTTGAAATCACAAATTACCTAAGAAAGCTGATTAATAATTCTTGTGTGGGATTAAGTCTTGTCAGGATTAGCTTTCAACAAATTTAGATCTGTACTTCTTCTGTCTGACACTCCATCAGGACCCTTAGCTAGTTACCATATTCTTCCTAATTGATTCACTAGCCATAAGAGGTGTCCCCCTCCTCTATCACCTGTAATCTCATTGTTGTTATTGTTCACTGCTATAATACAATTCTAGTTTCTGAGTTTCTGTTGTTGTTCAAATAAGGAACTACCAAAAAAAAAAAAAAAAGATGCCACAGCATTCTGGGCATTCCTGCTTCTTATAATCTTGGATTATAATCTGTTTACCTCATGAAAAGGCTGAGGCTTGATGAGTATTTATCTTAATTCACTGATCTTAAAATGGTGAATGAAACAATGATATTTTCTCTGACATGCAGTTTGTTAAGAATCTGAGCTACAAAGGAGTCTCCTTGATCGGTCGCTCCATCAGCTACTTTGACTAAGTTGATGGAGCATATGCTTTGGAAGCTGGAGGTGGCAGGTTTGTTCCCAAAAATTTCAAAAATTGTTCCGATAGCTTTCTGCTTGATGCTCAGTATACATATAGGGAAGTTTCTGGACTGGTAAGCCCAGTGACATGATAATATGCCTAGGTGAAGATGTGATCCCCCTGTGCGATAAAAAGGTTGAATATGGTATGTCATATATGTACACATCCACCACACCTGATAAACAAACAAGTCTCCTGCCTGGTCAGCCATTAATTCATCAGGCCAGTCACAGGCTGCGTTAATTATCAAACACTACTCCCACATAATCAGACTGGGTGGGTAGGAAACCCCTCAAGTTCCAGGTCAATCCCACCATGAGGAGCTGATTTCCACGTTATGTCAATTTGACCAGTATACCAGTATATGTTTATCTATCTTATCCATCCATCAATCCTAATAAAATCTACATACACTTCCGAGATATAACTGGAAGTTCATCTAATATAACAGCCAGAGCAACCAACCAGATGCAATCTTGTAAGCTGATCAGGTTTTATGTTATCCACAGTGAATATGTCAAATGGATATTCTAAAACAAAAACTGAGCTCCTGTAAATCTGCAAACATCAGATTTTCAATGTTCATTTTTGTGTAATCTGCTGTAAGTAGAGGTGGCACATAGGGATCACTTTTCCATCGTTTGTCTGTCCGTCTGTCTATCCATCACAATTTTTCCGTTAATCATCAGCAGGTGACACATGTGTTCCAAAGCACACTCTTGTTGAATTGTATGTATAATTATTGTCAAGAGAGGTTGTCAGAGGTATCAGAATGGAAAGGTCAAACATTGAAAGTGCTTAAACATTTGCTAGAAAATCACTTGAACCCTATACCTCATAATTACTGCCAGGATAAAGTTTATAATTCTACTCAATAACCACGTGGTTAAAATTGCTTTGACCTAAATATGTATTTTCAATCAATCCTGTATCTAGTTACAATTGCAGGGTTTCAATATTTTTGCATACAAATCCAGCCTTAGCATAAATAGAGACTGTGATGCCACTAACTTGCACTAGTCATTCAGACCAGTGTTGACACATTGCATACAAATCAACAGGTCTCTATCAAGTCACATGAGCCAGCATTGATGCTCCTGCTGTCAAAAGTATGTTACAATCTTCCCCTTTGTCTGGAAACAAAAAAAACAACAACAAAAACAATACTTGACCACTAATTATCAGATCATATATAATTAAGACTAAATCAGAGAATGTTTTTCAAGCAGAGCTTTATTATTATCATACTGACCCGGGAATAATAAACTAATACATACATGTTTTGCACTAAACAGTCATAGATCAAAAAGAACACTTGCTAATTAGTACAAATAGTCTCACACCACATCTACATCTCATCTTGAACATATCACCCTTATGTAGAATATATGTCTGACATGCCTAACAGTTCCCCAGGACTTCCAATACAACCCTCTGACTATCACAGCACCACCCTCCCACATTCTCCATACATCATTTAACATGTTAAACTGCTGCTTGTCACTTTATTGTCAGAACAAAGCACACATCATATCAACATCAATTCTGGATTTACATGACACTTCAGAGACAAAAATTCAATTTAAAGTGACTACAAAGGTTATAGTTTACAAATTCTGTAAATAATCTATAACGCCTACTCTCTGTGCTGTGGTCCACTGGTTAAACACAAACATTGAAAGGTTATGGATTGCCATCAACACTGGTATTACTAGGCACGCATACAGTACTGGTCCAACTGTGGTTCAAACTGTGGAGAGGGTTTAAAAGGAGTAATCAAAACATATTTCTCAATCAACATAGAAGAAATCAATTGAAAAAGCTAAGAATAGAAATAAGATGTCCCTATATACAAATGTATATGTGACTGGTATAACAGTTCCAGTGACAATAAGTACCAATCCCACAACAACAAAGATAGCCACAGTGTGTCAAACAAACACCAAAGGAGGTATGGGACACCATGGGAGGTGGGTGAAACCACAAATCATACCACGACCTGTACACATTATCTTGTTCAATTTATCATCTACAGTACTTGCTTTATGAATTATAAATGTAAGACTAGGACTGTTTCCCATCAATGTCCTGACATAATGCATAAAATGACAGCTGAAGTTATCAATATCATCTTCACTATAAATAAGGTGAAACATCTGACATTGGCTTGGAGCCTTTAAACACTAACTATATTTAAAGTATCATATAGGTAGTTCTGTTTATTAAGAGTTATTTCCTGTTGAGTGAACTTGGACTCTGTTGACCTTTCTAATTATGCATATGAAAATGACCTCAGGGTAAATATATGGCATAAAACTATAAGTACAACATTACATTTTAATGCACTATATATATATATATATATATCACTGTCCTTGGTTGCATGAACCTGTCAGATATCCACTATATATTGAGGGGTGAGAGCGAAACTAAGCTAAGTGCTTATATATTTATATGCACCTAGCCTAGTTTTGCTCTCACCCCTCGAATTATGTATGTTTTATGTCCTGTCTGACCCTTACTGTTATGTGTCATGGTTCCATGTTGCTGGCATCTTTTGTACTGTGGTCATATCTCTAATTATATTATAAGACCTGGTGCAAGTTGCTCAGACAAAAAGTTGCAATGTTATATATGTATGTTTTTTTGTGGGTCTCTTTTGTGGGCTATGAGAAGAATGTTTTCTATCTCTTTGCAAGGTTTAGGAGGTGATCAAAGCATTTATCTGGCACTTAAGCACCATTTTTATAATGCCCATCAGGCACAACATGCAAATCAATTTGTTTTTCCACATTTAATGAGCAATTATTATAAACACCCATTTCCAATCAGAACATTATAATTAAACACTGTTGGCCATGTTTGTTTAACATGTTACTGCATAAAGCAGCTTTGAAGAGTTCCCCCTTATTTTGTGTAACATCCTGTTATATAAAAATCATTCGAAAAAATGTATATCAACTTATTGAAACATCTGAGCACTGCACCCCTGTTAAAGGAGAGAGTTCTACCCGGATGCCTTCATGCATTCGAGGTCTTCCTCCACCTGTAATTAGCCGGATGTCGCTATATGACTAAAATACTGTTGAAGCGACGGTAAACTCAAATAGTCAAGTCAAGTCAAGGAGAGAGAGGGAAAGTGAGAGATTGGAGAGTCAGATAAAGATCAAGAGAGAGATCGAGAGAAAGAGAGATTGCCCTGATCATTTATTTTGAAACAAAGTTATGGCAATATGACAACACAATATATCCCTATATATATTAACAAAGTTTAATGAAGGACTGTGGCCTTGGAGCTTGTGACCTGATTCTTGCATTGCAATATATGTAGTAACCACTAATGTACCAAAATAATTTTGCAAACTGACCATAATTATACAGTGTATAACCTACACAGAAAACAAAAATGACTTAATCACACAGTATAAATAGTTATACATTTTAAGTTGAATACCTACAGATTTTAAAGTCATTTGACCTTGACCTTTGAACTTACATGCCTCACATCCTCGGGTCATGGTGATCATTCTAATATACACAAATTCACACCAGAGTGTGAGAGATGGGAGGGGAGGTGGGTAACAAAGGGTCCATAAAATTTATCGAGAAGCTTGTCCTAAATGTTAATAACCACACCTACATGACACAAACGTTAAATATAGATCATGAAACCACACCCTCTCATTTCAAACACCAGCTTCTTCCACTGTATGCAAGTATCAACACTTAATCCATCCTGGGAGGGGCACTATTTTGCATAGTGCAATATACTGTAAACTGTTACTCCATACTTAATTAGGAGAACAAATCAACCTTTAAGAACCCAGACTGATTCACCAATTTTCATTTTGTATTACTGGTATTCAATGCCCAAGTCTAGCTACTGGTATTCAGTACATGTGTAGGTAAAGGATGTGGGTTCAAACCCCATTTGGGCTTTCCCAGGTGTGAATTTTGTACTGGTCCAGTCTAGAAATCATCAGAACTAGTATAAATTTACAAATCAATTTAAAATAAAACAAATGTAAACATTATTTAACTGACCTATTTTTCAGGTACTGTCACACTAGCTTTTCAGCAATCTAATGCAAGTGTAAATGGCATGTGAGAGTGAATGATGAGTTATTGTTCTATACACGGACACTTCATTCTTACAAAGAAGAAATTTCCCACAATTTAAAGATATCTGTGCCAAAATTGTACATGCAGTAGTGCCTGGTAAACCCCATAATGCTCCTTTAACCCTTTCCCTCATATAGACTCATTTTGACGCACTCAGTAGGTACCACATAAAGCCTGATCTGCAGAAAACCACAGTTAAATCTTACCAAATTTAATTGTAAAATCCTCATTTCCAGACCACTGAGGAGCAGCGAACAGCATAAAACCTGATCAGCCTGCGAGTTACTCGCAGGCTGATCTGGTTTTATGCTGTTCGCATAGATCTTTTCATGGTATCCTCTATGAGGGAAAGGGTTAAACTAATTAGCCCTATACTTTATGAATATTCATTTACAAATGTATGACTTGACGGATATCAATTTACAGAAACAATGGATTGTTCTATGTTGCATCTAAGCTACTATATTATAAAAACCTGATGTCAAGGGTTAAACATGCCCACATAACCAAAATTTAAACATTTATTTTTATTCATAGAGAGTACTGGTTTGCTATTCTCCTGAGTACCCTGCATGGATTGAGATGTAAATCCCGGAGAGTACTAAAACTGCTTCCAGTCTGATGGCTAAAATAGTGTCATTGAGTGGCAAATGGTTAGAGATGTTCATGTATTAGCCAGCTATATATATAACAGACAATTCCAATGCCTTGTGATCATGAGATCTAATCTGGTCATTAGAACTATCCAGAGTGGCTACTCTGGGATGTTTTGTGATCAACGATTGACCTGGTTAACTGTTGCACTTTATGATACACTGACTTTGACTTGCAAGGAAAATGGTCCATTAACAATAAAAATAGGCGCTGCTTAAATTTCATAGTGAAATGTCATGACATACACAGATCAATGTTCAACAAATATTTCAATATATTTATCCTTTCATTGGCTTTTAGTCCAAATAACACACCCCAGTACTTACTGTGAGTGACTTCAGTATTCAAACATACTGTATACTCCCTATTAAATACATACATGGGAAGGGTTGGGGTAGGGGGAGGTAAGGGGCTTTCTCAGGAGTTTTCGTGAAAAAAAAAAATCATAATATTCTGCATACCACAATATGCCTTTAATTAAATCTTTTTGACTTTCCCAACATGGAAATATGCCCACTTATAATTTTGGTACGTACACATTCATAAGCATGAATTTATGGTAAATAAATACCATTTATTATTTTAGTACCATTTATAATTTTAGTAAGAAGTAAACATTGTCAAATTTCTCCTATGTTGAGATGTAAATATGAAAATAAACAAGAGTGTTCTATGGAAGACATGTGACACCTGCTGAAGCTTGAGTGAAAAAGTGTGACAGACAGATGATGAAAAAGTGTGACAGACAGATGATGAAAAAGTGTGACAGACAGATGATGAAAAAGTGTGACAGACAGATGATGAAAAAGTGTGACAGACAGATGATGAAAAAGTGTGACAGACAGATGATGAAAAAGTGTGACAGACAGATGATGAAAAAGTGTGACAGACAGATGATGAAAAAGTGTGACAGACAGATGATGAAAAAGTGTGACAGACAGATGATGAAAAAGTGTGACAGACAGATGATGAAAAAGTGTGACAGACAGATGATGAAAAAGTGATCCCTATGTGTCATCTCTGCATACAGAACTGTATGAGTCATTCTCACACTGCATGCAAATAATACAAATGTTACCTTCAACATAAAACTGAAAGCTGTTTCCACCATGCTGACTGTTAAAAGTACAATATATGGTCAAGACATGAGGAATGTGCACTCTTGACCCGAGGTCAATGGAATCTCCTACCACAATTTATCAAAAGTAACTGCCAGAGAAAACACAGCCTCTCAGAAAAGTTGTAACGAAGGGATGTGGTGACTATCAACAAGATGAACAATGTTTATGTTGTTGCTGCCTATACATGTTCAATGTAGCTCCATCACAACACATACTTTAACCCTGTTTAAACACTCACTCAGCCCCTCACTGCGTGGGTTCGAATCCCACGGTCATTCGGATTTTCATGTGAGGAAGCCTTTCAGCTGGCTTGCAGTAGGTCAGTGGTTCTACCCAGATGCCTTCGTGCATTCGGGTCTTCCTCCACCTGTAATTAGCTGGACGTTGCTATATGACTGAAATACTGTCGAAGCGACTGTAAACTGAAATAGTCAAGTCTAGTTAACCCTGTTTAGATACCTTAAGGACTTTGCAATTTTTCCTTAATAAACTAAGGTTGCCTAATAAACCTCTATTTAACCCCTACTTCCACTCACTTGTTCAAAAGTGTGAATTCTTCATCAAATTTTAAATACATAAACCTGTGTTTTGGATACTGCTTCTTTCACAGCTTTAAGGTAGTCTATTTTTAGTAGTGCCCTATATGTAGATATACTGTAAGTACCAAGAATGGTTGCCTGATTTTACTCAACAAATAAGGGAGTGGGGAGGGTGCTTTAAAACAGGGGGCTTTAAACGGGGAGAATATGTTATTTAGGAAGCACATTATAATGGAAAGCATTATGATTGTGTTAAAATGAAACTAATGTTTACTAAACGCTTCATAAAATAGAGATTTGGGGTCAAAATTGGGACCATGTTAAGGTAATCCATCCATCATTAAAATACAGTCCATCAAGTAATTATGGCAATTTTATAGTAAATGCAAGCCTTTTTAGACTTAAAACAACACAGCTTATAAATCCAAGTCATTGGATTGCTCAAAAACAAAATTTACTAAATATATGTTAAAGCAGTTTGTCATAAAAAGTTAGTGACTGATTTCATGAGCTACCTCAAAATAATGCTTAATATTACACTTGGGAGACTGTTTCATTATCCAACAAGGCTGTGTCACAGACACGAAATCCCCCGCCGAATATATTTAGTTCATGAATGGGAGCTGTTTTTACAGAACATAAATCAGGGGCCGTAACTCCATTGTAAAAGATCAAACTGGGTCATGCTGTCAATATGATTATAATTCCTTATTGCCTCTTGATATAACAGAACAGAACAAGAAGAGACTTTATTACTTCCAAGTATACAACATGGAGAAAAGTTTATATATACACACAACTAAATATATAAACAAACTATACCATAAGCTTTTTCTGGTGTATTAATTTAAGAAGAGCACAGAATGTCGAGGACAGTGGAAGAAACAGAGTGATAAATTAACATATTCAAAGCAGATTGAGATATACAAACTTATATGGGATAAGAAGGGGAGGCAGATTCACATAAAACTAAGGAGAGTTATGGTTCTTGTGCACTGCACTTCTCCTCAATGAGATCTGTCCACCTGTGAAGTTTCAAAGCAGTAGCTTGAATACTTTTGGAGGTATGCTCCGGACAAAAATCAAGTATGAAAAATAACAAAGGGCAATAACTCCAAAATTAGGCTAAGAAGAGTTATGGTTCTTGTGCACTGCACTTCTCCTCAATGAGATCTGTCCACCTGTGAAGTTTCAAAGCAGTAGCTTGAATACTTTTGGAGATATGCTCCGGACAAAAATCAAGTATGAAAAATAACAAAGGGCAATAACTCAAAATTGGATAAGGAGAGTTATGGTTCTTGTGCACTGCACTTCTCCTCAATGAGATCTGTCCACCTGTGAAGTTTCAAAGCAATAGCTTGAATACTTTTGGAGTTATGCTCCGGACAAAAATCAAGTATGAAAAATAACAAAGGGCAATAACTCCAAAATTCGGATAAGGAGAGTTATGGTTCTTGTGCACTGCACTTCTCCTCAATGAGATCTGTCCACCTGTAAGTTTCAAAGCAATACTTGAATACTTTTGGAGTATGCTCCGGACAAAAATCAAGTATGAAAAAATAACAAAGGGCAATAACTCCAAAATTAGGCTAAGAAGAGTTATGGTTCTTGTGCACTGCACTTCTCTTCAATGAGATCTGTCCACCTGTAAAGTTTCAAAGCAATATCTTGAATACTTTTGGAGTTATGCTCCGGACAAAAATCAAGTATGAAAAATAACAAAGGGCAATAACTCTAAAATTCGGTTAAGGAGAGTTATGGTTCTTGTGCACTGCACTTCTCCTCAATGAGATCTGTCCACCTGTGAAGTTTCAAAGCAATAGCTTGAATACTTTTGGAGTAATGCTCCGGACAAAAATCAAGTATGAAAAATAACAAAGGGCAATAACTCCAAAATTAGGCTAATGAGTTTGGTTCTTGTGCACTGCACTTCTCCTCAATGAGATCTGTCCACCTGTGAAGTTTCAAAGCAATAGCTTGAATACTTTTGGAGTTATGCTCCGGACAAAATTCGGACGGACGGACGGACGGACGCACGGACGCACGGACAACGCCAAAACAATATCCCCCTCCCGATTTCATCGGCGGGGGATAATAAAGGCATAATGATAAACTTCTGCTTGTTAATTAGTTTGGGAATTTGATGTTGCTGAGAAAGTATTTCTGTATTAACACAACATCCATCTATTAGAGGAAAACCCCCTCGTACAAACACAAGAAAATAGGCAGAACAAACGACCAACTGCAGATCAGATGGAAGGCTTCTTTGAGTGACCAAACTGAGACTCGTACCCACAGCAACTGAGGGGCTAAGTGAGTCAAATAACTACATGTGTGAAACTGCTCAGTCTCACACTGGCCTGTAAGCTTTGATATTAATAATTATAAAACTGATTGCTTTAGACACAGAATTTTTACAATATATAAGGCCAGGTTCGAATTCCATCAACAATTCTTTTCCCTAAGAAATACTTAAGGAAGAGAACTTAAAATATTCAGCTACATATATCAATTTAATCCTTGTAAAGTATTAGATGTATTCACGTTTATGTCACAATATTTTAAACCAAGTCACACTTAATTCTGAAATAAGCTAAATACTCATTCTACCATTCCTGCTTTATAAAATTTTCAAATATATTACTAAATCGACATACCCGTAATTAAAATATATGGGTGATTTTATTAGGGACACATTAGAATGATGAAATTTGCCCATATATATTCAAGTGTTATTTTAAGGGCTAAGTTAATAATGGTTGAAATTCCAGTCAGGTAACGCAACACTATCAGAAATAAAATACATTAAGAATAAGAGGAAATGCAAATATCTTCAATTACTGATGGTTTCTTAATAGAGTTGCTTGTGCAAACTTAGCAGGATTTACTTACAAAATACACCATTCACCAGGCCTCTAAATTATAATAATTCAAAAAAATTGAGGCTGGGAGAGTTATTTCAAAATGTTATACAAGGAGGGTATTATATAAGTGACAGGTTGTAAGTAAGTAATATCCAGTATCCTTTGCATTAGAATTGTAAGGGCTTAAATCAGAGAATAATGATGAAGTGACGATAAAAACGTTTTACGTAATTCATTGTGAACAATCAGTTTCAGAGCTACAGATAACCTTTTTAATGAAATGGGTATTTACTCTAAGACTTGTATATGAATTGGGTATTTGTGCAATTCAATTGGGTTTTTGACAAAATGTGAATTGGGTATTCTGTATATTTTGTATACGACTGCCAACATTTTAATTGAGTTTTCAGAAAATCTTTCGCTTTTTGTTACCCCATGATTCTGCAAACAGGCGCGTGCCTAGGCTTACGCAAATATGCAGTTGCGTATACTTCGTCCAGAAAATCGAAAATCTAAAAGTGCCAAAACTGCGATAAAAATCGATGCCTAACCCCAAAATTTTTTCCGGGGGAGCATGCCGGACCCCCATAGCAAGTCTGCTTATCCCGAATTTAGCCCCAGGCACGCCCCTGGCAAACTATTGCTTTTTTTCCAAAATTAATTGGGTAAATACTCAAATACCCTGCTTATCTGTTACTCTGACTGTTTGCAACAAAATTCAGTTAAAAATTCTTCATTTTTGTCCCAAAATAGCTTTGATGCACTTCCTGAGGTATGCACACACAAAATTAATGTAGCTTTCTATTGCAGATTAAATACAGGTAGCATATCATTATGTTCAACTTTCCATGCATTTTAAATGTGCAGTAAATATGTATCTTCCCTCTGTATATTAGATTGTTTGCTGTACTGAACATTTTTTGGTCATTTAGAGACTACGTCTGTTAGAGACAGATACAGTTGTGCTACACTGCAAGGTCATCAGACTGACACAGACACGTGGCATGAAACCATATCCAGTCATGTTATCCATCAATGTATGAAACTACCTTGACTTTGAATTGTGTGCCAAGCAGAGGGTACATGAGACAACTTATTACAACTGGTGTGTAGGGCCTGGAATCAAACTCTTGACCTCCTGCTCCTGAAGTGGACTCTCACCTCTACCCACTCTTGTCTCTTATTCCTATGAAAAGACTGCTGGGACAGGAGGATAGTACATCACCTCTTTGCAAAAAAATGTCATGCTGAAATATTCAGAGACACCACTTCAAATTGAGTAAATGCTTAGTAGAGACCTCAATTGAATAGTGAAGCTCCATTGTTACACTAAATTTGGGTCCAAGTTTAAATTAGACACCATATCATATTACCATTAGTATTATATTGAAACACTTAAAACAATCACAAAATATGATTTTATAGTCCACTATGGTCCATTTGGACCTAATCATTTATATTTAATACTTCTCATGCACACGATTCTCTCTCATATCAAAGAAATCAAACCCATTAACAAGACCTGATGGTATTATGGCCTTTTTTCATCAAATGTAGGTCAAAGGTCAAAAGGTCAACTGCAAATAAAAAGTCAAAGGTCAAGGTCACCTGCCTAATGTAAAAGCCCATCCACTTAAGCAACTGTCCAAATATTGAAGCAATCCAATGAAGGACATGAAAGTAAACATGGCAGATTTAAAAAAAGGTCAACCTGAGCAGATGCCGGACGCCCGCCTGGACATCAGCAATTAAAAGACTTTTTTTTTTTTTGATAAACCTGTCCAAAAGTGTACTGACCACCTCCTTAACAATGTAGATTACATCTAATTTTTCTAAAAACAGAAACATCCACATGTGGGTTATTGGTCACACTTGAATTGTTACATGCTTTATGCGCTCTCTTACACATCAGCTTACATTACATACACCTCTGTGGTGGACTTAGAAAGAAGTTCCAAATTCTATAAATAGAAACTGCGATGTTATTCAGACTGTTGTTGACATTTTGAATCTCACATGATTCAAGCTGGCTTTTTTCTCAGCACAAGATTCTTGTTGTAATGATGCAAAATGCTGTTCAGTCTGTCTATTTCATTTTTTTTACAATAGGACATAAACTTAAAATATACAATGAGATATCAAGTAATATATTCATTCTGTAAAACTGCAATCAACACAAGGAATGTAACCTCTCAAATCAACTACATGTCTATAGTATGATATCCAGCTGAATCTGTAAATATTTACATCTGCGATTGTTCCCTTCTGCGTAATAAGGCAGAAAATAGCTCCCATAATAAAAATTATTATTTTCCATACTTTTTATGATGATTCAAGAATTAATTCTTCAATGTTTCTATACTTTAGATCCTTAAAATACACCTCAGTGGACATTAATATTATTTTTTTTCCATTTTAACAAGATTCTTGTCACTGTGCCCATTGCAGAGATGGTTTAGAGAGAATGAAAAACTCTGCTGGAGATTGGCTTTTAGTTGCGAAAAACTGAAAAATATATACTGGGTCCATTATAATATAGAACAGGGATTGAAATAATTCACAAAATAGAATCTTTACCACAAAACAGTAATCAACCAGTCTATATAGAACCATCTCAGGCCATTGGTAAAAAGCTTTTAACTTTAAAGACTTGACTATTTGAGTTTACCGTCGCTTCGACAGTATTTCAATCATATAGTGACGTCCAGCTAATTACAGGTGGAGGAAGACCCCGAATGCACGGAGGCATCCGCGTAGAACCAGCAACCTACCGCAAGCCTAACTTTAAAGAAATAGAAGATAAAGCTGACACTGAATTAACAGTTACTGCTACAATTTGAATGCATTGTAACAACTGCAATTGAATATACTATAAATCAGTATGGGTAGCACCAGTGTGGAGGTACAACGTCCACTTTATTGATACCATTATAACCATGACCCCAGTGCAGCTCCATTATAACGCTTAAATTGGGTCCAAGTCTGAACAGTGATAGCGGAAGTCTTCTAACTAAAATCCAATGCTTGAACATTATAATTAAACTGGCCTTTATGCCCAAAGTGAGGCATTAGTATTATAATGTATACATTAACAGTACATCGCTATATATAGATAGCAATAGCTTTTCAAACACATGTCCCGCAATTGTTCTCTTTGATCTAAATGATACATGATAAACCCCTATGACTGCTGGATTGATGTACTTTTGATGTATTACTGAAGTGGCAGCCATTAAAAAAACTGCACATCTTCAGCCTTTACACATGAACTCATCCGATTTGACGTCAGACCAGATTGACAGCTATTGTCAGTTAGAACAGGGTGTACTGTGTACCTGTTCATTACCCGCTATGTTGTGTACCTTAGCTTCCTATTGCGATGTGCATACACAGCTGTACAACTAGTACTGCTGCTGACGTTAACAGTCACTAAATCATTTCCCCATAAACTTCTTGTAAACAGTCACTATCCATGCTTCAAGTTGACAAGGTAATCTTTGGGGAGACGTGGGGAAATTAAATGACAGATAACGACTGACCTGAGAATTCTCAGGGAATGAATTGCAAAGTGCATGTTGCTCCTTAAATTTAATATTGTATAATGTTTTCATGAGGTTCAGATTTCCACTGGGGCCTGTATAATACTACTACATCAGACTGTCAATATTGCATTGTAGCAGAATATCAGTCCCTATTAGTCGACCTTTGTCAAATAGAAAATAAAGAATCCAAGATTTCGTACCAAACAATCAGACAAACTGAGTGGTCGGGCACATGACAGTGGGACTGAAACAGTGAATACCTGTGGTAACCATAGGTTAGGTACAAAATCACCGGTCCCTGGGAAAAATATTACCGGTAGTCTAATCTCTATATTAGGACTAGCTGTTAGGAATATCTAAATGGCAAAAAAAAGATGTACAGGAAAGTGATGCAAAACTCTAACGAATAATTAAGTAAATGTTCAAACATAAGACACTATTCAAGTGGATGATATTTATTACATGTGTAACTGAGCACAATGTCACATAAGGTTTTTAATAATTGCTGCATATACCAATCCATGGTAGTCTATCAATTTTACAAATGACGTCATTTATAGATAATTCATGCTTGCCTCAAAAAACATGACTCAGAAAGTGCACATGCACTGTACAATTATCCTTGCAAATAAATCTTCATACTGATACATATTTTGAGTGTACATGTATATTTAACCCTTTCCCTCATAGAGGACACCATGAAAAGACCTATGCGAACAGCATAAAACCAGATCAGCCTGCGAGTAACTCGCAGGCTGATCAGGTTTTATGCTGTTCGCTGCTCCTCAGTGGTCTGGAAATGAGGATTTTATAATTAAATTTGGTAAGGTTTAACTGTGGTTTTCTGCAGATCAGGCTTTATGTGATACCTATTGAGGGTGTCAAAATGAGTCTATATGAGGGAAAGGGTTAAACCTCAAGACATGAGAAATAAAAAATTCACCTATGACTTTAAGACTTGACAGAACAATAATGTGGTCCAGTGGATAGTGACCATTGATAAATTCAATTTCAAAAGGGAAAATCTTACATGCAGTAGGTTTTTTCCGGAAGCGTTTCTGAGATCCCTCGTAGTACAGTTTCATAGACTCTGTGTCCAGATAGAATGTCCGTGTGTACAGGATGCCACCTCCCTTGATCTTGTGCAGGGCCTCGCCTTCACTGAGCTCTCGTAATACATTGTCCACTGAAAAACAGGAAAATATTATACAATTAAAGTTATGCTTGGACAATATCTAGGTGTGTGGCAATTTTGTCTTGAAAAGAAAGGAGCAGTTATATACAGATGGGGTGGGGTTCTCTATTCAAAAGCCTGGGGTTCCTAAAGATTTTGCCCTGGACTAGACTGAAATATATAACTGTACTTGTGAGTTATGGGATGTTCTTGGTAGCCTAAAACTGAAATATTTTTGCTAGAATTTTAAAACATGTGTATATAATAAATTGTTTAGATTTGTATCTAACTTGTTAAAAAACATAAATAAATGACCACAATCAAAAGTGCAATTTTTAAGATTTTTCATAGGTATTATACATTTTGATCTTTCCTTGACCTTTCACGAAAGTTAACATGGCTGCCAGTGTTTGTTTTTTGTTTTGTTTTTCTATTTTTTTTTTTTTATTCATGCATAATCTTGTTTCAGGAGCTGTCTGATCTGGGTCTACTCTATTTCCCATGGCATCAAAACAGGGTCTCTATGAGAGGAAGGTTTATGTATGCCTGCTGATAAGCATGAGAAAAGGTCTGAATTAAATGACAAATACAGCACATTGTTATGTATTCTTAATGTTATCAAACAAACAACAAAGCGAGAGAGAGAGAGATACAAGCTTATTAAATGTCAGTATTACTGGCATGTAAACCATATGTTGACAACAGCAAATGTCCCAAACAAATGTTTGCGTAAGCTGACGGTTAAATACCAACATTGTCATGATTCACTTTATTAACACATACGTGATGTATAACATGCATATCTATCAGAAACCCATAACCCTCATATATACTCGCAGAAAACCACAGTTAAACCTTACCAAATTTAATTACAAAATCCTCATTTCCAGACCACAGAGGAGCAGCGAACAGCATAAAACCTGATCAGCCTGCGAGTTACTCGCAGGCTGATCTGGTTTTATGCTGTTCGCATAGGTCTTTTCATGGTGTCCCCTATGAGGGAAAGGGTTAAACAAAGAAACTGCAATTCATGCAGTCACAAAAGCAAATATTATCACCAGTGTTATTCAACTTTGCAATCCAAAATGTAACTCAGTATTACAATCAAAATTCATTTTAAATGTGTTGTTGTCAATCTTGAAATTTTCAGTTTTCTATAAAAAACAGAAAAGCTTTTCATCATTGTCAAAAGATCAGAAAAAAAGGAATAAGAATTTATAAAAATGTTACTATAACTGCCTGTGACAACACATTGACATCCAAGAGTTGTGTCCTTTTATAAATGTCATTAATTCAACATGTTAAGTACTGGTTTAGACATGTATTTAATGTACTTTTAAGAACTTTAAACTTGCTATGATAATCATGATTCATGGTGAATCATTAAAACAAAATGATTTAGGTACAAAAAAAAATAAATAACACCGTTACCACTTCTACTTAAACACATTAAAAATGTATACAATAAAAACCAGAGATATGACTGAAGGTGATCAATACCCCTGCTACAGCAACCGGACTTTACATTATACAAAAGGATATTTTATATAAAGAGGTTTTTGTAAAATGGAGTGGAACTGGCCATGGATGTGACATGCATGGTTCCTATATAGCCCCCATTTTGTGATGCAAGGTTATAATCAAATAGATTAAGATTATAGCAATGAATAAAGCCCTGTCCTATACAATGCTGTCTTAACAATGATAAAATATGAATGATAATAACTTTTTACCTCTCAAATAGTATCAAGCGATTTAATTGAGTGATTAAGAATTATAAGACTCATAAAAAGTTGAACCTGATTGAAAAAAAAAAAATTCCCTTATCTAAATTAAGGAGTGGACCGTTCCAGTTTTTAAAGACGTATTCAAAATGACTTCAGGCTATCAAATAACTATACAACTGAATAACAGGTAGTCATTGGATGGTTGACCTAGTTCACTCAAAAGAAGGCATGTGGTTTAGTGATACTGGTGTAGGATGAATGATGCACAGAACAAATCCTGATCAGCATGCAGTCAGTTAAAGCCCACAGACTGGCAAAATGCTCTTGGGCTTGTTCAAATTTGTTATAGTCAGGCTAAATGCTTGCAATCATTTGACGGGAATAATTATGAATTGTTCATCCAAAACCTTGGCTTCCATTGCTTAACATGTGAGTTAATTTCCAGTGATTTTGTTTTACAACCGTAAGACATTTTCTTGTTCAAAGCAGATAGATTAATGAAACATAAATTACATCTAATTAATACATCCATCAAAACTATCTAGCCTTAAATTTTCATACAACGAATAATGCATATTGCTAGGACTCAGCGCAAAACAGTCGTAACTTATATGTATTAAAGAACAAGTTATGACCGTTTTCGCTGAGCCCTTGATTAATTTAATTAATTATCATTTAATTTGGCTCACGTATAAAAATGGCACAAAATGAAAATGTCAATATCTTTAGATTCTAATAATTAAACTTACTAAATCTTCGTGGCAGCATTCTAGCCCATTAATTATCATTAACAAATCCAGAGGAAATGGCGCAAACTAATAAATTGTAATGTTATATTTTCCTTCACTATTTAACTCCAATAAAGACGTAATTCTTCCAATCCAACCAGTTTAATACTGTAAACCCAAGTTCCCAGACTTTAACACTCAATGCAAGGATTCCTTCAGGGATCCATGAGTAACTTCTTAACTAAAAAAAATATGTTCCCATTTGTAACCAATTCAGCAGCGTGTATGTATTAATAACCACTGGATTTTGGCAGCTCTCTGACTCAAAGCATGTGCAACTGTGTAAGTATCAAGTTTCACTCAAAAACCACTTGCTGCCCTAGGCCTCCTGATATCCTCTACTGGCCGAGGTCTACAATACACTGCCTGCTCAAACCTATAATATTCTATGTGTTTTTTCATGATCTTGACCAGCATTTATTTGTTTATTGGATCAATTCAAGCCAAACAAAACATGTTTCTCATTGTCCAAGTCAGCTTGTGTGTATACACTGCTAGGCATTAATTCAACGCACAGCAAATGTGATCATACTTTCAAGTCATTTTAACTTCACACACTGAAAACATATATCCAGGTAAGCTCACTAGGATAATAAACTGAACCTATCAAAACATCAATAAGCTACACATCCTTTGGGACAGCCCTACTAGTTAAACACATTTTAACCACAATATCAATACCCTGGTCAAAATAGATTGATGCGTTTAAATCATTTTCCTGGGCTAACTAAACAAAAACAATAACCCCAAGAGTCAGTACTACCCATTATTATAAGCTCAACCAAGGGACTAATCATAATGTTCCATTAAATGTAAAAAAATATTAATGACAAACACAAGCAACTGACAGATAGAAAAGCCCTATTAAACAAAGATAGCCAACTACCTGGTAGTCATTATCCAAAACATTAACAACTCAAATTCTGGCAAGTCACGTTCAATATCTCGATCCTTTCTACTGAAGATATGTGAAAGTAAATCTACATAGATGTACAAATTCAAATGATACGTTAACCCTTCCTCATATAACTCATTTGACGCCTCAAAGGTACCATCATAAAGCTGATCTGCAGAAACCCAGTTAACCTTATAAATATTAATTACAAAATCCTCATTCAACCATGAGGAGACAAACAGCATAAAACTGATAGTTGAGTTATCGCAGCTGATCTGGTTTTATGCTGTTCGCATAGGTCTTTTCATGGTGTCCTCTATGAGGGAAAGGGTTAAGGATTAATATAAGTCAAGAAATAAAAAAAAAATCATGTAAAATAGAAAAGTACCTGCAGATGATAAACTTTTGTTTTTCTGCTACACTGGTTGAATTTAAATCATAATTTAAAAGTATCTTTAACATAAACCAGACTGCATTAGAGAAAATGACGATTATTTTACAATATGGTTACATTTTCCTCTGTGATTTTTCCATACTTTTTTGAATGTTTGCATAATTCAATTGACAGGAGTTTCCAATCTCTGTTTAATATGTCTTTGAAGGGAGAATGAAAGTTTCACCTCAATTTAAAGCAGAATTTATTGTCATCCACTATAATATGCATGTAGAAAGATCTTGTCTTGAAATTTATTCCCCCTACCTCCAATACTTAAGAAATTAAATACACCCCTTGCCCCTAGTAAAAACTGAACTCCCAACTTCTAGATCTATATTCAATGAACTTTAACAGCGTACCAAGGTATACAGTTAAAACTTTTAATGCACAGGTCTTCATGTCTATGGATTTTTAATTTCTTTTAAATTCTTGATTAATAGCTACATTTTCCCTCAAACAATGTACCTGTTCAGCCTGTTGTGACAAATTACAGCTAGAAAGTGTGTACAAAAGGCCTGGACTTTATCACAATGTTACATGTATATTTGCTCACAATAATTAATCTTGTTACAGACATGATGTAGCTGTGAAAGTAAAGAAGTTCCCCAGTATGCAATCATCATGTTTAACCCTTTCCCTCATAGATCATACGCACTCATAGTCATAACTGACCGAACCCAAACCTACCAATTAACAATAGGTGTATCACACATAACCACGGCACCTGACTCATGTAATCAACCCATTTTGCCAATTCAATTCCACACACCAATAGTCAAACAAATAAAGACCATAATTGCCACACAACAATTTCATAAGTTAGCGCTAGTACGAACATCCATTCACATTCGTTCCATAGAACCACAATTTAGGAAGAACAAATAAAGACGCAACTACATGCCATTATCAAACCAATTATCAAGACTGCATATAAGAGGTCAATTAGAAAACGCAGACAGACAACGCGACGCGACAGGCAACCTAATCCCTCGTGTAACATAGGGGACTATACAATCTCATTCCAGACACTGGACAGCGACACAAAAACTATCACCTCAGTTACTGCAGCTACGGTTAGCGTTGCATAGTCTTTCATGGTTTCATCTATGAGGGAAAGGGTTAAAGAAGTAAAACTTATTGAGCAAATGACTGGGTTGTTCTATTGTTCAGGCACATCCACACAATGTGTTCTGTGGCACGGACTTTTTTCATCCATTTAATAATTAGAATCCAGAACCACCTTTTGACACTGAAGGAACGTTCCACCTGCATTAATTAGAGAGTAGTGGTGAAATGGGACGTGCATGGTACAAATACAGCCCCCACTCAAACCTTAGAATAGCTTGTTTTGTTGGGTAAGCATCCCACCAACAGTATTTCAGTTATTTGGAGACTATCGGTATGTCTACTTGAGACAGATCTAGTGCTGCCACACTGCAGAATCACATCGTAGACATGTGACATGATAGCACACGCAGTCATATATCCTGACACTGGGCTTACCAGTCCTTGAACTATCCTATATTCTGAGTGCCAAGCAAGGAAGCTATTAACCAGTGCCATTTTTTATAACTCTGGTATGTTGTGCTAGGAATTGAACCCACAACCTCCAACTCCCAAGGTGGACACTCTAACCACTCAACCACTCTGGATGGTTTCACCTATAGTGAGGGGCCCAAGTGACAGTCAGTTAGTAACTGAAGTCGCTGCCACAAAGGCCCAGCTCCATTTCCAATAAGAGTAATGTTCCAATCAGTAGTTATTAGCTTGTATAATTTATGAAATGCATCCTCTGTCACCCGGGTGCCTGTTTCCCCATGAGAGTAGAACAAAATGCCAGATATAAATTTTACTAGGCCATATAGTGTAATTGCCTGCTATACAATAATTCATAAACTCTGAGTCCATCCATCAGTGTTTCTTCAGGCAACTACATTACAGCTATGTCCTTTCCATTATCACTATTATTACAAATATATATATAGGTTACATAAAGTTTACAACAGGATATACTTACATCTTGTTTTCTTACTTCTCACCACAGGCTGTTCTGGCTCCATTTGACCATTATTTTCATTACTGTTCACATGCACAGTCACCTGACCACTTCTACCATAAGAGTTCAGATACCGAGTTACCTGATCATTCCTATCCATACTGTTTCCTATCCGAGTTACAAACTGACCATCACTTTCATTGCTGTTCACATGCACAGTCACCTGACCAGTACTATATTGGTGATCACATGCCGGGTTACTTGACCGTTATTTTTATTGTCGGTCACATGCCGAATTACCATACCTTTGTTTTCACTGTTGGTCACATGCCGAGCTACCTGACTGTTACTTTCATTGTTGGTCACTTGTCGAGTTACCTGACCACTATTTTGAATATTGTTCACTTGACCTTTATTTTCATAATTGTTCACAAGCTGAGAAACCTGACCATTATTTTCAATAGTGTTCATAAGATCCATCCACTCCGCGTAAGTCATTGTACTGACACCAGTCCCGGAACTCGCCATCATCTCCAGTTATTAATGCCCCACAGATCAGCTAAGTATATATATTCTATAACAAAGTTCAATCAGATGCACAACTGCACAAAATATATCCTCTTGTTAGTCAAGACTGTTCCTCATCACAAGTTTTATATTCACCATCTACGTGTTTTATGACCTGCTACAATTCAAGTTAAACATGGGAATAGACTGCTGGTTCAAAGCATCAAAATTTAAAATAAATTAAATCCACTTGGCCGACAATAATTTTTTTTCTACGTTTTTAAAATCCTTAGTAAAAGTTGGTTACATGCAAATTACATTAAGAAAATACAGTCCATCATTTCAATTAGAAACAATCTTGGTTTAACTACTAAATGCTTCTTCTGAAATACCAGACTGAAGCTTCATGCACTAAATATTCACGTTGAAAACTCATCTCAATGCTGGTCTCTTTTCATAAGAGATATTTATCTTTTTCCCACTTGCCTAGACAGATTTCATTATACAAAAACTACTGGTAGTACTGAAATGAATTCACACAGAAAACCAGCTCACTTGAGAATAAATCCTGTCATTCAAACACTGTAATACCCTTCAATGCACATACACGGGACTTCTAACTGACGGAATGTGTCCAATTTTTATTCGTTTAGTTTCGCCAATATACTCAATTTTACAAGATGTTAGACAACAGTCAAGATCAATCTAACTGAAAAGGTCCCAGTCAGTTTCAGTGTGTTTCACAGAGTGAATGAATGGCAAACCGTATAAAACCTAATCAGCATGAAAGTTACGGTCCCACTTTCAGATAAGCTAATTTACATTGGTTTGTGAAAGTCAATAATAAGTTTTCTTATGGTTATTTAAAATGAACATACTTTTCTTTAGTATAATATTTGGATCTAGAAGTTTAATTTGTGAGTTTTTGTAACACCTGTTGCTTTACAGGAAAGTTTATATGAAGACAGTCATAAATCTAAAACTGGTGTATATCCTGTTGATGAATGCAAAAACGGAAAAACTCCAATAATATTGGAAAATAATGTATACAAAAAAATTTAAAACCAATTCCTTTCCCTTATAATACAGTGAACTGTAAGTGAGCACTGCAATTAAGGATCAATACCCTGCAGTAATAGTTATCTGTCATACACTGGTATGATCATTAGTCAAAATATACAGGACATCCTATATATAAAAACACATATCCTGTGAGAAGTTCCACACTGACACATTATTTTGTATGTGCCAGCCTGCCATTTATCTTTGGAGACATCAACACACCATCAAAAGGGGGAAAACCATTTGTATGCATGAACTCCCGGACAAAACAACCCATGAAGGTACAAACGCACTGAGGCATCCCTATTCAAAGCACAGTCACAGTAAGTTAAGTTACAAGCTTGAACTGAGTTCCCGATAATATTTAATTCTCATAGTATTAGGCCAGTCCAAAACCTTACTGTGTACTTTCCAATGCAAAATATATTGCAAAGCACACAAGCACTAATGGACGTATTAGTCTACGACAAAGGTGGAGATCTGTGCTGTGTTTACAGAGCTGCAATAGGCTGGTCTTTAAAGGGCATTGAATATGAGGGAGACATTACAAGAGCAATCTAAAATATTTAAAACCAATTGTCTAGCAAAAAAGCATTCTTTTTCTATAGTTAACAGTAGATGACAGCCCCATTATGTACATGAGAACCTGGACCTTGTAAGATCAATTTACAACCAGGGTTTTCCCTAATTGCTTCTAATGAGGGGTCAAGCATCAAGTCACCCTGTGATAGATAATGAGACCAATTTTGAAATATTGGGTTTAAGTCACACAAGGTTAAATTTTACATCTAAAATTCAAACATAGAAACACTTTCAGTTTCAACAGCTCTACATTCAATCGAACCCAATTCCCATTACAGGGTCACACCTAAAAGATTAATCTTAAACTTCTACAAAATCACACCAAAAACAGATTAAGCCCAAAATCACTTAGCAGAAGACACATAAAACAAAAGTCACCGCCATAACACAGTCATGAACTGTTATTCCACACAATTTCCAATCACAATACATGTATATTAACATAATGTTTTAAAGCACTACACAGACATAAGAACGATTAATGGAATGTTTACATTATTTCTTTCAGAGTTGGTTTATTATCCTTCCTTAGAATTCCCTTGTCACAATGTCACAATTAAACCCTTCCACAAATCCTTAGCAAATGTCCTTACTCTTAAAACACCTTGCTACTATTATTATGGGCTAAAGGACACTATATATATAGCAAATCTATTCCATTGACAAACAATCAAGCCCAAACCTATTCAAGATTAATATGCTCTGTCCTACACTTACCTGTGACTCTCCGCTTGACCGAACACTGCACAGATTGGTCAATTTATATAAAGGGCTGAGGTTTGATTTTTGTTGTTTTTAACCATCACTTGGGCCATTTATAAAGTAGACATAATTTTTCCAATTATCACAACTTATTCAATTTCATTATTAACCTTTAAATATGATGTGAATTACAAATATGCAATGCTTCAAGTGCTAAGTACATGCATGCAGGCAGCAACAAAATTAAAGTCCAAAGGTATATTAAAATGTCATTTTATGAAATAATGAAATTTGAAATCTACCATAAGTGATACAAATGAGATCCACTGAAATGCTAGCGGTCTAGAAATATAAATGCTAGCAACTGTACGAGTTATAGTTTTAGTAACTATTTGAATTACATGTTCTGGCTTTATACGGAGCATGGCAACATCATGGACATGATGTAACATTGATCTCAGCACGCTTTAAGTTTGGTTGGTCATTCCTTTTTTGAAAAAAAAAAACATCGTCAAACTAGAATACTTAATTTCACTGCACCCACTTAAAATACAATACACAAAACTCTGCCATAAAGGTTACTCTAAATTTACTAAAGTTGTTAAATTGAATAAGATATGAGGTAAACAGAAAACCCATTTGAACTTTATTTGTTAACATTATTTGTCCTTATCTCATTTAAGCTTTATAAAAGTATCGGATCTTTGAAAATTGCAACAAATATAATAGAGCCTGAGAACCATTGCATCCATTCTGTGCCATTTCCAACTGTGTCTTTCTTTTCAACTTCTGACTTTCCCCATTCAACCAGTTTTAATGATAGCTGCTGCTCCGATTTGACGTCAAAATCCAAAATTATGCTGCGATTTCATTTACACCAACTCCTGATATAGGCCTATATCTTGCATAATTATCTATTAAGTATATGATTTCAAATTTCATCAGGGTGATGTTAACATTGTATCATTACCACATCTTAGTTTAACCAAAGTCTTTCTGCTATTTCTACATTATTTTAACTCATTGTTACTTATCTTTGAAAAATCATCAATGTCTCAATAATTCTGAACAACCCTCGTATTGTACTTGTCTGTGTTGAAATTAACTAACTTTGACACTACATGTATAAGTAACAGGTCAGAATGTTTGTTGAAGGCTGATGAATAAGAATAACTAATGATGCATTTCAGTTTGTAGGACCTTCTTAGCTACTACATGCAAAAGCCATTAACCCTTTCCCTCATAGAGGACACCATGAAAAGACCTATGCGAACAGCATAAAACCAGATCAGCCTGCGAGTAACTCGCAGGCTGATCAGGTTTTATGCTGTTCGCTGCTCCTCAGTGGTCTGGAAATGAGGATTTTGTAATTAAATTTGGTAAGGTTTAACTGTGGTTTTCTGCAGATCAGGCTTTATGTGGTACCTATTATCACTTCTGTATGTACCGTGTGATTTTTAGCTGGCAAAACTTTGTTTTCATGAATAATAATCAGGTACTTGCTGACCAATGAAATATTACACAAAATATTCGAATACTCTTCATTGAATGCAAAAGCTGACTCATTGTTCCCACAAGACAAACCGCAAAATTAGGCAAGGAGCATGACGTTAGCTCTACATGGTAGAAAATCCCGCGCCATTTCATTGGTCAAGTGATCCCTGCTGTCACCATGCTCGTAACAGTCTCTGCCATGAATCCAATGAAATGCCTAATAAATAATAATATTCATGAGAACTTAGTTTTGCTAACTAAATATCCCACGGTCGATTAAGAGGCAAAGCATATTGAGTGAACGCAGGTTTTCCGACGATGACTTATTACAGCAACTTGCAACAACAAAGAAAAGTTCTTAAGATTTATTTCTTAGTAGGTTAAAAGCTTGGGCAAAAGAGAAAGAGATTAGGAAGGACAGAATGTTTTCAGACTTAAGTCTCTCACCACTGCTGCTGATGTACATATGTTGTCTAATGACTGAACATGTAAAAAACATCTCAACAATCTCAGGGATGTGTGATACAAATACATGCGCTGCAGCTATTAATAGTCTATGAATAAACTAACATTAATTTGATTTCAAATTGTCTGCTTCCTTAAATGTCTCTGATCCTTCAGAGTTAATAGGATTAATATTTCATTATTATATTCAACTGGTGTCAAATACGTGATCCTGAACTGAGTGTGCAGCTACAAATGAATGAGGAGTATATAAGTGGTAATTGGCAAATTATCATGAATTTAAATTACAATAAATCATATCAGATATAATGATAATCATATAGTCCTATTTTTTTGCATGGACTAAGCATTTAAGTTCTGCTGAGTTTGAAAAACTGAAGAGTTTATATTTACATAATATAAATTGATTTAAAAAGAATAGACAGTTAAATCTAAGAACTAGAAATGTTGAGACTTACTGAGACAAAGGTTGAGATATAACATTAGTAAAATAAAAGGAGTTTACATAAATATTAAAATGAAAGTTAAAAGTGATGGACATGACTTGATAGAACCATGCTGGCTTCTTTTGCAGTAAAAAAACATGTTTCAAATCTGAAGAAAAATTTTATAATGTGACAATTGCATGCAATGACCGTAAACACCAACAGTAGATAAACAAACGCTGGTTTGATGCTGGCTGCAGCTTATAGTTAAAGGTCATTTCCTTGAAAACAGTTTCATGTGGCAAGAAGTGAAGGAGGAGGAAATACAGGTCACCAAGGCGATTCCCTACTTACTGTTACAATGTGGGTGCAGTGAATGTAGCTCTAAGGTTTCACAGCTCCAACTTCTTTCCCCTTTAAGGAAGTTCTTACCACTTCTGTCACAATCAGCAATTCCATCCTTCTGCGACAATTCCATCTTGATATTTCAAACCTCACACTAATAGTTTATGTTATTTTACGTAGATTCACTTTTCAAACTTTTTGCAAATATACATGAATTCACATATAACTCAATATATTAAAAACGCGACGTCAATTATGTAGAAACATGAAAATGATTTTCTAAATATTCATTGATTCCCTCATATCTGATACCTTGCTTTCCCCAGAATTAGATAAAACATCAATCACAAGTTACCACAAAACAAAATCACTTCCAAACATATCCATCTTATCGCATAAGCTCAAATAAACTGCTTGTTTTCTAAGATTAAAAAAAGTTGTCCATAATCATGAGGATCTATGTATACATACTCAATACACCTTCAATGTCTCTCTGGAGATCCATTTTATTTTTATTGGCTAATTATTTGAATAGAAAATGGCCATTGCCAATACCTTCCTTTGGTTTATGTGCTAAATGTATAGGACACGTTTTACGTAGTCCTTGAAACAATAAAACAGGAATACCTGCAGAAAATGACAATAAACCCATTCACATATTGTTCTGAAGTGATCATGCAATAAATCCCCTGAACTATATATAGCTAAGTAATTCCGAGCCGATGCTTTAGTTAATACGTATATTGTGCAACTTTCATAGTTGGTATTTAAACTTTCAATACTGACTTTAAAATGGTATTGGATTATAAGAATCTCACCTAAAGTTTAGTATAGTCCATTAAGAAATAGGCTGACCATTTACAGATACACCTCTTGCCCAGTTAGCTTTCTACTTGACTGCTTAACATTTTGAAGTGAATTAAGTTAATGTAAAAAAAATGCCCATACATCCATGGTAATTTGAAATCATTCCAATTTTTAAAGAATAAATCAGTTCTTCAGTTTGTTTTGTTACCTCCAACACAGCACTTTATCATCCACAACACAAATATTTACAAATATATAAAAACATGTCCATGTGTATGTCTAATACTTAAAAGTGTTTACACAAGGTTTTCCAAGTAAAAAAAGAGACTAAAAGAATGTTGGTAAAATATGACATTGCTATCAGATTTCCAAACAAATATTGTTTACACAGACCAAGAGCAACCTTATCATTGAACGTGTGTAATATCAACCAAGCATTATCTAAAGAAAATTATGTGCTGAATTTATTCTGCAGGCCTATCTTATCAAAGACCCTTACAATGGAAGAAATTGGTCCATTAGGATTTCACAAGACACAAAACACATATGGATTAAAAGTGAGGCCTCTTTTAACAAGGATTCACAAGGTCATATATTATTGTGGATAAACATATCAGGTATACAAGACTGTCTGTTTGTGTCTTTCAGAGTGAAATATCCCAGTTAATTGATGCATGCATGGTGAGTACCTGACACAAATGCACCATGCTGGATCACATAGCCTTGACACATGGCTGATCATCTCGAGGAACTACCAATTAGGTATTGGAAAATTGAACATAATTATTTATACATTTCATTTGAGGTACAATCCAGATACCACATTTATACAATTAACTACATGAAAATATATCTAAAGTGAACTTCAATTTTTGAAATATAGACTGCAGGCCAAATGTTGGACAGCATTAATAATACAATGTATATTGGCATTTATGATGCACTCTGTATATATACCCTAGGGGTATCTGATTAAATCTTTTGACTTTGACATCCTATCAACATTAACTCAGTCATTTGGGGTGAAATTTGTGTTGGCAAACGTGTAGAATTTTATTTATTGAAAACAACTAAACATTTATGTTTCAAGTTTTTTTTCCGGGAGGTTATTTATATGTGTGCAGTAAATGTTGTAAACTGTTCAAAAATTACAATTAACTGCTTGAAAAGTACTTTCGTCTTTACAAATTTATGTATGGTATTGTGCATCAATGTTTACGATCAATTGGCTTTATCAATACTGTGTACCGATATGTTCACAACACAAGGTACAGATGTTATTTAGCTTTTGATACATAAAATTTTAAAGCAAGTCATTACACAAAAAGACATGTCTTTAGAAACTTTAGATTAATGGAATAAATATTTCAGAAATGTTATCTCCATGGTAGAAAACAAAACTATGGCAGCATGAAACTTGGCAACATTCAGTGCAGGCCTGGATCCATGATTTTTTTTTTTTGGGGGGGGGGGGGGGGGGGCGCGCGTAAGTATTAATAATATATAGCACGTTTAATACCATATATATAAACAAACACGTATATTGATACCATATATATAAACAAACACGTATATTGATTTAACGGAGAAAACAGTTATTCTATCGGCATAATATTTTTTTGTTGCATGGCTATTAAAATATTTTTACAACATATAACTAGAAATTACTAAATCATTAATTAGTTCCACATGAAACAATCCGTAAATAACTCAACTCAAATAGTTTATTTTCAAAGTTGACAGCGCAGCTGTCTTTGGCAAATACATCAATAATTACAATGAATTAATAATGCACAAACAATAAAAGATTATATTGTCAATTCATGGGCTATGTATATTATTAGAATATATTTAATATCAGTAACGGTAAATCAGTTATCATAATATGGGGAAACATTTATACTATGTATGTATTCATTATACATACTTTATTTATGAGCTTATAAATATTGATATAACAGGATACTTACATTTTTACAATCATCTTATAAATTATACCACATTCAATATGTCATTCTTAGTCCTTTAATGCATTAATGAATTGTTTCCACAACTGTTGTCTCTCTTTCAAACAGAGCACTATACTTTAAATATCATTTTGTTTTCATGTATACCTATCAAAAGTATTTTTAGGTATTTGAGTCTTATACATCTTATTTTGGACACACAAGCAAGAAAGGATATCCAGCTTCAATCATAGATGAGTTACAAGCACATAATCTATTTTTCTATCTGTTCCATCGTGTCTCCCTATCTCAATATTAGTTCATGGTTAGATAAACGAAATTTACTCAAAATCTTTGATAATCATTTTTTATTATATCAAAATACGTTTCAAATCTAAATTCTGTTATGTATTTACAGTTAGTTTCAAGTTTTGTTAGTCAGTATCTATGACAGAATTATTCCATATTTTTCCAAAACCTAAGTTTTCTAAAAGCGATTGAATTTCAAAGACCCAGGAACAGAACTTATCTACAACTTCAATATGCTGTTCATTTATATTCCACTGACATTTTTTTCTCCTTTTTCTTTTTTCAAAATGCATATTTTTGCTTTTCTTGCATTTATACACTTTACAAGGCTTAAAGCGACAGGGACTGTCACAAAACCAGGTTTTCAACATGGAAAATCCAATTCGAAATGAAGATTTTATTTATAAAATGATCACCAAGGAACATTAATACTTTATGTTACATGGATGAAGAGTAAATAAGGGTCATAACTCTAAGAAATATGGTTAAATTGACAATATAGGTCAAGTCACTATGTACTGGCCATACTGTGTAGATTTGGGCAGAATGCATTCAGAAATGAAGAAGGAGAATTTAAGCAAATAAAAGAATGTGTCACTATATGTTACATGAAAACAAGCTCAAAGGTGTGAAATCAGATTGTCAAAGGGTAATTGTCTCTGACCTGCAATATCAATGCAGGGTAAAATACAAGATTCAAAATTAAATGTTAGTTCAAGGAAATTATGGATATTTTAAAACATGAAAAGCAACCTACAGGAATTATCCAAAGACTGATACAAATGCATTTATTTTATTTCTTATTGAAGGTTTATTAAGCAATTCTAGCAATCAGACATTTGTATAATATTTGTCAAGATAGCAAGGGCACCGCAACTATGTGAATGAAGAAAAGCATAAGTGAAGCATAAAAGCAAAAGCATTCATAGCAAGCCGCTATCAAACAGAAAAGAAAAAAAAAAAAATATATATATATATTTAGTCATAGTGACCTTGACCTTGATCCATTTTCTAATATATTTTAGTCATAGTGATCTTGACCTTGATCCATTTTCCAATATATTTTAGTCATAGTGATCTTGACCTTGATCCATTTTCCCTGAAAAGCAATTCCAACCTTCCTCTTCCCTAAAGGTATCTACTTATCAAATATAAATGCTATACCTTCATTCTAACCCATGTTATTGAGCGGAAATGAAAAATCTATTTTTAGCCATTGTGACCTTGACCTTGACCTGATTTACCTGAAAAGCAATCCAAACCTTCCTCTTCCCATAAGCTATCTACCTATTAAATATAATTGCTATATCTAAATTCTAACTTAAGTTATTGAGCGGAAACGAAAGTTTGACGCCCGCCCGCCCGCCCGCCCGCCCAGCCACCCGCCCGCCCGCCCGCCCAACGACGTTCGGCATTCTAATAACCAGGTTTCAACTAGTTGAAAACCTGGTTAATAAACACTTTTGCTGCCTAAAAACGAAAATCGACAGCACCAATGATGTGTTAAAAACTTATTTATCCGATTTGTAATGGGCATATATGACAATCAGGTAATCTACTAGTGCTACATCTGAGAATATATTTTAAAGCAAAAGCAAAAACAATCACTTTCTTTTCTTTCACACTTGTTGAACAAAAAATAAACATCTCAAATCTGTCTGAGACAGGTATAACTGAATGGATCCAGCCTTTTCCGCTTCGATAGACCGGGCAATTTTCAATGTATCGGCTGCTACTGCTTGTTTAAATGGCGGAAAGGTGCCAAACCAGCGAAAAAGAAAAAGATACGAGAAAACTTAAGTAAAAAACAAACTGAAAATGACATTCTGATTTTGATCAAATTGACTGACTCGAATTGTCACATATAAATTTAAACAAGAGTGTCAGTGATGCCACAATATACGCCGCCACAAAATATAAAGACCAAGAGGGGTCTTTTAATTATTGATTTTAACATTTCTGTAAGCATAAGCTCATAATGAAGTCTGTAAGACCAATTAATTTAGCTGAACAGAGATAGAACCCTAAAAATGCTTCCAATATGACAGTAGGTCAAATAGCAGTATCAATTTGAATCCTTTTTTCTTTCTCCCCATAACTCAAAATCACTGTACCAGAAAATCCTTGCCTTATGCACTTTTACCTGTTTAGAAACTTGAGTTGTGTTTTAAAGAGACCATGTTTAGAAAGGCATAACTATTGCAAATATTGATGAACATCAAAGCCCCTGCTTTGTGCATATCTACCCAGTATAGTAATGACATTGCCCAAGTTTTGAAAAGATAAGGTCAGAAACATACAAGAAATTGCATTCACAAAGCTGAAATATCAATCAGCTAAAAAGACTAAGTTTCAGGGGACACAAATCTTGCAAAAATTAATGTACCGGAAAATCACCACTTCATGCACATCTACCCATTATAGTAATGATATTGACCAAGTTTTGAAAAGATTCATTCAGAAATGTAGGAGGAGTTGCGTTCACACGGCTGCAATATCATTCAGCTACAGAGACTAAGTTTCAAGGGACACAAACCTTGTAAAAATCAATGAACCATAAAATCACCACTTCATGCACATCTACCCATTATAGTAATGATATTGACCAAGTTTTGAAAAGATTCATTCAGAAATGTAGGAGGAGTTGCGTTCACAAGGCTGCAATATCAAACAGCTACAGAGACTAAGTTTCAAGGGACACAAATCATGTAAAAATCAATGAACCATAAAATCACCACTTCATGCACATCTACCCATTATAGTAATGATATTGACCAAGTTTTGAAAAGATTCATTCAGAAATGTAGGAGGAGTTGCGTTCACAAGGCTGCAATATCATTCACTACAGAGACTAAGTTTCAAAGGGACACAAATCATGTAAAAATCGATGAACCGGAAAATCGCCACTTCATGCACATCTACCCATTATAGTAATGACACTGACCAAGTTTTGAAAAGATTCATTCAGAAATGTAGGAGGAGTTGCGTTCACAAGGCTGCAATATCATTCAGCTACAGAGACTAAGTTTCAAAGGGACACAAATCTTGTAAAAATCAATGAACCATAAAATCGCCACTTCATGCACATTTACCCATTATAGTTATGACATTGACCAAGTTATAAAAAGATTCATTCAGAAATGTAGGAGGAGTTGCGTTCACAAGGCTGCAATATCATTCAGCTACAGAGACTAAGTTTCGAAGGGGCACAAATCTTGTAAAAATCAATGAACCGGAAAATCGCCACTTCATGCACATCTACCCGTTATAGTAATGACATTGACCAAGTTTTGAAAAAATTCATTCAGAAATATAGGAGGAGTTGCGTTCACAAGGCTGCAATATCATTCAGCTACAGAGACTAAGTTTCAAAGGGACACAAATCTTGTAAAAATCAATGAACCGGAAAATCGCCACTTCATGCACATCTACCCATTATAATAATGACATTGACCAAGTTTTGAAAAGATTCATTCAGAAACGTAGGAGGAGTTGCGTTCACAAGATATGGACGTATGGACGTACGTACGGACGTACGGACGGACGGACGGAGAAGATGACGCCAATATACGACCGCCTCCGGCGGCGTATAAAAAATTGTGGATAAAAAACCCACCTTGGTCGATTTTAGGGGGCGTACGCTACTTCCCCCCCCCCCCCCCTTCTAAATCCCCCTTGCAATGGATACAAATATTTGTCAACACTAACGGCCATGGAAAAGTCTAAATTTCAGACTTATTCCACTTGTCAGACCTTAATCTAATGCACCAGTCCTAGTGGTTAGAGCATCCACCCAGTATCAGGAGGTTATGGGTTCAATTACTGGCTGTGACATACCAAAGTAGAAAGAAAAAGTACTGGTATAGCTCCATCGCTCAGTGGTCAGCATATATGTTCCAGTGTTGATCCAGTGTTAGGATAACATGACAGACTTTGGTTGCATATGCCACATATCTATGTGATACACTGCACAGTGTGGCAGCACTTAACCCTTTCCCTCATAGAGGACACCATGAAAAGACCTATGCGAACTGCATAAAACCAGATCACCTGCGAGTAACTCGCAGGCTGATAGGTTTGCTGTTCGCTGCTCCAGTGTTGGAAATGAGGATTTGTAAAATTGGTAAGGTTTAACGTGGTTTTCTGCAGATCAGCTTTATGTGGTACTATTGAGTCGTCAAAATGAGGTATTGGGGAAAGGTATCGTCATTTTAATTAGACATAGTCTCCAAATGACTAAATATTGCTGGCAGAACATTAAACCTAAACGTCATAAGTTTATAACTTTTTGCATCAGTTTTATCCATATGTAACTTAAACATCCTCCTTCTTTATCACTATATATTCATGTACGATTTAATAACTTGCGTTAAAATAACTTGTGTATCATTCACACTTAAATTGAGATCAGAGGCACCGATGTCCAGAGGTAGCCTCCAAAGACTGTGGGTTCAAACCCAGTTGAGTGCAAACTCTTTTCATGGTTTTCCAAAGTGCAAAACGCTTGAAACAAGTGAACCTGAATTATAAAATTTAACAAATTTACTGTCATTTTTTATTCCTTCTCTGCTTCAATAATCTTCAAATAAAGGAGACATTGAAGTAATATCTTGATACATGTATATAACTATGATATGATCCGTATAACCCTTTCCCTCATATAGACTCATTTTGACGCCCTCAATAGGTATCACATAAAGCCTGATCTGCAGAAAACCACAGTTAAACCTTACCAAATTTAATTACAAAATCCGCATTTCCAGACCACTGAGGAGCAGCGAACAGCATAAAACCTGATCAGCCTGATCTGGTTTTATGCTGTTCGCATAGGTCTTTTCATGGTGTCCTCTATGAGGGAAAGGGTTAACAGACACTTCAAGATTGCTGAAAATGTTCAATATAGTCAGTGTGGTACCTTCAAAGCTGAAAAAACTTTATATTTTGGAAATGTGCAACAAAACTGCACTTTTAAAATAAGATTTTTAATTTTCATCTCAATAACTAGATCTTGAGATGCTACTCCACCAATTCAGAAAAAAAATAAAAAAAATAAAAACATACATACATATAGCACTCCGATTAAACAAAACTTGAAGACACATCACCAAAATCCGACATTCAATTTATTTATTAAAAGACAGACTGAGAACTTGTTTCAGTGTTTTAGAGTCTGTGCTTCTTTATAAGTTACCTATATACACCCTGTTATGATTGCGGGATAAAGTTTGAAATAAATCGTTGCTTCATGATAGGAAGCTACTGCAGCATCAAAACCTCATGCTGACACTATGCCAATCTTGGATTGGAATGTGATTTGAATGATAAGCTTAATGTTTCAGGTTTACTCAGAGAGGTACAAGTGATAAACAGGTGGGTATATATTGTCATATTTGTTTGTTGGGTTTTAACCCTTTCCCTCATATAAACTCATTTTGACACACTCAATAGGTACCACATAAAGCCTGATCTGCAGAAAACCACAGTTAAACCTTACCAAATTTAATTATGAAGTCCTCATTTCTAAACCACTGAGGAGCAGCGAACAGCATAAAACCTGATCAGCCTGCAAGTTACTCACAGGCTGATCTGGTTTTATGTTGTTCACATAGGTCTTTTCATGGTTTCCTCTATGAGGGAAAGGGTTAACATCCAACTAACAATATTTGAATCATTTGGAGACAATGTCCGCTTGAGATATGGTGCTGCCATACTGAAGTACCACGCCATAGACATGTGGCATATGATACTACACCCAGTCACATTATCCTGATACTCAGGGTGAACCAGTCCTGGAACTATCCTTTTAAATACGCTATGTGTCAAGAAAGGGAGATATACAAATATCATTTTTTTTACACTTTTGGTATGTCATGGCTGGGGATCAAACCCATGACCTCCTAATTCAGGGACAGATGCCCTGACCACATGGCCATGTTTTTAATTAATTTTAGCCCCCCCCCCCCCCCCCTCCCCCGGACTGTTGCATCTTCACCATAGGGTGAATTTTAAGAGGAACTTGTGTTCCCATATATAACTAGCTTAAATCATAATCAACAAAGAGAGCACTCGTGTATTTGTGAAGGTTTACCTCCCCCCCCCCACACACACACTGATGTGAATTAAGGGCTGGCCTTCATTAATTTAGAAAATGACAATTCTGAGGGAAAATCTGAATTGAAGACAATTGAAGACACAGTCAATTAACAGCTCCAAATCACTGAGTAAAATAAAGTGCTAATGACATGTCCATTATCCTTAATTAAGTCCTTTTTAACAGATTATAAGGCTAATAAATAAAGGGTGTTATTTTTATCTGTCTTTTTTTATTATGCCAGACTGATATCTGGCATACAAATCCATTCAATTTTCCTTTTTATTCTTAAAAAAAAACCCCACAAAGCATGATCTGTCATGGGTGTAAAAATATAGGTAAATATGGCAATATGGTTTAAAGGAACTTTCACTTTAAATAAAATCATTTTACAGACATTGGTCCCAATTTGTTAAACAGCCAATGCACCTTTATAAACAAACATAAACTCCTTATGACTATCAAAGGGCTAATGGAACACTGGTTTATGTATAGCTGTTCCTCATGGGTTCACTTGAATATCATATGGCACACAAGTCTAAAAATAGACTATCAGGTAATTCCCACAAACACATGTTCATGAAGTGTGAACACTACATAAAATTATGTAGAAATATGTTCAATAACACACAGAAAATATAGATATATATTTGTCAGTTACTCCCCAATTGCAAAATTGCATGTTTCTTGACAAATTGTTCACTTTCAAATTTTAAAACAGTTATTAATCTTTTGGGGTTTTTTTTTTTGTTCTAGTTACTGCTCTTAATTGCCTTCCCTCTTTCATCATTAACAACACCAAAATCATAATCCAGGTTCTACCCAGGAACTTGTCTCCCGTGTATTGGTGCTATACACCGGCCACCTAAAAGAACCAAGGGGGTGAGCTATAGTGTATCGCATCCGGACTCCCTTGTATCCAACTACTGTCTCTTCCGCTGCTGTCTCTTCAGCGAAAAAAAAAATGGGACCCACAAGTGGGAAATCCTTGACCATAAGGTCTAAAATATGACCATAATAATCAGGAAATGATTGCTAGCCATTACAATAAAAGAAGAAGAAGAGTTCTGAAATATTGGGAAATCTTTAAGAAAATCTTAAGTCAAAATGTACAATTTGTATATCATGGAAAACCCTGGTTCATACAAGATTCCTTAATGCCTGACACCAGCATAGAACAAAGTTGGTCTATGGGGCCATATATATATATATATATATATATATATATATTTTTTTTTTTTTTTTTTTTTTTTTTTTTTTGGGGGGGGGGGGGGCCCCATATTAAACAGACCCCTTACAACAGTAGCAGATCTCAAACAGTTTTGGCTGAAACAAAGTAGATACAACGCATATTTGTATACCAGGGACTCTCTTTATATATATATATTATATATAGAGAGAGTCCCTGGTATACCTGTTCACATCTCACTACTAGAAACAAATAATAATACATGCTGAAATAACTTCTGCTTCTTTGCAGTTTCAGACACACCCAAACTGTCTCATATCACCCACATACAGTACCCGAATATGCTCCTCCCATGCATTAATTTGCATGTACAAAGCGTTTTCAAAACGTAACAATATACTTTATCCAAAACAGATTTCACCAAAACCGTTAACTGGCATCTTTGGCACGTGGTCATTATTTCTTAACGGACGTTGATGACTAGATCTACGAAATTTAAGTTTTAAATTACGTATTCATTTCGCTTTAGTAAATTAATGACTGAGTATGCAATTAAACACATCACATTAGTACAGCAAAACTCAAAATGCAAATTTGCGAAATCATGAATTTATTAAGTTTAACGGTTTCATCAAACAAGTAAATAAGTTATAATACAGCGTATATATACGTGTTTTGTTTACCTGAAATTGAAAGATAAAAGCCAACACATCCCAAATGAGGATACCCGACAGGGATGGATCAAATTGAATATGATTCTAATTAGATGCACCATAATAAAGCTTTCTTACGTATATCTTTGGCGGTAGCTCTCCTCTGGAACACTCCCGGCATTTTCACTTGATTGTGGAAGTTTTCACAAATTTGTCGTCTGCAAATTCAACTTCTTCTCAACTTCGACATCAATCTCCCAATGTTTTGTCACGTGACCTCTCTGCGTGTGCACTGTTCCATACCAATGCATCGGGGATGTTTAAGTACAGTACTACAACCAAAATGTTGCGCAGACCGTCTCCTATGCTAGACCTTATTAGGGTCTCTACATATACACATTGGGGAGCAGTGTGGTCCAGTGTTTGGACACGCGCTTCGGGATCGAGGGGTCCCGGGTTCGAATCCTGCCAAGGACACTGCCAATTTCCTTGAACAAGAAATTTATCCCGCTTCACCCAGGTGTAAATGGGTACCTGAGAGGGCGGTATAATTCCGTGGCGCCATGGTGTGGGCTGCCATAAGCGGAGTGAAAGACTCCCCAGGGAGATCGATAGATAGATACAAGTAGCCCGATGACCAGGGGTAAAAGCTGTAAAGTCGGTGAACGTGCCCAAGGCATGAAACTTAGATTGTAAGATGCATTTACTTTATTTACTTTTACTAAGAGACCCTGGCTGCATGTAGAAACACACGCAGGGCCCGGTGATGGTTATGGTATTATTTAAAAAGTATGGATATATAAAAGAAAAGATTAGGCAAGTGAGAGAATTGCACGTTATAATCTTTATTTGTCAATTTTTGAAATCTACCAATAACTTCGTCGGTACTTGGGTTCGACCAGTGTTTTGCGAATCGAAAAGTCGTGAAAATCTCTCCCCAGCCGAGGAATCGAACTCACAGCCTAGGATTCGTGGTCATTGAAGACAACCTCTGGACCATAACGCCTGTTCAACTCTTCTCGATTAGTGTGAAGATCGAATACCTCTTTTTTTTCTTATAAAGAGTAATATACAGTTGACCTACATAAGAACCACCCCACTACATGCATAAGGTTTACCTAGATCACGTGGCAAAGGCATCTATATAACAGTCTTGCCGCCGAGGATGTTCATTACATGACTTTTTATAGAAGAAATACTGCTGCTGATGATGATAATGATGATGATTGTGGATGATGATGTCTACGTAAATTGTTGAAATTTCTGATATTATTATCCAAATCAGGTTGAGAGACAAAAGGCGAATTTGAACATTTTTATACGTTTCATACCAAAATTTTTAAACATACACTTTCGGAAAATTAAGGTAACCCACCATTCCTTTAGTTATCATAACTGAACTTCAAATGCTTAAAAGACTGAAGTGTATATGCAAGCATCCACCGACTTTGAAATACTGGCTCTATTAAAGACTTGCATTTACTCTAAAATTCCCATGATCATTTGATAGACCATGATCACAGTTTAATGATGTATGGATTACCTTAATCAAACAACACATTTCAGTTGAACATTACAAACTTAGTCATTTTTTTAATAATTTATACATATCAACCCTTTCCCTCATATAGACTCATTTTGACGCACCCAATAGATACCACATAAAGCCTGATCTGCAGAAAACCACAGCTAAACCTTACCAAATTTAATTGCAAAATCCTCATTCAGCCATGAGGAGCAGCGAACAACATAACCTGATCAGCTGCGAGTTAACGCAGGTGATCTGGTTTTGCTGTTCGCTGTCTTTTCATGGTGTCCTATGAGGAAGGGTTAAGCGAACTATTTAGTACTCACATTCAGGGAGAATCTTCTTACCACTTTCTTAAGTTATTTTCCCTTAGCACAAACATCGTTCATTTATCATATGCGTAAATATACGTCAGACCGACCGTCCGCACGCACGCAAGATCAAATATACACAGATACATATACCAAATACCCCATCGTTGTTTATTCTAGCAATTCACAATTCACGCAATTTAGTTCAATTTCCATTTCACATGGTAAGAAGTAAGTTCCTCTTAGGTTTTCAACTCCCATATGTAGTTTTATATCCATAATCCGAAACGAATCAGTACATCTGAATAACTCACACGTGCTATGATACGATTGTATTTATTAATTGTACTGTCTCCTCGACAGAATTATCCCAGCGCTATGCAGTACACGTGTTGTCGTGTGAAAACGATATAGCCTTTCCTAGCGAAGTTATTGTTGTCTAGTTACCCATTTCTCTCACTTTTATTGGTGCACTCCATAGATTAACTGTAAAGGATATCGACACATTTCCGCGTATAACTGATGCAGCCCTGTACTTTTATTTGGAACTGGAAGATATACACTAAAAGATATCCCATGCACAGAGTGATTTCGTAATTAATGTTACACCGATTCTCAATTAGCGCAATGCAGCATTTACCTGATGAGCGATCTTTGGCTCACCAACGCCATAGGTTTGGCATCGCCCTCTTCCAATGTTAACAACTGGTCAGAAATATCCCGGCTCTCGCTCTATACAGATTTAACGAATAAAAAACGAAGACCATCTTATCGCCTTTTCTTTGTGATAATTTAATTTCGCGACCAATGGCGTGCGTCTTTATTGACTTGTATTTTCACCATTCCTATTTATTGCCAGAGTTTCAAAGATGAAACAACACGGGTTCTGTACTAGTAGTCGGGTTCACCATTCGACATAAAACAGAACAGGTGGAACGATACATACCTCTGTATCCTAGATACAGGCGTCACTGAGACACACCGCATGTTATTTGTTGAAATAAATAGTCAACATTGTGAATCAGGAAGCAGACTTCTTTCGGTTTCGATCAAATGTGCAGTTAAAACCCTACCCAGCACATTTGGATCGCCTCTTCATTTTCTTCAAAATATCTACTGGGTTCAGCATAAACAAGCTATTTCACTAATATCATGTTGAAATGGGGTTAGGTCACGAGTTCTTATAACATTAGGTTCGGCCCACCCTGTTACCGGGTTCAACCGGGAGTCGAGTATGGACATGGTCGACTGAACTAGGTAGAGTGCAAAAGACTGGGATGACGAATGGGGTTTAAAATGAAAACTCCAGAAGTTCAAATAGAACAAAGTTCACTAGGTTGTGGAACCGAATTTCTAAAAGTATATATGGTTTATATAACCAGAACATTTATGTATACTTGAGTCTCTACAAACAGAGGGTATACTAGTATTGAGAGAAAAAACGTATAAGGATCAAAATGGCCATTAAAGTAAGAAGTTTATAATAATAATAATAATAATAATAATAATAATAAAACACTTAATTCATGGTGTAACACAATTGGGTCGCCCATACAAAAGTTATGTCTTAGTTTTGGACTTAAAAATTCTGGTTTAAGTTTGGTATGCAACACACTGTCAGCTATCAGTTAAGGGAGGATCTACTTGAATAATCTACTTCAAAAAAGTGTTCACAAACGTATTAGTCCACCAAGTTAGATCACTATTGACTGTTATTGTAAATTATGGTCCTTTTTGAACTAAGAATTTTTGGTTAAAAACAAGCACGCAGTCTTGAGGACAGTTCTTGTTCTTACTGGAGCTACTAGACAGTAAACATTCAACTGAACGTTGAAATAAATACGACTCCAGTAAATATAAGACACATTTTAGATTACCATCGTAAAATCAGTCCTTGTATATATGACAATTTAAAATATAAACTAAGAAACACAATCATTCGAGATTTGGTGTTATTACGAGCTTCGACCAGAAAGAGCCTAGCGGCATATGTACCAATCCAGGACTAGATCTACATATGTCTTTTAGTGAATGCCATACTTTTAGCATATTGATAACCTTGGTATTAGTTATGCAACCTACTAGTATCAATAATCCGCTTATAGGAGAATCCATTATATGTTAGAGTCACTAACAAAGTTTCAGGTTCATCTCATGAAAGATAAATGACCGCAATTCATCCGCGATTACTAAACTGATTTACGACCAGGCCGTGGGGAGCTTTCCGAACAGTCTTTGCCATGCTAGAAAGTTTCAACTAGCTTTACAGACATCAGTTAATCAGACTTCTTACACTTTTTAGGATTCTTCGAATATCGGTTTTTTTTTTTCGAATTATCGCAGCTCGGAATTGTTATATTCGGAGTAGCGGTGTTCAGTTGTTTAACTGTACTAACACGATTACCGTCAGGTTTAGCTACAATATTAGTGAACCTTTTTCATGGGTTTATTTAATGAGTCTACAAAGTAAAATATAAAAATAAAACTATTCTGTTCTGAGGTGAAAAAAGAATGTAAAAATAAATGTAAAACTACGGGTTTTCTGACAACGGTAAACTGGGGCCTCCGTAACTCAGCCCCTCGCCGCTGTGGATTCGAATCCCAACAGTGTCACTTAAGATTTCTAATGTAAGAAACCCTTCCAGCTATCTTGCGGTACGCTAAACGTAACTACTGTCATAATGACGGTCAAATCCAACATAACACCACCAACAAGTGTACATTTTTTGAGTTTTGAAGTTATACCGGAATCGGGAGGTTTTGGGTTCGATCCCTGTATATGGATTCCAAACTGGGCCCCGCTTGTGGTACTTCCGGTACTGCGTATGTTGCGGAAATCAACACAATTCAAACCAACACGATGTAGAAATTTGAAATTTTGAATTGACTTGACTTGACTATTTGAGTTTGTTTAAAGAAAATCTGCAGTTCGACTAAGTATACATTTCCAGATAGACACCTGTTTTAACTTTACCTGTGCTAGCAACGACGGATGTTTTTGATGAACAAATTGAAAAACATTTTTATAGGGGATTACTTTCCCACTTGAATTTTGTAACAAACACTTTAAAAACGCTGAAATATATGCACTGGGCAAATTTTGTAGCGTTCACTTACATAGATAAAACATTAACGGACAAAAAATTGAATGGACTCCATATGTGATGTATGGGTAACATATATATGTGGTATAATGCAACACATATTACAATATATGTGGTATAATGCAACACATATTACAATATATGTGGTATAATGCAACACATATTACAATATACTATCCTGCTATAGTTCACGCGGAAAGAATGATTTGGTGACAATTTGAAATTTTGAGTGACTAATAAAAGCTAAAATGCTTCTGTATTTTAAAAAGGGTCTTTAAAATTGCTAATGGTGAAATGAATATCTTATGTTTTGTAATTTCGATATTTAGCCGAAGTTCGCGATGACGCTAAACGAAAATGATATTTTATTGAGCAAACAAAATATCACTAAATGGTAAGTTCTATATATAGTACAGGTAGATTATGTAGATGGAGCGTTCAAAATTATTTCTTTAAGTTGGATAATGCAGGTCGGGATAGGGAGCATGGGATATATGGATGATATGGTATCTCAACACTTCGGGGGGAAATGTTAAGATTATAAGAATCCACCATGAGTATTCATGTAGGATAGATCAGAAATTTCAGGCAGGGACTCGGCAGAGCCTCGTCCCTGCCTGAAATATCTGACCCTCGGGTAAGATATCCCATTCATTTTTTTTTTAGAAATTTTTTTTCTTTCATGAATTTACGAATGATGGATTTTTTTTTCTCCCATGAACGATTATTACTTGCCACAGACCGCCAGCCTCGATTTAATAAACATATCGCGCTTTCATTTTTTTTTTTTTTTTTTTGCACTTTTTTTTCTTGCCGCTTAACAAATTAACACAATAACAACATCAAAGAAATCGGCATTTTAAAGTTCACACGCAAGTATGTACCTAAATTCTGATGTTCGTTCAACTGGGAATTACCATTTGCTTAAAATAACTTAGTAAAAAATACCAGTCCTTGACGGTACGTAATATTCCCCCCAAATATTAAGCCTTATTTCACATTCGTAGTAATAAATGATAATAAAGGGATAACTAACTAGATTTATATAATATTTTCAAACATATATCTATTCACATGAATTACAACAAGTTAGTTTTGTATCATGATAAAATGTATAACTTACAGTCATCATTGTTTATTTATAAAGAGATGGAAGAATTAGGAGTGTGCCATATACATATCTTGTTATCAACGAGATGGAAGAATTAGGAGTGTGTCCATATACATATCTTGTTATCAACGAGATGGAAGAATTAGGAGTGTGTCCATATACATATCTTGTTATCAACGAGATGGAAGAATTAGGAGTGTGTCCATATACATATCTTGTTATCAACGAGATGGAAGAATTAGGAGTGTGCCCATATGCATATCTTGTTATCAACAAGATGGAAGAATTAGAAGTGTGTCCATATACATATCTTGTTATCAACGAGATGGAAGAATTAGGAGTGTGTCCATAAACATATATTGTAATAAATGAGATGGAAGAATTAGAAGTGTTGTCCATATACATTTTGTTTATCAAGAGATGGAAGAATTAGGAGTGTGTCCGTATTCTATATACATATTTGTTATCAACGAGATGGAAGAATTAGGAGTGTGCCCATTTGCATATTTGTTATCAACAAGATGGAAGAATTAGGAGTGTGCCTGTTATCAACAAGATGGAAGAATTAGGAGTGTGTCCATATACATATCTTGTTATCAACAAGATGGAAGAATTAGGAGTGTGCCCATATACATATCTTGTTATCAACAAGATGGAAGAATTAGGAGTGTGCCCATATACATATCTTGTTATCAAACAGAAAGGATTTATATGGACAAGCATATACGTTTTGATTTGGACAAAAAAATTTATTTCTAGATTTTTTATTCCTAAGATGGCGGCTTTTGTTTATAAAATGAAGGATAAGGCGCAGTAGTGATTCCAAGTACTGATCTAAGTAAAGCGAAATGTGATCGAAACATGGTCATTTAATACAGAAATCTAAAGCCAGTTCGTTCCCCCTTTTCAAAGGGGTTGACAATAGCGTCACATAGTTGTGAGATCACACTGCGCGTCGAAGTGTAGCGACATCTGGTGGACAAAATGCTGTGGAAATTTGTGTAAAAAATAAAGAAAAAATCAATTTTCTTAAAAGTCTACTTTCGTGTATTTTATTGTTTGAAAAACATACGAGTGACACGATACAAATGCTTTCAGAGCAGGGTATGTTGTAATCTGACGAATTCTCGAAGGATATTTATCTCAAAATTAACGACTGTCATTGCCGTTTTTTCCCCAGTAATAAGAACTGATCATCTTCAAGAATGATGGGAGGGACATAACGAGCTTGTGAGACGCATGAGGACCCCGGGAGTTTTTTGTCCGCTGGCGGACAGTTCTCATTTGGATTACCTCGGTCTTTTCTCTCATCGCTAGCTGACTAGAAATTGCCGAGTTGTTTTGAATGAGACAGTTCCGACAAAATTTTCAGAAATCGAGATTTGAAATGGCTTATTAGGTAAATATATCTAGCTCCTTTGTTCAATGGTAACGTATCCGACTGCGGATCCGAAAGTTGTGGACTCGAACCCCGTTGGGGCAAGGGATTTTCATAAATTTCCCAGTATTAAAGTACTGGTCCAACACAGGAACTGTCAAGAGGAATTAATATAAGTTGTGAGAACTTATTTCCCAATCGACGTAAAATAAATTAGTTAAGACTAAACTAGCGCCGGCCTACAATGTAAAATCGATATCCTTGAATTTTACCAAATGTTCTCAGTTGCCTATAAAGTGACATTGCGCACCATTCTTTCTATCGACATATTTATTTTATTTCTTAGAAATATATGTTGTTCATTGTGCATTTCGTATAGGAAGTCGTGACTCATGTTTCTCACTTTGGACAGAAAAAATCTTCTGTGAGTCACAAACTATTGTAAAGAGGATAGTATATATGAGTCTATCGCCCAGCACTTGACTTAAAAAAGTATTCATTGCCTATACAATAAACAATTAATATATAAGAAAAAAACAACAATAGGCATTGTGTACATATTATATGTATGTTTAAAATATCATTATACTAGCTATTGTACTTTGAAAAGCACTACTACTGTCAGTGTATGTTATGTGTCCATGGGCCTCAGGCCTTTTTTACTTGAAAATATTGAGGAATCTTAAAAAAAAAACCATATGAAAATGGGCTTACTTCGACTACGTGTGATTAATTGGTGTAAAAAACAACGCTCATCATCAAAAACTATCTAGAATAGTAATGATAATTAACCCTTTCCCTCATATAGACTCATTTTGACGCACTCAATAGGTACCACATAAAGCCTGATCTGCAGAAAACCACAGTTAAATCTTACCAAATTTAAATATAAAATCCTCATTTCCAGACCACTGAGGAGCAGCGAACAGCATAAAACCTGATCAGCCTGCAAGTTACTCGCAGGCTGATCTGGTTTTATGCTGTTCGCATAGGTCTTTTCATGGTGTCCTCTATGAGGGAAAGGGTTAAAAAGAAAAATCATGCTATACCCACATACTTAGATCGTCCTTTAAAGCAGAGTGGTTAAAGTGTTTGCAATGGGAGCAGGAGATTGCAGCTCAGACCAGTATCAGGACGGTACAACAGCTACTTCGAATGAGAGGGTGTGGCATGACGCCACGTGTCTGAGGAGCGATAATGTACTGATGCAAGGCTATCTCATGTATATAATGTATACCATGTCATGGCCTACAGGTGACTGGCATACAAAACGAGATAGACAGATAAACATTTTTTTTTTAATTTTTCTCACAACTTAAATGCTATATTTTGTTGTTGTTGTTGTTGTTGTTGTTGTTGTTGTTGTTGTTCAACTTTTAATTTCAGCCCAAAGAACAAACCAAACATAAACACTACGTCACTACCAACAAAAAATAAATAACCCTAACCATTACCAAAACCCTTATTCTGATAACATACCGAAGTATATCACAATATGAGGCTCGCTCGCTCGCGCGCGCGCGCGCACTCTCTCTCTCACACACACACATTTACTGAAGTAAGTACTTTAAATTCTGCAATGATCTACTCCAGCTGATAATGAGTTATCAATCCTATTGCTGTCTCGCTGATATCTGAATGTTATCGGTGTGTCATGAATTTATTTACATTTCACGTTACACTCGCTCCTTGATTACCAGTTTTCGTATCAACATGCCTTTACGTGTATAATGTAGCATTTAGGATACAATATTGATACACCGAACTGTAGCCCATTCCAACTTTTGCGATCATGATTTTTTTTATTACTCGCACAAATCGCGTCCGCTCACCACATTGATAACTTGATTACGTTTACACTTAACCTCAAATGCGAGCAGATAGCGACTATACTATCGCGAAATCTTTTACGACCGCTCTCAGTGTTCTCGCGGACTCGCACATACATGATTATAAAGAATAACACTAGAAACAAATTTATGAAAAAATGGGGGTCACCGTGCTTCTTTTCGAGTTATCTGCCCCTGAAAGTGATATTTTTGCATTTCTTGGACATTTTCAAGGGCAGACAACTCAAAATTAAGCCAATTGATACGTGATTTTATTTTACATTATTGTTTTCTATTCTATTCTATCGCTATTCATTATGCAACATATAAGACAATTCTATCTTACTGAATTTTCGCTATGCTTAAACATGTAAACATACTGATTTTTTTTCTTGAAAAAGAAAGTACAGAAACAAAAGTACAGAAAAATAACATATCGAAGGGAGAGAGAGAGAGAGAGAGAGAGAAAGGGGGGGGGGGGGGAAAGCCAATATTGGCACACTATAGCTGAGAATGAGAAAGAGCCTTTATCTTCACAACTGCTTAGAGAGAGAGAGAGAGAGAGAGAGATAAAAAAAAACAACTAAATATATTGCACACAAGCTAGCACACTTTACTATGCTCCTAGAACGATGGGTCTTAGAACGTCTACTAATTGATTTCAATGACAAAACAAGAGACCCATTACCTTCCCAACAGCAGTGTATAGTAACAGTTATATACTTCCTGGGTACAATCAATATGATGATCGATTAATAAGGGATCAATAAATTATCATATTGCATTGTATAGACAAACTAGCGCGAGGCGAGAAAACCAAACCGATAACAGAAACCCGTGGCTCTTCGTTCAAAAGCATGTTTTAAGTACTTAATATAGGAAAGTTTAGGCTCTTGTAAATCACTACATGAGCTTTACCTGAGGGTCCATTAACGTATATTTATATCAGGAGCACATGGTGATAAACTCTCTGAGGTTTGAAAAAGTAAAATACCTTTCTAAAAATACATGAATAATAAAACGATAAAATGTCATTCTGAAGGTCAATCGTGAAGGCTTTAAGAAACAAAAACAACACACAAAAAATAAGAAATACCTAAACTAGTAATAACTAAATGTCCTTGTAACTGCCAGAAATCAAATTGTCCCGGCAAGAAAGAAAAGGAAGGAGCGGGTTAAAGTAAAGTGAAGAAAATAAAAATAAATATATTGACAAAAAAAAAATAGAAGGAAATGGTATTCGCCTTTGGAACAAGATCCCTGGGGCAGAAGTATCTGTCAAGACCATGGGTCGTGTGAGCCGGGCTGTGGAATACTCTTAAACTCCGTCGTACATCCTGAATGCACAAAAAGTTCATTCAAATCAGTAGCTTTGTATATACTAGAGTAGACCCTGCATTTTCAAATGGAAGAGGGTGAAGACGACGATGAAATGAAGAAAAAGCAACAACAACAACAATAAAAAAATAATGTCAACGAAAAACAACAGATAGAATATATAAAAGACTTACGTCCTACGTTTGGAGTGAAATTCCAGTCATCAGCGTAATGCCTCCTTTTGTTTATAGGCATATTAAACTTAACTTTGATATACTCCACTTTTATCAAAACCTAAGGTAGTGTATTCCAATCTATTTTCACCTCCATCTAGAAATACATGTCTAACTTTAATCCATTATCTTTAAAGCCAGAATTATGTTTTTATTCATATATAAGTTCGTTATCTCAGTTATAAATCCATGCTTCAAAATAACCAAAGCCCATTCGTCTCCAATGTAACAAACCTTGTTCCGCTTTGATAATCTATCTAACCGTATGATAATACAGACATGTATATTTACTATTAACACCGGATTACTCATACGTTCGTTAGACACATGATTAGCATTTTAAATTAGACTAAAATATAATCCTTTGGTACTCCATATCCGATATTCATGTCAATAACTACATGACGGTTTCGGACAAAGATCGCTTCAAGCTTCGCGCGACATGGAATTGACACAATAACATTATTTACCGCCAGCTTTTTAGTTTAACAGAAACACATGTATCCATTGATTTACTGTATGTTAGTTCGTATTATCAGAGACGTAAACAAATAGTGGTTTACAACTATAAAAAAGATTGTACACTCAGATTATCACAGGGTTATCAGGACTAAGTCTGTAGTTCCCTACTTTAAAACCTGTACAAAGAATTAGGGGAGAAAACCCAGAAGATGCCCCCCCCCCGGGTCATTTGCAGGGTTTTGGTCATAATTAAGTGGCAACAGTATTATAGATTCTATACCTCCAGCATAATTCATGGACTTTCTATACAATACCATCTATAAAATATGCATTAGATAATGGGCATTTGGCACGAGAGTACTGTCTTTAGATCTCAAAAGACTATAGCAATTGGTTAAGAAATTCGTGCAGTTTCGTTCTTTGTTTTATTTCTATAGTGACGTGTGAATGCATTAGTGGTTGATGGTTCGTGAAATATCGGCCATACAATGTGTTTTTGCTTCAGCGGCGGCACCAAAAGAAACAGAAATTTGTATTACAATGTATTTACAACAAAAATAACTATAATTGTGCATTTTAGATAGAACTGTGTTCAGTATCATTGGCATTGATGTGTCCTGGGCGCTTTATGACTAGTCATATACATGCACAGAAAGCTGATAGTTTGACTCTGTCTAAAGTTTCATTGTTATGAAGTATTGCAGTCAGCTTATTCAGAGATCACAGACGCACCAGGATAGAACCACTGACCTACAACGAGCTAGCTGGAAGGCTG
>CM037791.1:13941828-13991828 GCA_021229015.1 Solen grandis
CATATCTATGCGGAGTCATAGCTTTGAATATATTTTTATGTTTGTTTGTTTGTTGTGTTAAACGTCCCACCAACAGTATTTCAGTCATTTGGAGACGACGTCTTCTTTAGGCAGATACAGTGTTGCCACACTGCAGTATCACACCGTAGACATGTAGCAGTCACATTATCCTGACACCGGGCCAAACTACCCTTATATGCTGAGCCTATACCAGTATCTGTTTTTACGACTTTGGTGTGTTGCGGCCTGGGATCGAACCCACGGCCTCCCGATTCCGGAGCGGACACTCTAACCACAATGCCACTTACTTATGCATAGTTACATATCTATAGGAAGGATAACTGTGTTTGAATGATTTGCCTTTTTAACTCTAACCAACAATGATTATTACAAATAAATACCACAGTCTTGCATCACTATTGTCTTTGCAACGAATGGATTGAACATGGTATCCATATCCCCATTGCAATACTGTGAGTATACAGAGGTTTGACTTGACTCAGTGATAAGAAAGGCCCTATCGTAGAACTTTATTTTAAAATTTAAATTTGAATAAAGAACAATGATAGAAAATGATGTCTTTATTTTCACAAAACATTCCTCATTTCAACGAGGATTATAATAATATCTTGTTAGCGCCTTTCCGATGTTGTCCGAGCTGTTAGTATGATTTTAAAACAATTAGGTGTTAATGTTCTACAATGTCAGGTACATGACCCTGTGGGTATTTCAACGTCAAGGTAGTCATTCAAGGTCAAACTTGTCAAAAATATGTGAAATTCTGATTTTCCGGCCTGTAGCTTCCTTTTGGAGTTTTTATGCTGAAATATTGTAGTGTGTCTCTTTCATATAAAATCATTTCATTCGAAAAAATAAATTATCTAAAGAGGTGTGTTCTTTTTCTGCCTTCATATTAACTGAAATGACCGCTATATCAATGATCATTTGTTTTTTATTATTGATATATATAACATAATAAAAAGTCAGTTATAAATCTTTTAAATATATTTTACTTGCTTCAAAATGTACTCGTATATGAATCTACAGCTCTGGTTATTCACTTTAAAACAAGTTCAAGGTCATTGCATGTCAAAATAGAAAACGCTTTGATGTTCCCGCATATTCCCGCTTTAATTACTCTTATTTCAAGCATTTTGGGATGAAATGATTTCCTTATACATTGTAATGAATATTGCTCAATGAATACATATTCAGTTAAGATTGTTTTACATGATAACTGTCTTTTCGCAAATGCAAACTGTCCTATTGCAACATTGCCGCCATATTTCAACGGGTGCTTCAATGATCGCTGGATTTTTTTTAATTGTTTCAATCGTCTGATTTGAGTTTTATATATTTTAGCATACTTGTGTAATTTACAGATTTTATTGGCCCTTTAAAGTCATATTTTAGGTAATTCCAGGATCTAACTACACGAAATACTCAAATTCCACATTCCTGGTCCTCTTCAGATATTCAGGTTGTCATTTAAGAAAAAAGTTTGTTTCGCTCTGTTTAAAGTTGTTTAAATTTAGATTATTTAAATACAACAAGTTGTCATACTTACATATATATCGTCCAAATTGGCAATTAATATATGTTTCTACATTCATTACCAAGAGGCCAATGTTTATTTTGAATTTTAGAAGAAATGTTTTATCATCAGTCGTGTGGAGTGCTGAAGTATTTTAAGTGAATTCCAAGGTATAGCTCCTAAAAATCATGTGAATATCTATACTGGTTTCCGTTAGAATTGTGGACGCATTCTGAAATGAAGTGAGTTTTGGGAGGAACCAAGACAGACTTATGATATAAACTTTAGCATATGCAAGATTTTAAATAGTTTTGACGTATGGCACAAGATAACAAAAAAGGCTGTTATGACTGTTACCATTTTTGACTGCTGTTTTGGCATGTATCATTTTGGGCATCTTTTTTTACATTTCACAGTATTAAAATGAATTGCGAATGCAAAAACATTATTGATTTTAACCCCCCCCCCTTAATGAATCATTCATTAACCACATTCTACAGGCCCTCTCTATTTTTTTTTTCACCTCATATCTGACCCTTGACCCTTCATTATACCATGGCTATTACTTCCTTCCTCCTATTTCTTCTAACAGCATTCATACCTTCAGTTGGCTCATTGGTTCATTTCATTTGAACTGGATCATTTTTCTTGTATTTTATAACCTTCTTTTTTCTTTTATTGTAATGGCTAGCAATCATTTTAATTATAATGGCCATATTTTAGACCTTACGGTCAAGGATTTTTCACGTATGGGTCCTGTTATTGCTGAAGAGTCAGCATCGGAAGAGACAGTAGTTGGGTACAAGGGAGTCCGGTAGCGATACCCTAGCGCATTTTGCGAATAGACCCCTTGGTTCTTTTACGTGCTCGGTGTATAACACCGATACACGGGAGACAAGTTCATTGGTAGAGTACCATTATAGAGGCAATGTACTTGTTTAACCCAGGAATGATAAAAGTAAAAATTAATTTAATATTCATATAAAATTGAATGTTTGTATCAATCGGCTGTTGCCACATTGTTTTTGTAAAGTCAATACTAGCATTGAAATTACATGTGTTCTTCCTTCTGTTTCGTTGTATGAAAACACTTTTAGCTTTTCAGCTGTATTTATCAAATGAATTATATTTAATTCACGTGAAATTAAAACGTAAACAAAAGTAAAATTGTTTGAATAAAACCTGGAGTATTTCACACTTGGTGGTTTCTATACCAGCAAATTGGTCTATTGTTGGGACTTCATAACACAGTACTGTGGAATCATATGATATTTTGTTGGTATCAAATTTCGTGATAAAATCAATTTCGTGGGAACACAAGATCATAGATTAATATTCAGAAATGATGAGGTCTTCATAATAAACAGTTTTTGTGTGATAAAAGAGGCATGTTATATAGCTGTGTGCGTTTGATCACTTCAAAGCAATGTAAAATATAATTCAGGTACTATTTTCTGAGTGAATAGTTTGATGAACGTAAAAAGCAATGCGCATGACCAATCCTAATCAACTTTTGAGTGTTTTTCTTCTTCTTCTTCTTCTTATTTTTAAAGGATAAATTATCTATTTTGTTAGAACGCAATTAATCGGAAATGAAATTGCAATATTTAAAGCAGCTTGTTCACTGATAGTCACTGACTAGCATTTGATTTTAAACTATCTATATCTATTACGTCTTCCAATACCCATCTACAGACGCATTGTCACTCAATGCAACATTCCGTGATTGTAAGAAAAATGGGTAGTTTCTCCATCACATGCAATAGCGTTACGGACGGTATTGAACCTATATTGTACATTTAGAATTATAACCCTATATTTATAATTTCTTTTTTCCTATGTCGTCATATGACTGATCACATTCACTCTTCGCATATGTGCTCACTTCACAGACTGAATTTACGAATTCGCTACCAGCTATCTGGATCTGCATGGTAAATACGCCATGATGCGGAACATGTAACGTGATACCGTAAGCCCCTACTTTTGGGATGCTGTGTTCTATATTAAGCCGATCAGCTTTTCCCCGTGCAATGTGACCTACACTTATCGAATTATTTGTCAAGAAACAAAGAATTCACCATCATTACCAAGAGAGAGAGTAAAACGCAAACTTCTTTTTTTTTTATTTCTCCCGATCATCTGTGACACGTGGGATTTTCTCCGGTTTTCCTCCAACAATAATGACCACATACTCCGCCATCAGAGCCATCGAGAGTGATTAATATAAGTTGTGACAACTTTTTTCCGTAATCGTTGTAGAATATATAGAGAGTTTGAACTATAAACAAGCTGGTAAAATTTTCAGCCAAAAAATAATATAATTAAGGAACCAGTGAACAATTATATAAATATATTCCTTTGAAAATGGTTTAGGTTGTTGTGTGTGAATTTGATTTTGATCATTAAAAGAGTAGCAATCATGCAAATACAGCCCGTTATAATACGTGTATTTAACTTTATGGCGGCCATCTTGGATTTAACCGTCAGCACCACGCGTTAGCTCATATATATACTACAGACATCGATGAACATTTTGGTATATGAGTATATAGTTGCTTGTTTTATAGTTATCGCGACCTACTTCTGAAATGAGCTACTTTGGGGCAGAAAGACGGAACGTCCATATTTACGTATGCTCGACAACTAAGATCTTCCGTTTTAATTAAGCAATAGGTTTCGATAGATGCCGGTATCTAAATTGTTGGTGCCAATCGGTGCATACATGTTCAGTAGACAGGATTGTGATGGAAAATCTAATTAATTTCAAAAGTTACTTAGACTTTAGAGTTACACATAAATGACATTGGACGTATAATAAATGTACAACATATAAAGGCTGTAGTGGAAGGCTTTCAATTAGGTTTACTTACATTTATCCTCATGCAGTGATAATAATCAACAGAATATCGCGGTATGGTTGGAATAGGTAAATAAACCGTGATCGGTATGACCGATTCGTTCGTCACACGAATTTCAATGTAAAATTGATTATCAAAGATATGTACGATATATTTTTGTACTTCTGTACTGTACTGTACTGTATTGTACTGTACTGAAACATGGTAAGGATTCTCGATTGGGGAGGCTGGAAGTATGTACAATGCTACATGTGTATACTATGCACAGAAAATGCCATCGACATGTATTGTAAAAAGATTGCAGATTTAACTTTAAAAAAAAGCATGATGTGTCCGACAGAAATAATATTTTGCATTGGAGTGTTGAATTACTGAACATTTTAGAACTATTTTATACATGTACATCCTTTACTTATTTAGATAATCAGTATAAGAACAAAATCAAAGGACTGGGAGTCCTAACGTTGCGTTGAGCATAAACTGATTCTGAAAGAGAGAACGTCAAGTGGTTTGTTTCATTGGTTTTCCGCATCAAATGGATATTTTACGTAACTTACATATTTTCGTGTGTCGTATTACAGTATAATCGTGACCACGACATTATAAAACGACGCACGACATTGCGACACGACACTCGACATTATAAAACGACGCACGACATTGCGACACGACACGACATTATAAAACGACGCACGACATTGCGACACGACACTCGACATTATAAAACGACGCACGACATTGCGACACGACGCACTCGACATTGCGACACGACACTCGACATTATAAAACGACGCACGACATTGCGACACGACACTCGACATTATAAAACGACCACGACATTGCGACACGACACTCGACATTGCGACACGACACTCGACATTATAAAACGACGCACGACATTGCGACACGACACTCGACATTATAAAACGACGCACGACATTGCGACACGACACACAACATTATAAAACGACGCACGACATTGCGACACGACACACGACATTATAAAACGACGCACGACATTGCGACACGACACACAACATTATAAAACGACGCACGACATTGCGACACGACACTGACATATAAAACGACGCACGACATTGCGACCGACCCCGACATGCGACACGACATCAATTATAAAACGACGCACGACATTGCGACACGACGCACGACATTGCGACACGACACATGACATTATAAAACGACGCACGACATTGCGACACGACACTCGACATTATAAAACGACGCACGACATTGCGACACGACACTCGACATAATAGCGTGAAAATATCGTGTCTACCAGTGTCTATAATGTTTTTAAGCGCATCGTTGAAAACGGTGATGTACAAATGTAGTTACAAAAATCTACTGTAACAATAAATAATCACTAGCGCACCGGTACACACATGACATTTGCACGCTATAATGCTGTGCGTCATGTTGCGTTTACAATTGTCGTACATCGACCTTTCTGCGCGACGTACGACATTTTGAAACGACGCTCGACATTTATTGTGACATTTCGTTTAAAATAATAGTAAATCAACGCGACATAAGCTCTATAAAGTCGAGTGTCGTGTCGCATTGTCGTGTGCCGTTCACAATTGTCGTGTGCCGCCTCCATTAAACGGCACACGACATTCAAGGTGGCACTAACAGGATTCCGTAGGTACGGGATCATTTAACGGGTTTACTAACATTTTTACCGGCCATTTTTGCTTCGATTTTAGCGTTTCAGTCGAATTTCTTCATACCCGTCTGGTCACGTATCAATGTATAGTTGCCAATGGCAACAGAATACAGCGCCGAAGCATGTTTTCATCTAGCATTTTGACTTCAAAGTAGCATTTGACTACTGTGGCATAAAGGGGACAATGATTATATCGCACGCGGTAACTAAAGTAACTTCGTGCTAAGACGATGATTATCGCGTGCGCTCACGATATAAAAAAAGTATCCTGTGTCCATTTTATGAAATCTCATTAAAATCAGCTTTTCGTTTTCGTTCTGATATTCTACGCTACCTACGTAGCGAACGTCACCTAGGATATTGTTTTAATGAGACTGCCTTTATTCCAGCGTATTTGACAAGATGCGGGAAAATACGTGCGTAGATGTTTTACGTCTTCCAATCATGTACAAATTGTTGACATTTCGCGTTATTACTTCCTTAAGATGCCCATTAGAAATAATTAGTTACACCATGTTTTAATTGAATATCAGACTGATCGAACCGTGCATAGATAATGATAGCATACAGTTGTACAAATTAAGGTACGACCCCGTCAAATATGTTTATTATACAGTACAGAGGGACAAAATGTCGTAATCGTAAAAGATTCCATAGAAATTGACAATTCTGCAGGTCTAGTGGCAGCTATTGAAGAGTTTTTTTTTCCGGGAAAGGCCGAGTAGGTACGATTGTGTCCGAAGGCTGTCGAAATCTTAAACGTACTTCATACTTAGAAATCTTTCTTCATATCATAAGTTTTGATCACAATCTGAAAAGTACAAAGGACTGTGCACCTCTAGTTAGATAAATAAGCTGAACGACGTACTATTGACTCAGATATTGCTGACCAGACTAGTATCTCTCTTTGTTATCAGCCCCTTTATCAGACAATGCTGTATTTATCTTGATCATACGTATAGTTTATTTATATTCCTTGTTCCTTGTGATATCAGCTTAACCGATATTGACATACATTGTATATCCAACCATGGTGATGATGATGTGATGATGATGACGATGATGACGATGATGATGAAAAGACGACAACGCAATGGTGATAATAATAATAATTAAGATAATGATTGTGATGATGATTATTAAGATCATATTACAAACTATTTTTTCTTGCGCTGAAAATGTGCAAAATCGACGATTTTATTATTGTGTTGTATAATAATAATAATAATAACAGCCACAAAATTCAATTTACAATTTCTATTCAGTATACATTACACTTTCAAATAATATCAACATTGAGTGCGATTACCAGACACCATTTTTGTATATTTTATTCGTTGACAATATACAATTGCTTAAAACTTGAACATATCCACAAGGTAACAGGGATATATAACAACCATTGTAGGAATATTCTTGGACTAAACACATACACACTGAAATTCTACTTAAAGGAATTCAAAATGCCCTTCTTTGTTGCTCCCCCCCCCCCCCAAACTAGTCTAGTATAATGCAGTTTAATGGAGAATTTTAATATGAAAAACCGTATAATGATAGAGTATAGGAAAGGTTGAGACTAATATGATAAAAAAAGAGAAATGAGTGAAAACATAGAAACAATAGATGCATATTTTACGCGCCTGGAAGCAGCCCTAAACAAATACAATCTAAAAAACAAACCACATCTCATATACAATGTAGATGAAACAGGTTTACAACCAGCCCATCGCCCCTCCAGTGCTGTAGTCCCAAAATCATCTACTTGCGTTGAAGCGGTGACATCACCAAATTCCACCACAGTGACTTTGATTAGCTGTGCTAGTGCCACAGGCAATGTGCTGCCTCCTTTTTATGTTTTTAAAGGAAAAAGACCAAACAGTGAACTGTTAAAAGGTTCCCTTCCTGGTCAGAAAGTGGTTGGTCAAACGGAGCTGTGTTTTTGACCTATTTAAAGGAACACTTCTTAAAGTATGTGAATACAAGGCAAGATTCAGAACATGTCCTACTATTGCTGGATGGACATGCCTCTCACTGCAACCTTGACATAATGGAATAGGCCCAGTCAAATAACATAATCCTATTTGTTCCCCCACCACACACCAGCCATGCTCTGCAACCCCTTGATGTTGGCTGCTTTGGACCCTTCAAAAATGTATATTACAAATGAATGTAACCTGTTCATGGCTGGTGAGAGAGGGAAGATTATCACAAAGCACAACATTGCGGAGATATCCAGCAGAGCAATGCTGAAGGCAATGAATCCAGTCAATATAACATCCGATTAATAATACTAAATTAAAGTAAAAAAAAAAAATCATTCAATTTTTATTATAATCTTAAAAAAAAAAATTAATTATAATTATGCCTAAAAAATAATAAAACAAAAAATATAACACATAAATTAAATATAAGTTAAACATTATTTTCAATTATTAGGTATTACATGCACTTTGCAGTCGTGTTAACTGTTCATGATATTATAGGTACAATGGAAATGATGATGCCATGTCAGTCCTTCATGAAAAAATCACCAGATCCTATAGACACAAGTCCTTGCTGGAGAAAAAATTTGAAGAGTCTGCACTTAGCAGAAACCATGTCAGCAAAAACAACAGTGCCAACACCAAACGTCCACGTCTGGAGGAAAAGTCATATCTGAAACTGACATTATAACAGAATTAAAAATTTATACAATTCAGAAAAAAGAGGAAACAAAAACAAAAGACAGAACAAAATCTAAAAATTCTCAAACAGCAGGTCCCAGTAAAATAATAAATGCTGCAAGATCATTGAATTTTGACAACAATGAGATGGAAGTTTGATGATGATGATGATGATGATGATGATGAAAAATGTTGAATGTGTCACAAAAACTCACCTCCTGCTCTGAGAGATTGTACTGACCTTGTCATTGTAAAGTGGGCTCAGTGTGATAGATTTATGCATTGGACCCATCTTTGATTTTGTTCTGATGTTTGCACAGTGAGACGCCACTCAGAATTTCTTTGTCCACATTGTTGTTAGAATCATCTTGATTTCCTCCATTGCATTTTAAATGAATCATTCTAATAAACATTCATATTGTGTGTGTGTGTTTCTGCTTCTTTCTTTTTATGGAGTAATTTGAAGAAAAAATTCACATTTTCTTCCTGGTTCATGTTTTTATCAAAGCTATATTAGAACGGAATAATAAGAACACTGTTCTATTCTTCTAAATTAAAAATTGCCTACTTTATCATCAATTAGTTGTTAGTGTGTTTTTGGGAAATCCCCTCATACGTCAAGAAATATGTTATTTTAATTAGCCAATCAAAATGCACGAATGAAGGAGAACGTCGTCAGGTCTTTTAGAAAAGTATGGTTTGAATTTAGGACGAAAATAGAGAGTTAATGTTTAAAAAAAAAACTTGCATGCCACATATTTATAAAGATTACACCCTTAACTACTTAATAGGTAAACAAAAGTCATGAACATTTAACATAAACAGACAAAATATGAACAATATTTTTAAAATGCACGAATCAACGCACACAAAGCATATCTTACTTAGTCGGAAGCTATTCTTTTTATCTCCAATGTATAAAGCAGTCTGAATATGAGTCTTTATTGCAAACACCATTTTTGTGTAACTGAAATGTTCTCACTTTATTATGGCTAGTCACTAGTTGAACTTGAATTTAATAATCTTTATCCTGGTGGGTTGTATTACCGTGGTATTTAGCTTTCAGAAATAAGAATAGAGCAAGTGCTTCAATTATCGGCAGGTTACAGTTATCAGCATGTTTTTATATTTTCATTGGTCAATTGCAGTGAAATGCATAATATCCTGTGTTTGCATCACACAATCACAGAAAAATTCCAAGACATGCACTATTTGGCTTCAGGGATTTTCTTAAGTGGTAGCCTGCTTGTCCGTGCCGGGTTAAAATCACTGTGGGCAAGTGATTTGTCAAAGAAGATAGCCCAGCGGGCAAGTATATTTTTATAAATGAAATCCTTGTGTTTTTTTTTCGTTTTTTTTTTTTTTTTTTTTTTTTTTCAGGAATAAGTTGCTTGCACATTGTGTTTGATACATATTAACTTTAAGTCATCTTGATATTACACATATTTTGTTTTTAAAAACATTGACAAATACCAACTTCAAGATCGGGCAACCTGTTTTCATTGGGGGCAACTAGATGTTCAAAGTAACTTGCCCCCTGGACAAGTGAAAGTCAAATCCTTAAGGAAACCCCTGGACTTAGAGGTATTTTTTTCTTCATAAATACCAGTGTAAAAGAAGGTAAGACAGCATCCTGTACATTTAATTTGTTGCTATTTTAATTGCTTATGTCATCATTTAAGATGTACCAGACCAACAAATTATTGCACTTGCTCCTATCTTTATATTATTGGGTGCTGGGTTATTGAAGCATGAGTCTTAAGCATGTGACAGTTTTCAGCACTTATGACCGTTTACATAACAGTATAATGAGATTAATTAAATCTTTTATATATCTTAAGATAATGACTTTACTGGCCAATTTGATTGTTAGGGAGACATTTGGAGTTTTTAGGAATTCCGTACTTAAGAAAATAATAAAAGAAAAAAATATGAAACATGTATATGAATTAATACATATAAGACCATCCAAGACTACAAGATTCTAGACAGAACAAGTTATTCAATACAGCAGAAGAAGACAAGATAACTAATCAAACCATTGCATATTAAAATCGCTTACCAAAAATACACATCTACCTTAATTAAACGCTAATTATTGTTTACAATTAAAGGTACCGATAACTGCCTCACACTGCCGATAACTATCTCATGTTTGTGACATTGTTTGCATCAAAATTTCATGGCATGCAAAAATTACAATGTACCAGCTGAGTAATCAAAAAGCCAATCAAAGGTGTTAAAATAAAATACAACATTGTTTACATGCATATTCAACATAGTTTTAGGTCAGTGTGACATTTACTGATAACTGTAGCACTTGCACTACAAGAAGAAGCACTCACATGAAATATTATCTTTCAGTAATCCTCAACATTTCATTATAAAATAGACATTTTGTCACTTCTCCAAAACAATTTCTTCTTGATAAAAATATTAACAAAAACCTCATGGCATATTTCAGGACTTTCTTGGGAGGGTGTTACCAATGCATGTATAAACTTCACTCCGTAGTGATATTTTTAATAAGATATCATCATGAGAAATTTTCTGTGATATTTATTAAGCTGTCCTGTAACATGGCACATAGTTTTTAGTTATGTTGTGTATATTTTTAATCATTGTCTCGAAATAAGTCGGTAGAAAATATGTTAAAATTTCCATAGAATTTTGGTTGTTAAAAGGGTATTTTAGAAGAAATGCAAAATCTCACTTGGAAATAGCCCATATCTAAGGTTTAAAGTTTTGACAGATAGCATATAGTATGTGTTTACTTTTAGTATACAAATGATATTGAAGCAAAATTCAGGAGACCTATATTCTTGTTATTTCTGAATACCCTGGCAATATACGACCACCGGTAATACCCTGCCAGAGTATATATTTTATCCAGCTGAATCATCTCTTATGTCTCGAAGGTGACACCATCAGATGGAGTGTTTTGTGCGTCTAAAGGAATCACAGAACAAAACTCTGGCCTAACAATACAACTTCTTAGGAGAAAGGGAAGATACCATCAGGAGTCCTTATACACTACAGTAAGGTAATAATTTAACCCTTTACTGCTGAATTGTTCCAAATTGTCACATAGGAAGGTTCACTTTGTTGTCTTTGGATATTTAAAAAACAGTACGAAATTAAATAAATTTCTCTTTTCACTACCATGTTTTGAGTCTGAGCAGAGGTGAAATCTTTATATGTAGCTATATCATCTCTACATAAGCATGTTGTCACTCAGTGTAGTGTGGTTATGAATCAACAATATATAATTATATATAAGACCGTTATGGTTTTCCATAATCATGTGCAAGCTCCAGCAGTATCTCAAAACCAGAATCAATTTACATTGTATTACCTGGACACAGCCATAACAACCAACATTCACATTCAGTTCACCGGCAGGATATATTTTTATCGGGCTAGCAGAGCCACAAAAGTTATGTAGCATGGTCAAGTTTGAGCTTGACTCAAGATAATTTATGTATGTAGATAGCGTTTTAACAAATGTTCGTGCGTGTCATTAGTATTTGTTTTGTTAGTACTCTTGTCCCTTTGTTTCGTGACACGTTGTGTTAAAGGTCTCGTGCTCAATGTTACGTATAGTCCCGTGGTGAGAGAAAATCATGAATCATATTGCTTTCAATTTCCAATTTCATGAATACATCCAGGTTTAGACCAAATTATTATTAGCACGCTTACCAGACTTAAGTTGGTAGAATGTTTAAAAAAAACCACACACACACAAATATCTATGTCCAGTGCAAAGCATTGGCACTAGATCTGAATAATTTGAACCCCCCCCCCTTTTTTTCCTTTAACTTTTGCAACTGCTCTCCACTCTTCATCACAAAATTAAAACCAATATACTACACTTGTCATGTATTCATTTTCATAGATCTATAATAGTCATGAAAATAACCTGATAAACAGAGAGTTTATTGCATTTTCTATATTTCAGCTGAGTATTTAACGAAAAAATGGAAGGTTTACACAGAAATATTTCGACGAGGAATTGGAATGCCAAAGACTTGGTCACTACATGAAAAAAGTTCTATACGCACATTGAGTTTATCTTTGTAGGCCCGTTATAAGAAAAAGGTGCAGCAGAAAAATGCGCTTTTCTGATAATTTGGGCAGGAGAGCACAGCAGAGAAGTCTTTGGAAGGTGGGGCTTTTCAGCTGATGACAAAAAGGATCCAGATAAAATCCAAAAGAAATTTGTGGATTATGTTGAGCCAAAGTCAAACGCCATATTCAACTGATGCAAATTTCAGTGTAGAGTACAACAACAGGATGAAACCTGTGACCAGTTTATCACAGATTTGAAAGTGCTTGCTTAGGACTGTGCGTATGGAACAAAAAAGGATAAGATGGTTAGGGACAGGATAGTGTTTGGAATTGTCTCAAAAAAGTCAAGCAAGAGCAAGACAATTCATGTACTGGCCTGGCGTGATGGCTCAAATTCAAGAAATTGTAGAAAAGTGTGAAACCTGTGCAAAAAAAATAAAAATACAAAAACAAATAGACAAGAGGCAATGATTTCAGGTTAATTGCCAGATGGACCATCTTCAAAGATAGGCACTAATTTGTTTGAATACAAAGTAAAGCATTATCTGCTGACTGTTGATTATTCAAAATGGCCAGAGGTAGAAAAACTTGACAATCTTAGTTCAGGAAATGTGATTTCTGACTTGAAGAAACAGTTTTCCAGATTTGGCTTCATTGATAAAATGGTTACAGACAATGGACCACAGTTTGCCAGCAAAGAATTCAAACATTTTGCGGAAGAATACAATTTCATACATACAACAACCAGTCCACATTATAGTCAAGCCAATGGACAGACAGATATGTACAAACTGTAAAAAATCTTATCAAAAAGAGCAGTGATTCAAATATAGCTCTGTTGGACTATAGAAAAACTCCATTAAAAAGCATTGGACAGTTGTCAGCACAGTTACACATAGGAAGACGCCTAAAGTCAGCATTACCAGCTACAGATAGTGTCTTAATACCGATCTTTTCAGGTATAGACACACAGTCAAAGACAGAAGAAACAACAATTTCACTTCAACAGACGGTATGGTGACAAACCATTAAAACCACTCCGAGAAGGACAAACAGTACTCATTTAGCACAAGCAGAAAGTAGTAACAGAAACAGTTCTAAAAAAGCATCATACACCCAATCGTAAGTTGTGGAGTCAACAGAAGGACCAATACTCCGGAGAAACAGCAAACACCTCAAAGTGACGAAGGCATGGTTTCTGCATTCGCATCAGGCAGAGGAGAAACTGTGTGACCCAGGATCAGCGATGCGAAATAAAAGACTACAGCTAACCTGTGTGACCCAGGCTTGCAAGGATCGGGATCGAACCTGTGTGACCCAGGTTCAAAGGGATCAAACGGGCGTTCTCAACAGACTGGATCGAATCTGTGTGACCCAGGTTCAAAAGAACCAGTCGCGCCAGCCCAACAGCAAGGATTGAACCTGTATGACTCAGGTTCAAAAAGATCAGTTGTGTGAGCTTAGCAAAAAGGATCGAACCTGTGTAATCCAGGTTTAAAGGGAATGGTAGCCCCCGATCAGCATTCAAGAACAGTATCCGGTGATGAAGGGTCACGTCAGTTGTGCAGTTAGTCAGAATCTAGTCAGAGTCAGTACAGATCTAGTCAACTCGATGATGGGTGTTAAACCATGCAATCGGGCAGAAATGTGAAAGCACAAGATAAACTTAAAGGTTGTTGTAGGGAAAGTTTATGTTTGAATATATGTATTCAGCTGTTTTATGTGTAAGATCAGTCAATGCCCAAAGTGTTATAAGGTATACAGGTTAAAATAGGAATATTTTAATTATACGTCAATCAGTATTCCTTTTGTTCAGTAAAAAGACAACATTTCACTGCTCACTGCGTGGGTTCGAATCCCGGCAGGGTAATTCGGATTTTCATGTGAGGAAGCCTTGCTTGCGGTAGGTCGGTAGTTCTGCCCGGATGCCCCCATGCATTCGGGGTCTTCCTCCACCTGTAATGATCTGGACGTCGCTATATGACTGAAATACTGTCGAAGCGACTGTAAACTCAAATAGTCAAGTCAATTAAGTGGGTAAATATGTAGTGAGTAGAAGATAAGGGAAGACAACTCTGATTTATAAATAAAGCATAAATGTCGTAGTTATTTCCCTTATATACCGTACCGACATATCAGCAAAAAAAAAAAAAAAAAAAAAAAAAAAAGAAACCAAACTGCTTATTTCATTTTTGCGTCATTTACCTTCCAGGAGCTGACTGATCTGGATCTATTCCGTTTACCAATGCGTCAAAACTGGTGTAGGCGGTTTTCAATACACATCTTAATTTTAAGATAAATCATTAAATTTCCTTCAAAAGATTTTCCTTAACATGTTAGATTTTCCTTAACTAAAGACATTAAGATCCGTGTTTTTCCTTCTTAACTCTAACATGTCGTAGATACTATGTGTAAAATAGCCGTTTTCATCAATTTTTAGACAATCCATAAGTACTTTACTCAAATCTATGAAATAAAACTTAAAGTACTTTGATAACTGCTGATGTACAGGTTTAGAGCCATAATTTTTCGTCATTATGAGTCTGGGTCACGTCAATTAAACCAAGTAAATCAAAACTGACTGATTAAAAAAGTGTATAAATCTTAGTCCAATACAAGCTTTCTGGATACACTACACGAGTATTTTCATAATTCATAAAAAAAAAAGAAAATCTTCGACATTTCCATCATTATATGATATTTCAGGCATCGCATATTAAAATGATAGAATTTCTCAATGTATAGAAATTAGCTTGATGCTTTGTATTCATATAAACACACCGACAGTTGACAGATAAAATATTGAGACATTCTGCGTGGCACGCGTTTTGCAACAAACCTATGTAAAATTTTAATAATTTTCTTATCTTAAAGATTTTTACGTGAGATTTCACATAGATTGAATATAAGAAAAAATCTAAGGTTAAGGGGTGTATTAAAGAAAATATATAAGGATAAGAAAGTAGTTAAATCTAAGATGTATATTGGATACGGCCCCAGTATGAGGTAAAGGGTTTAGTCCAGTCACGTGATCAAGAGAAAGTGACCACCTAGATCAAATGGTTGCTACATGGAGGTTACATGTGCATGTATGGTAGAACGTATTGTTGTTATTGTTGTTATTGTTGTTGCTGTTTAATCCTGATGACCGATACAGGTGGCCCTTTAAATGGGATTGACCATGTACGTACTCGTATGTTCACAAATAGCTTGTATTCTTCCATTAAACTTGGAGTCAATCTTTAGCGCATTTAATATAATATCAAGTTGGGTTTGAAGTTGTTTCAGCATTTTTTTCCAGTATTTTTTTTCAGAAGTTTTTTTTTCTTCAAAATTGTTGCTGCTGTCTTTATTTTTGCATGTGACATCAAAATTTTACCTCTAGATTATGGTTCATAAAATATATGGGTCTGAAATATATCCAACCAAATGGTACATCGCCAGCTGGCTCGGACCCAAAACCATCACTTCAAACTTTTTAATGGTTTTAAATTCTTTTATCCTGACGCTACGACCGATTTGAACCGTCTCTAAACGTCGTGGGAAACCATCATTGGAGGCACTAGATGTCGCGTTTATGAAAGACTGTATTTCATACAGAATTATGAATCATATATAATGTAGTAGGTTTGCTTACAGTGGGGTACCTTTCCTAGCACTACAAACAGACTCTATCAGCAATATGCTGTGAGAAAAAATCACACTTTGTACATGTAGGGAAATAGAGTAAATAGTAATTAAGGGTACATGTATTTCCAAACTGAAAATGTCTGACAATATTTTATCATATTTAGGAAATACTTGTAGTAAATGCTGAAAATGAGTGTGGAAAAAAAAAAATCTTTAATCTGATACGCTTTCACTGCATTATTCTGCACTCAAACGCGCACAGGTGTATACGTGCGCGTCTGCAGGAATGCACATGCGCGGGTACTTCAACGTCAGGGATCCGTTTCACTAACCTTATTTCGAACGAATTTGATTGTAGATCTAATCGTGTTTATCTTATTTGCAAAATTTAACACCAAGAAAGGTGATCCATTTTATTGCATGATCCAAACTTATCACATTTTGTGAAGGAAAAAAAAAGAATACAACTTTTTTACATATATTGTTTTTTATACGAAGTTTAGTGACGCCTTTTTTGTATCATTGCACTAAGCTGTGATTGTTTTTTTTTCAGTGTGTGTGTTTTGCATTTACTATTTTCTCTTTAATGAAAATGAATTGTGTAAAGTTTAGGGCAAGGGCCGTAACTAAGTTAATAAAGGCTGTGTTCAACCTCATTTCATACACTGAAATAGAATACAATGTATGTAAGTAAAGAGAGATAGAGAAGAAGAAGAAATATATGAAATATATTAACGCAGATGTACTGACAAAAGGAGAGGAAAGAAATAGCGAAAGGGAGATTGACAGAAAGTTCAATATAATCTTCCGAAAAATCAATTGAGATCAATAGCCACATCAAGTGGTGAGGGCTATATTTTATGACACTCGTCGGGTTTGTATGTATTTGTTTCTCTCAAAATGGCACAGATAAACATTGACTTGTTGTCCTATCCCCCAAAGTGGCTGATTAAACCGCGCTGGTGATTCAAGTCTTCCTAGATTTTAAGGTAACCCATCCATCATTAAATTGTGATCACGATCCATCTAGTGATCATGGGAATTCTTATTGTAAATCCAAGCTTTATACACTTTGAGCAAAGTAGCCTTCAACTCCAAGTCAATGGACGCTTGCATCTGCACTGCAGTCCTTTTTAGCATTTGAAGGGCCATGATTATAATTTAATGATGAATGGATTACCTTAAAGTCCAGCTGCAGTATAAGCTCCTGATGTGGCTGCAGCTGGGAAAATATATTCACTAGGTAAGGTTGACCTCACATTCACCCACACTGGCAGACAATTAGACAGTCCATATTTGGTGGGTAAATACATTCATATTTACCATTCCTATTTAACTAAGATAAGATCTATGTTTGCATAACTTGCAGGTATGTATATAAATATACCATAAATGATAAAAACATAGTTTTGCATAACTCACATTACAGCGACATCTTCTGTGAAGTACTCCCGCATATTTATGTAACATTATAAAAATCGTCATAATTGTCAACTGCAGTACATTAGATAATCTATATTCATGTTCCCTAACCACTCTCTGATGCTTAAATATCGTCCATGAAGCAGAAGGCTACCATATTAAAAGCTGAACCCCTTTGTTCTTGGACGATATACCATATACATTTACTGTTGACTATGTGTTGACTATTCCGTCCCGAGTGGTTTTACTATCACCTAGACTCTGACCGCTGTGAGTTCGAATCCCTGGTTTCTTACATTTTCCAAGTGAGGAAACCTTCCTTGCAGTAGACTGGTAGTTTTTACAGGACGTCCCTGCTGCATTTGGTGTCTCCCCTCACCAGTAGCTGGACGTCGCTCTTTGACTATAATATGGGAAAAAACAACAAGTTTTGTTATTACTTCAACAACTTATTTTTATTGCTGTGATTAGTGGACGTTTAAACGCAGCGACGGTAAACCCCAATACAACAATACAACAACAATATTTTTATTGCTCTTTATGACTGGAACCACCCCAGCGATGGTTAACTCCAAATAAGCAACATCATCAATTTCATACATCACACGAATGATCAGTGTAATTTTATTCAGTATCCTCCCCCCCACAAGAACTCGGATATTTTTGCAGATTTCCCGCCTTGGAGAGGTACGTGGGGTAAAATGTTTTACGAATTTCACAATTTCCAGACAAAAGTATTAAATTTGTTATTATTTAATAGCCGATATGAATCGCGAAATTAAATAGCCGCGGAATTAATTGTTGTTTATTCACCAAACTGAAATGCACGAAGTTTTAAAACCGCCAACTCGACGTATTAAGAATTTTGAGTACCATAAATCCCTTGAATTTGACGAAATGGTCATCGCTTGAGCAGTTAATTCTATCAAGGATAACTTCACATCAAAGATCAAAGTTAAACGGACATATTGACATAATACAAGAGATTCACGTCAGATACGGTAAACGAACTACCACAAAAATTTGATATGTCAGCTTTAGACTCCAAGTTTAGGTACAATCCCATCTGTTGTAGTTAAATATAACGGCCAGGTCTGTGCTAAGTGGTCAAAGAAAGCTTACTTAATTCAGATTGCCGACCACTTAATAAATAAGGAAAATAAGATAAAAGCATTATCCCGGGGAATTAAATGTATAAAATTGTCAGTGTGAGAATCATACAGCTGACCGCTAAAATGAGATCGGCTGCTTCAATCGTACATGGCTGTGGGTCCGAGGGTTGAGGGTTAGTCTCTGTCGGATCTGGTTTAGACAGATATGATGTGTCATTTTCTGGAAAGCTTCCGCGTTATAAAGGGGGTGAAACGCATTACCGCTGTCAGATATATTTATTTTGGTAATAGCGTACATTTAAAACATGGCAGTAACATGATATATAATAATATATCTCGGCAGGGTCATTCGGATTTTCGTGTGAGGAAGCCTTCCAGCTGGCATGCGGTAGGTCGGTGGTTTCTACCCGGATGCCTCCGTGCATTCGGGGTCTTCCTCCACCTGTAATTAGCTGGACGTCGCTATATGACTGAAATACAAATAGTCAAATAGTTAGTCAAACACAGACACACAATGATAATAGAAGTACGTACATATCAACCACATGCTGCACCCATCAGAACACAGCCAATACCAGAGGTTATACCATTGAAAGTAGAAACCATATTTCTTATATCTTGTGGTCCATGTATTTCCATTGTGGTTCATGTATTTCTGTTGCGGTCCCTGTATTTCCATTGTGATTCATGTATTTCTGTTGTGGTCCCTGTATTTCCATTGTGGTTCATGTATTTCTGTTGTGGTCCCTGTATTTCCATTGTGGTTCATGTATTTCTGTTGTGGTCCCTGTATTTCCATTGTGGTTCATGTATTTCTGTTGTGGTCCCTGTATTTCCATTGTGGTTCATGCATTTCTGTTGTGGTTCCTGTATTTCCATTGTGGTTCATGCATTTCTGTTGTGGTCCCTGTATTTCCATTGTGGTTCATGCATTTCTGTTGTGGTCCCTGTATTTCCATTGTGGTTCATGTATTTCTGTTGTGGTTCCTGTATTTCCATTGTGGTTCCTGTATTTCCATTGTGGTTCCTGAAAATTAATGGTTAATATTTATCAATTGTAATTAACGTCGTGTTTTATTGATTATTGAAAATGTCATTCAAACACACACACACACACACACCCACACACACACACACGTGGCAAAACGAAATTTTATGGATTTAAATAAAGCTGCACCCCCCGCCCCATCCGATACTTACCGGACCATCAAATCATACCCTGGAGGATAAACATATTATTTTTTCAAATGACAGTTATTGGTGGGCTAATGTTATATTGAACAGCACAGAGCTAACTGTTCCGAAAATAATTTCAAATAATTACCGCAATTAACCACTTTACTTTCCCATTTTGCGCCCAATTGCTCGTGAGCCTGCCATTCAAGAAAGAGGAAAAGTCAATACGGATAGTTAAACCGGGTGCGTTATTTTCCTCCCGTATATGATTTCACGAATTGTCTACATTCTCTCTTTTTGGAGTCCAAAATGATTTTCTCTCCCACCTCTTGCCATTATTGGTACTATCGGGTAGAGAAATCTTATTCATATTTCTGTAGGTTGAAACATAAGTAGTGTTTTTCATTTTTTACTGTTTAGTGTTAACGAAAAAATAATTATACATGTAAGATATATAATTGGAGGGCGATATGTGTGTCGCGTAAGTAATGTGTAGGAATGAAATTTAAGACATGTTTTCAAATAACATGACTTTGTTTACTTAAGATTCACTTTCGTGAAATGCGTCATACTTCAAAACGACAAACGATAAGCAATTGCAAATGTAAGTTTGTTGTTGGTGTTTATTTTTTTTTTTCACTGGGAGTACGCATTATAATATACTGTGCAATAACGTACCATACCATACCCGTGACGAATCTCGAGGAATATAGATTCATTTTATACTGATTTATAATCTCTCTCGGAAACATGGTACATGTTTTATGAATTTTCACCGGTGAAATAATATACTTTATGCACCATACGTTGTATTCAAGTTAATTATTGAGCATTTCAAACAGGAAGTCATGGGCGTCGCCCGCTAAAATATATTGTCGTATAGGCTATGTATGATTACCTATTTTTAATACAGGGAAAACATCCGACACAATCGTGTTACTTCGCCCATCTCAAGAATACGGAGATAACCGCTAATATATGAAGCTAATGATTCCATTTCTCCCCATTTGTGGATTAAATGTTGGTATATTTAGATGTGGTTTGAAGATTTACTGAACGCGTGCTGATTGGTTAAAAATGTCCATCAAATCATAAAGCAACCAATGAAATGGCTGGGTTGACAATTTGGGGAAAAAATATAACGACAGAAAAATCAATCCATGTTTGACTATTGCTGTTAACCGTTTAAGTCAAACACGGGTTACGGTGGTGGAAAAGACTGAAATACACAAAAATATATCTTATAAATATTAGTGATATAGAAATTCAGAGGGAATGGGGACAGATTGAAACGGAATTGTTCGTGCAGCAAAGTGACATTGTGAATGAACAACAGCTGCTGATCTTATGAAATAAGTTAAACTACTGGCAAACTAAAAAGGATCGATATATCATTGTTAATCTAGAACTTCTGACATGATTTCATGGAAAAATTGAGACGGGTACGGGAGGGATATCTCCCCGACTCGGCGATATGTTTATCGTATTGTTTGGCCAGTAGAGCTGTCCGAGTTACAACTGTTTAACAATTTAAGTGGGTTGTGTATCACTGTTTAAGAAATAGTTCCACAGCCCGGATATTGATGACCAGAGGTGGAATCGCGGGTTCGCTAGGGTCCATCCCTCTCTTCTGAATACCTCTACAAGTGTAGGTTAACATGGCAGGACAAGTCCACACACAATGACTGCTTTATCCATTATCGCTCTTTTTGAAGTCCCCTCTTGGACAGTGACATCCGTTGTGTGACGACTCTATGACCTAGCTGTTAAAGTCACGCGCTTGCTATCACTGACCCTTCACCGCCGTGAGCTCGAGTCCCGATCAGATTGCTTCGAGGAAGCCTTCCGGTAAGCTTATGGTCATTTGGTAGTTCTATCCGTCCTCTACATGTAGTTAGCTTGACTTGGCAATATGACTGTCGCAGCGATGGTAATTTAACTCCAAAATCAACACCACCACCAACAATAAGTATCTTGAAGTGGCCTCCCTTGAACGCCATCTAACTCAGACAAAGTTCTGTCTCATGACTGCATCATGTCGTGGATAAGTGATAAATTATATCATTCTATCATACCTAGGTATATAGTATTCTTACATTAAACCATCACGTCATGGACAGAGCCACAGGGGCCTCGAATGTGAATGAGTATCATGGTAACATTAAACAAGAGGGCCAAGATGGCCCTAAAGTCGCTCACCTGAGAAACATTGTCTTTATTGCCTGCACTGCTAAAAAATGAAGATATTAGAGAGTAAAAACAGCAAATATGTGTGACGTTCTGATATTTCAAGAGCCTTAAATGTAGCTCTATCAGTTAAATATCAGTCATAATCAAATTCAACTAAGATTGTGTTGCCATTATCATTTTGTATACGTTAAATGATGATTGCTGCTTCATAATTGTAGATGCTAGTAAAATGAAATCTGGCATTTTTTATAATTCAAGGTCCATAATCTTACTGATTGCTATAACACCAATGTTCCAATTAGTGTGGATCCACGTAATGAAACACTGACCACTTGACTCATCAAAGATACCCGAATTATCGGATTCCGAAAATATGCGCAATAAAACAACACTGGTCCTCAAACTCAGCGCCTCGGCAAACTAAGTGTGCTATTTAAATGGTGCGTTGTAGCCATTTGGGATTGTAAAGACTTCGCATAATGCCGAGCCGCCCTTGGCTTAAGGCTGTGAGTCTTTAAACACTAAAAAAAAAAAAAAAAAAAAAAAAAAAACCATTTGGGATTGGTCGATTTTATCAATGATTTTTGTGAGTTTATAAGTATATGACTAAGATACAGAATGATAGTTAACGAACTTATTTTTTCTTTGATGTATTTATGAATAGGGCGCTATCTTTGGTCGGTGACAGATTTTCTTTCCCCCTAAGTATTCGGTCTGACAATTACCACTAAAAGATACCTTAAGCTTACAATTATTTGCGTCTGGTTAAATCAAGCAAACAAGAATGAACTCTACTGTCTATCTAGTGATTATGTAGAGAGGTTGTGTGCGTTTGTTCGTGCCCCTGCGCGCACGTACGTCTGTATGCATGCGCCAGGAACATTTGAATATTTACAGAATAAATATATGTAGGCATTTTAGAAAATCTATAATAAATATATGTTCAAACCAGAGCAGGGAAACATCAATTTGATAAGATAATGTCCTTTCTCTTTGTAAAAGGCACATGGCATATGATTTATTGGCATTAATTAACACAGACATGCAAACATATACAGTGTACATGTAAAGTGGTGTTATGAATTAACATTTACATTGAATGCACCTTTTATTCAGTTTGCATTAGGTTTAAAATATAAGTACCTAGCTCTACTAGACACTGTTACCTTGATTTAGAGTGTTAATCAGTCTTCTCACCATTGGTGTGTGTGCGGGCATTTTGCACCTATGATATAAGATCCGTGTGTTTTTTACAGATTGCACATCCATTGTGTTCCAAATTATCACATTGTTACGTCAATGATGCAAAATATTTATTGGGACACTATAGACTAGTTTTAAAGGCGTGAAAACATAAATTCCAGAAGTATGACACGCTAGTACACGCTTTGTCCGCTTACGCTCGCATCTCACTCTGGTGGATATAAAATATATAACGGATAGATAATAAGATACAAAGAAATAAATTATAGAAAATGTATTTTATGTTCCAAAAATGATGTGGAAGATGAATATCATTTGTTTGTTTTTTTCTTTTTTTAAAGTAATTTAAGAATAAAAAGATAGTAAAATTACGTTTTAATTCATTGCATTGTTAACTTCTAGCCATGTAAAATGTTGTTCGGAAAAATTCATTTACTTCATAAAAAATAATGACAAATACGTCTCTTAAAAACGGATTAATAATATAAACGAGAAATTAATGTTGTTGTAGTTTTAATTTGTCTCCGCTCTCGTATTGTTGTTTTATGCATGTGTATTCATTTGTTTCTGTGTAACGATGGACACATGTTTTTGAGGTTATATCTAATAAAAACCTGTTCTGTTTTAAATACAGCCCCTCGCCGCGTGGGTTTGAATCCCGGCAGGGTCATTCGGATTTTCACGTGAGGAAGCCTTCCAGCTGGCTTGCGGTAGGTCGGTGGTTCTACCCGGATGCCTCCGTGCATTCGGTGTCTTCCTCCACCGGTAATTAGCTGGACGTCGCTATATGGCTGAAGCGACGGTAAACTTAAATAGTCAAGTCAAGTCTGTTCTAAATATATTGAACTATTATCTTGTTGTATGCTGTTGAATACACGCGTTCGATGTGCTATGGACAAATGGGTATGAGTCTTCTGTATAATTTACTATAACAATTATATAATATAACCAAATGGACTTAATACAGCCATTAAACTACCGAACAGTAGTCACGTGGCATGTTCAATGGGTGTTTATTTCAACGTCAAACATTGAAATCACTTCGAACTTTAACACCCATAATGTTTAACTATTTAGCCCTCGGTAAACATTACTGACCCTTCTGTCGGATAAGGAACCCGTTTAAAGTCTCTATTGCAAACTAGTCTTTTCAATTTCTAACAGGTATTCACGTAATTTATCAACATTGACCCTTAATTACAGGCAGAATAATCAGAGCGAGTGACGGGGTTGACAGTGTCTGAGGTCACCAGGGCAGTCAGATTTTATCTTGGTATCCAAATGGTTACAGAAAGTAATTTATCCAGTATATCACCCATTTCGTAAGAGGTCGTGTGTTGCACAAGGCAAAATGGAGAAGACATTTCCTTGGTGTCAGAGCACCAACAACAAGAAAAGTGACGCAGTAGTACTGCATATATATAAAGGAGGGAACGTATACAATCATAAATATAATATACTCAGATTCAAGGTATGTGCGCTCATGCAGGGTGTCGTCAATTTAATTGTTAAGGCTTTGCTGAAATATATCATGTTTGGGCTTTATTATTCCCAATTAATGCAGCAAATATTTCTCATAAATATATCAGGTTTGGGCTGTGTATATTCCCCATAGATATATCATGTTTAGGCTGTTAATGTACCCCATACATACATCGTCTTTGGTCTGTAGTACTTTTCCATAAATAAATCACATTTGGGCAGCACATATTCCCTATAAATATATCAACTCGAGTGTAAACGTTCTTTGGCATAAATTTCACCATCGTTGGAAAACCCAGTTTGATTCTAATCGATATATACACTAGTGATAATGGAATATATACCATGGGTTTTCGACGAATAAATTTCACTGTTAAACTACTGCTTAAACTAAAGGTACAATGTCATGTATATAGCGAAAACTATGGAGATGAAGGGAAGCGGAAACAATTTGATATTCAGCTCAATTCTAAGTATTCCAAAATCAAACTACGTGTTCTACTGGTCGACAAAGCAAATGAAATTGATACTCGGACAGTTTCACCTCTAAACCCGAGGGAAGCTTCATATCGATTGGAGCGTTTGATTTGCATTATATTCTCCATGGCGACATAGTGATCAAACCCATCCAATGTCATCAGACGACAATTTTCTTTCGTGGCGGGAAACAGTTCTTTTGGTCATGAATTTAACCATAGGATTAAAACCGCGTGTAAGCATTGTCCGAAAAGTTTGAACCTGGTTGTTTTGAAATCGAATAGGAATAAATGGATTTTCTATTGGTTTCAAATGGATTGCTGAAAAATATGGTGGTGTTCCCATGCAGAAAATACGCTAAATGACCCCCCACAATTTTAGGAGTAAAGTGAATACAAGCATAAAGTAAACATTACTGGAGCGTATTGGTATTTAGGAAGAAAAAAGAGTAGTCCAGCGTGACCTGATCAGCATGTTTTTAGCGAAAAATAATTATCGGTAGCTTGGAGGAAGTATGAAATACAACTAGCATTAGGGTAGGATGCATTCAGCTTCGAATTTCACCAACATTACTTAGAGCTAAGTTCATGTAGTATTTACGAACTTAATGGTGAATTTCATCCTTCTCGTTTCGCTATAGTAAAAAAAGACCTTCTATTTAATTTCTATCGAATATTGTTAGTAATTAAGAATACAGAACAAATAGTTAAGGTCATATATACCAAAAGTGTACTTGAATAAATTAATAAAACAGGAATGGTAGAAAGATATACATCATTTATTTAGTATTACTTAGCACAGAGTGGTGTTGGTAGAATAACTGCATGATATAGTAGTAATTCATAAAATCATTTTGTTGGGTTTATAACCCCATTACATATAGTCATATCCATTCATTTTATAACCTCATTACATATAGTCATATTCATTCATTTTTCATAACCTCATTACATATAGTCATACTCATTTATTTTCATTACCTCATTACATAGTCATATTCATTCATTTTTTATAACATCATTACATATAGTCATATTCATTCATTTTTCATAACCCCATTACATATAGTCATATTCATTTATTTTCATAACCTCATTACATATAGTCATATTCATTTATTTTCATAACCCCATTACATATAGTCATATTCATTCATTTTTCATAACCCCATTACATATAGTCATATTCATTTATTTTCATAACCTCATTACATATAGTCATATTCATTTATTTTTTATAACCTCATTACATATAGTCATATTCATTCATTTTCATAACCCCATTACATATAGTCATATTCATTCATTTTCATAACCTCATTACATATAGTCATATTCATTCATTTTTTATAACATGATTACATATAGTCATATTCATTCATTTTCATAACCTCATAACATATAGTCATACTCATTCATTTTCATAACCCCATTACATATAGTCATATTCATTCATTTTCATAACCCCATTACATATAGTCATACTCATTCATTTTCATAACCCCATTACATATAGTCATATTCATTCATTTTCATAACCCCATTACATATAGTCATATTCATTTTCATAACCCCATTACATATAGTCATATTCATTCATTTTCATAACCTCATTACATATAGTCATATTCATTTTCATAACCCCATTACATATAGTCATATTCATTTTCATAACCTCATTACATATAGTCATATTCATTTATTTTCATAACATCATTACATATAGTCATATTCATTTATTTTTTATAACCTCATTACATATAGTCATATTCATTCATTTTCATAACCCCATTACATATAGTCATACTCATTCATTTTCATAACCCCATTACATATAGTCATATTCATTCATTTTCATAACCTCATTACATATAGTCATACTCATTCATTTTCATAACCCCATTACATATAGTCATATTCATTCATTTTCATAACCCCATTACATATAGTCATATTCATTCATTTTCATAACCTCATTACATATAGTCATATTCATTCATTTTTTATAACATCATTACATATAGTCATATTCATTCATTTTCATAACCTCATAACATATAGTCATACTCATTCATTTTCATAACCCCATTACATATAGTCATACTCATTCATTTTCATAACCCCATTACATATAGTCATATTCATTCATTTTCATAACCTCATTACATATAGTCATACTCATTCATTTTCATAACCCCATTACATATAGTCATATTATTCATTTTCATAACCCCATTACATATAGTCATACTCATTCATTTTCATAACCCCATTACATATAGTCATACTTATTCATTTTCATAACCTCATTACATATAGTCATACTTATTCATTTTCATAACCTCATTACATATAGTCATACTTATTCATTTTCATAACCCCATTACATATAGTCATACTCATTCATTTTCATAACCTCATTACATATAGTCATACTTATTCATTTTCATAACCCCATTACATATAGTCATATTCATTCATTTTCATAACCCCATTATATATAGTCATACTCATTTATTTTCATAGTTTCATTACATATCGTCATACTCATTTATTTTCATAGTTTCATTACATATCGTCATATCTATATCATTTGTTTCAGTCAACTATATTCTATAACCTTTAACCCTGGTGACGGATGTACTTACTTCCTCTTTTTAACCTCGCATGCGCACTCTATTAAAACTGGTCAATGGCGAGAGCCACGCCTTCGTTTCTCTTGAAACCTAACACTTTTTAGAGCGCGCCTGTCTGTATTTTCAGGCTAAACCCGACTATCACAGCCCAGTCGAGAATGTTGTTTTTGTTCAGAAACCTGACAATTTCACTTCGCAACATACATAAGTTTCTATGAACCCAAAACTTGTATTTATAATTACCATATTGTTTAGTGATTATCTGCCTACAAATGTCCGGTTATATACATGAATACTGTCCGAAGTAAAGTTAGCCACAAGGAAGCGGTGTGTCGCAGTATATTTCAGAAACCGATAATTACAGTACAGTAAAATTGTATTCAATGACAGATGGGTGGGGAAATAATATGCTTGCAAATCGCTGTGATCGGACAACCGGAAGTAGTTCCCCTCTGTATTGGGGGAAAAAACCTCGAACTCAGAGAATATCGCTTCTCGTCAAATCGAACGTCAACTGTTTCAATAAAAATAAAAATGTGGAGCTTTCTCTCTCTCTCGTTTTGTTTTTTTGTTAAACTTCATCAGTATTTTTCTGTACGTTACTACGGAGTTGGTGACTGTATCAAACTTAGGATTAAGTCAGATATGCAGACCACGGTCTGTGTCAAAATCACAGTACTTGTCCATCTGTATCATCTTACGAAGCATGAACACACAGGGACTTCACTCATATCAAATAAATTTATGATCAAATTAGTAATGATAAGATTTCATGATATTGTGATTGATATTTTTTGTTGCACAAAAAAACGAAGTCCCTTAAGTGCTTAGTTTTTCTTCCATTTTGCTAAATTAAATTATTTTTATGTTATATATATATGACTGAGTGTGTTCATTTCTTCCGTTTTTTTTCCTTCCTATAAGATAGACGAAATACCTAAATGAAGATGTATAAATTGGAGCTGGTATTTGAGACATACACATACTGGAGAGAAAAATGACATTCCAATGTATGCGACGGGACATATGTACGATACAGAGTGCTCAATCAAAACTCTCCACTTACAACCTTTTTTTTATAATTACATATGAACGTAACAATCACATTTGATAAAAAGCTCGCCCGTCAGGCACACAATAAAAATAATGTACAGCGTCATTCCGCCAAAAAACACTCCTAATACATCCACTTATATATAGGTATGATTTCCATTAAAAACATTGTATCTTTATCGAAACGAAACCTAAGGCAAAACAAAATTGTTTTGAGAGTGTTAGTCAACTTACTATACGGTCATACATAACCTTCTTGGTGACATTTACATATATATGGGATTTTCTGTATTTTGATGAAGTTGTAAAGCGACCGTGGGCAGATTTAATTATCCATATGTTTATTCATTTTTGATATCTTGTTTTGTCAATCGATTTTTTTATATTATTTTTCAATTAAGAATTTACGTACCATGTTGGACCTCCAGTGTAAGAAACAAAAAAAAGAGCGGCGAGATGGATTGATAGTTTACGGCAAAAATGATGTCGATTTACCAGCTAAAAATAAACCAAATTGTGTTCCTTTGACAAAATAGAACATCCAAAATTATATGGTTGACTTCTAACATCGTTAAATTGCATTATATATAGTGACTTCCGTGGCCAAGTTGCAATCGATAAATTCGTGGTTCTCGCTATGAGTCCTTTTCAAGTTGGAGTCCTCCCCCCCCCCCCCCCCCCAAAAAAAAAGGTAAAAGAAAACCCTGTAACGTTGTCACTGCTGTGGTTCGAGTTCCCTTATGTTTCATATGTTTCAATATTATGTGATATTGGAGACAAAGGGGGGAGGGGAACAAATTATGCGTTGGGTTTGCGGTGGTTCATTGGTTCTACCTAAATTCCTCTAGGCACTTGGGGTATTCATATCCCCCATCTGTAATTAGCTAGTGCTCGCTCAGTAGTTGTAGTTGTCGCGGTGACAGAAAACTTCAAAATGATATTATCTACTGTGATATACTAATGCTATACATAGTGATGTATGTATAATTATATTATTTATATATAGAACCATACAGAGTACATACTCCAGTGAGCAATGACTCATTGGATAAACTTTTTTAACTAGTAAACTATCGAAATATTTTCGTTTACTGATCAAATGCACAATTATCAACAATTAAATAGGACAATCTACAGCAATTATGAAATATGTGTATACTTTGTACAGGTAAATAAATAAATAAAGTTTGACATCACCTCCAGCCTCGGCCCATTGTGGACCGAAAAATCCCCACTTTACAGGTGTATTTGATTCATTCAACGTGACCCGTCACACTCGAGTGACTTGAACAATCTAAGGACGGTTTACGCTCGCCGCCATAATAAATTTGACAGTCATTCAAACAGAGGCACTACAAAGTTCTGGGCGTGAAAACTGCCTTAACTTTGCAGTGCATGTTCGTGTGGAAAAATCTGCTCGTGGCGCGTGCATGTTAGGATATACATTCAGCGTGGACAAACTTAATAGTTCGATTTTCGATCAAGGATTACTTGGATTGACAGTAGTTCTATCAGGTGTGAATACACAATCAAACGATAGGTAAGCAATACACAATTTTACTTTTCCCATACATGTATATACCAGATATGTGTAGCGATTTGTACATTTAATTTTATTTTCAAGTTTGTTAAATTAGCTATTTTGTAGGACCACATAGATGCAGGGTATGGTAGAAAAGTTAACTTATACATGTTCAAGTTTAACATTTTAAATTTGGGTGATTAAGAAATTTATATGCTCCTATTGATAACTTTAAACTTGTTTCTTTATATGTAAATTGAGGGACAGATTTGTCTATCTATCAATACTTCACATTCCTTTTGGAGCACTATAAAAGGTGAAAACTTTGATCAAGAAATGTCTTGAAAGAAAACATACAATATATAATAGGCAGAATTATTATTAACTAATACTTTATGTAATGATTTAGTACAAAGCATATTTAAACAATTGCCTGTCTGAAATGATCTAAAATTCTCGCAATAACAACAAACATTTATATTAATTGAAAGCCAGGAGGGCTCATCAGCATTCGTTTTACATTTGCTGGTGAACTCTTCTGGATTTCAGTGGATGTTTTAAAAAAAGAAACTGAAACTGATAGGAAACACCCTAGAACACTTTGACACTGAGTCTAAATATATTTACAACTCAACATAGATTTAAGAATATATTAAAATTTGCCTTAGGTAATGATCAAATCATTGCATACTTTGATTAAGCAATAAAAACAGTTCATAAATGGATTCTATATATCTCTTAAGAGGTGCCCATTGCCTTAAACAACAATCACATGCCACCTGAAACCTGTCACCCATTGCAGCATAAATCTATTGTCTACATAAGCGATTGTCTATTTAAGATAAACATCTTCTGTTCTTCCCCATAAGCAACTGAAACTGTTATATATACCATCCTATATTTTCCTGTACTACCCTTGAAGGTATTTTTCACGGTTGAACATTGTGTGAAAACCCTCTAGAAGTATCAATATCTCTATTGATAAATACCTTGCTAGAAAATGTAATAAAGAGATATAGATGTTTATCAGTTCCATTGGTAATGTATATAAACAATTATCTATCTGAAAAAGTGTATCTCCAGGCATTTAAACATTTCACAATGTGAGAAAAGGATCTTTGTGTTCTAACCCAAAGTCATGGTTTTAAAAGAGAAGTTTAACATGTTGTGTGTGTGTGTGTGTATGTGTGAATCCCATGAAATCCCCCTTTCATTAGCATGTAATCAAAAAAATAATCTTTAACAAAAATTATACATGGTAAAAGTACATGGAGAACACAATGTTTGTATAAATAATTTCAGTATTGTCAAAATGATGTTTATTTTTTTGGAAAACTGTTTGGTAGGTCAGCAAAGACCAAGTGTGAAAGGGGCAGCTTGTCCTACAAAGTCGGATAATTGGGAGTCAAATATTGTACAAGAAGTGTTTAGACAAGATTTCAATGTCTACTGTTTAGACAAGCCATAGTAAAGTGTCTCAAACAGTAGCTGTATTGGCAGTGGATTAAAATACTTCTGATTAATACTTTGATCATATAACAATAGCTGGCGTTTCTTCAACATGATTGAAAAGGACAGGATTTTTTTTAGGCTTAATTGAATTGGACAGTGTGCGTTTGTAGTGCTATGATTTTATTGGGCAGAAATGTGACAATATGTTGGGAAAATAAATGATCAACAATATATTCAGGGTAAAACTTTTAACATTATAACAGCAGGTTTTTTTTTTCAGTTTTGGGCTAGACATGACTCATGCCCTCTTCAAGTTGGAAATTTTTGTGTGATGTTGTTTAAGAAATTTGGAAAAAATGGTCAAGAAATCACAGCAAAATTAAAAGGGAATGAATGCAAAGGATATATCGATTTGAGTTATTGACAAAATTTTATTTATAAGTTACATTTCTGTGCGGAGAAGTCTCACTAGACTTTGTCAACTTTTGGTCAAATTAACGCAGTTCTTTTTTTTTTGCGAGTTTGTGCATTTTCAAATCGGAAAAAGTATACTAACAACAGCCCCTGAAAATGTAGGTAATTGTTTAAATTTAATGGGTGTAAATGAAGAAATATCTCAAATTGTGATTTTAGAATTTAAAAATGAGTAGTTTTGGCCTGTAACACTTCTTTCACACTCATGATTCGATCAGTTTAACCCTTTCCCTCATAGAGGAAACCATGACAAGACCTATGCGAAAATCCTCATTTCCAGACCACTGAGGAGCAGTGAACAGCATAAAACCTGATCAGCCTGCGAGTTACTCGCAGGCTGATCTGGTTTTATGCTGTTCACTGCTCCTCAGGGTCTGGAAATGGATTTTGAAAAATTTGGGGTTTAAGGTTTTCTGCAGATCAGGCTTTATGTGGTACCTATTGAGTGCGTCAAAATGAGTCTATGAGGGAAAGGGTTAATGGAATAATGAATTGCATAATGATATTTAGATCAGGTTATACCTACTTGCATATCCTGATTTACGTTATTTCTAAATGTTAATTAAGAAATTCTCCACAAACATTTAATGAGTTGGTTGAAATAAGAATTTATGAATTTAATGTAATAATGTGTCTTTTCTTTTTAATTTATGCAATGTTAATTTTATTACTGTAAAAGTCTTAAAATTACATTGTGTTGAAACAAAAATCCTTAAAAATGGTGACTTAATTAAAATGAAAATAATTTTGTAGTATAAATAATCCCTCAAATTATGACTAGAATCTCTTACAACATATAACCTTTTTATAATTGTGATGATGGGTTGTCACAGGTATGAATACAATCTCTGACAACTGCATCAGGGAGTCGACTCTTTGGCTCAGTGGTTAGAGCATTGGAATTGCACACCGGCGGACCGGGTTTGATCCTGGGCCGGGTCGAGTTTGTTACATAATTATGTTAAAAGCTAAAACAACAAAATATATTAAAGAAACCCTCTTTCTTGTGAATAAAAACAAGATACTATGTTTTTGCATTCACCCAACAATGTCTATCGCTTAAGAAACTACATGTTACTAAGAAGGCGTGGTCCAATTATACTGTCATAGGTAAGGTTAAAAAGAGAGATTCAGATCAGCTGATATTGTCCTGACATATCATGCCTGAGGCAAATGCAGAAACATGGACAGTCTTGTTCGGGGTCCCCTGACATTATTTAGTTGTGAAAATTGCATTGAAACAGGTACTGGTATTTGGGTCATAAATTCTCCTTGTGGGGGAGAGAGAATCTATTCAAAGGGGTTTATAATGACTAAGATGAGTTGTTTGATCTATTTGAATTAAACATATGAACTTTGAAACAATATTGATGTTTAGTTTGAATATAAAGTTTCATTGATCTGAAAACTGCAGAACAAAAGGTTTCATTGATTTATTGGAAATGCAGTTTTTATTAATAGTACATTTTAGATAAATATACTAAAGTTATAGTATGTTTTTTATTGACTAAAACTTTCAAGAAAAAAAATATTTCCCACATTTATGTATCGAAATAATAACCTAAATAAACATAGTGACCTATGAATAAATTATTTAACAAAAAAGCTGTTGCAGTTATAGTGAGGTATGACTATACTTTACAATGGGATTTCCTTAAGGATTTGACTTTCACTTGCCCAGCGGGCAAGTTACTTTGAACATCTACTTGCCCCCAGTGAAAACAGCTTGTCCGATCTTTAAGTTAGTTAGTGTTTGTTAATGTTTAAAACTAAATATGTGTAGTGTTAAGATGAATTTTAGTTAACATGTATCAAACACACAATTTGCAAGCAACTCACCCCCTATATAATGTAGAAAATAAAATATAAAAAAACGAAAAATTTCGTTTACGAAAATAAACTTGCCAGACGGGCTATCTCCTTGGAAAAATCACTTGCCCATGGTGATTTTAACCCGGGGCAAGCGGGCGTCCGCTTAAGAAAATCCTGTTTACATATTACAGTTTATACCTCAGTTGGTAAGCAGTGTGCCCTAATAGTGAGATATGGCTATATACCATATATATATACAGTTTGTACCGCAGTTGGTACACATAAGGTTGTCATAGTGAGGTTTGATTTTATACCTCACACATTACAGTTTGTACCTCATTTGGTATGCAGAATTTTGTCAAAGTGAGGTAATAATTCTGAGGAATGCCTCGGTATGTTAATTAACTTACATGATTTTCTTAACAAAACAAACCAAATACAAAAACTACATCTTATCCTAAATACTTAAAAGTACAAAATATAGCGGTCTTAACCCTTTCCCTCATATAGACTCATTTTGAGGAACTCAATAGGTACCACATAAAGCCTGATCTGCAGAAAACCACAGTTAAACCTTACCAAATTTAATTACAAAATCCTCATTTCCAGACCACTGAGGAGCAGCGAACAGCATAAAACCTGATCAGCCTTTGAGTTACCCGCAGGCTGATCTGGTTTTATGCTGTTCGCATAGGTCTTTTCATGGTGTCCTCTATGAGGGAAAGGGTTAACATCTTCAAGTAAAGCACAGGCACTTGCTCTTGTATGTTAACCAAATCCTACTATACACAAAGACATTATTTTATGTGTAAAGTAGGAATTATTTTACCATACAGGGGCAAGACCCTGTGAGTAAAGTCAAGAAACACGCTCACAGTTTCATACACACATTTTCAATGGTAAATCAAAGTAATTTAACATAATTAAATTGATTTTTATTGCATAAGACACACTTAATGTTTTGTAAAAAACAAAAAAACAAAAACATCCCTGCTCCAAATATACCCATCAGAGGATTTCTTATAACACCTGTGGACAATGATTGCTATATGGTTTGGAAGCTTCCCAAGACTCTGCTTCATTTACATAATGATGGCTCAGAGCAAAATAGTCGTAACTTGTTCTTTAATACATATTAGTTACGACCGTTTGGCGCTAAGCCCTCGAATTTATTAAGTCAGCTGGGAAAATAAGTTGGTTTCTGTACCCAGTAAGTTTAGAGCTTGCTGGGAAACTTCTCTCAGTGCATACAGAAATAGAAGGAAATGGAACAGTTTGGCTGTGAATTGATTATTGATATTTAATTGATATTGATTATTAAATATTGTTTTGTATGTTAAATTAATAACTTCAGTGTAATTCTTATGAGAAAATATATTTGTACAATTAAGTACTTATATGCTTGAAATGCACAAGGCTATAGATTAGAACAAGATTATTTAAATGATAAAGTAAAAAATAATGAACAAAAAAAAAAAAAAAAGAATCATGGAAAATTTATGCTTTTTTATATCTATAGGTGAATTTAATAAAAAATACCAAAGAGCAAAATGTTCTGAAAAGTTATTTATATGATGTTTGGAAAAATTGACATTCTGAGTTTGAAAGTTTGTATTGAGACATTTAAAGTTTAAGACTTTAAAACCTGACCCTTTAAATCTTGACCTCATACATACAGATGTGTTATGATCAACATCAGACCCAGATCAGGCAGATCTTTCCAGGATCTTCCCGCTGGCTTGCGGTAGGTCGGTGGTTCTACCCAGATGCCTCCATGCATTCGGGGTCTTCCTCAACCTCTAATTAGCTGGACATCGCTATATGACTGACATACTGTCCAAGCGATGACTGAAATACTGTCAAAGCGATGGTAAACTCTTTCCAGGTTCTGTCTGATCAGGGTTTGCCCTGTTTGCTCATACAATATTGTTTCTCAGCTTCTCACAATCTCCATGGAAAATTAAATACTGATTTCTAATTATACCATTTAAAGTTTTAAATAAATATTGATGACTCCTAAATTGGTACATGAATATTCGGAAAGATTGAGATAAAACTTAATATTTAGAATTTTATTGCACACGATTTTAATGAGAATGATTTATTGTATTTTAATAATGAGCTGTGTTCATGCTTATAAATTATTAACATTATGTTTTCATGAAACTCGGCGGCAGTATTGATTACATAGATTGATGTCCTGATCACTGTTCATTACAACGTACAGAGACCAAATTTCATTTATTGAACTACATGAATAAATGCAAGTGTATTGAAAATGCCCCAGCAGTCTTGTTTATATAAAGTGTCAAGCTCTCATCCCTGACAAGTTAAGCAACAATTGGTGACTAAGAAAATCATAAATGACTTCACAATGACTTGTTTTTTTTGCCAGGTAGGTATTCAAACAAGCAAGATGTTGTTTTAATGTGATTAAAGTCCATTTTACTGTTGTAACTTCAAAAGTTGAACTTACAGAATACTTGATCAACAGGAAAAGGGGTAGGTCTGTTTCTGAACCGGTTGTTCATTATGGGTGACGAAAGAAGGTGAGGGAGTCTTTGAATTCTTTTAAGTCAAGGGATCAAAGTGCTAGCATATTTTCATATTTAAAAACAGAAATAGTTTATTATAATATGGAAAACAAACATATTTGAGCATCTCAGTGTTCAGTTTAAAATTAATTACATACTAATTAATTAATATTTACATACATATTTGTTCTTTTGCTTAAAATTTAAATTTTGAAACAAATGTTTTTTCAGCAATTACCTATCAAAATAGTCAAGTTTATTTTACATGACTTGTGCAATACACATAACCCCTCTTGACTGGACCGTCCCTGGGTTGGACAAGTACTGTGCACCTGAGAAGGTGTGGAGATTAATTTCTCACCCCTGAGTTAGGATTGAATTCGCATCCTTAACCCTTTCCCTCATAGAGGACACCATGAAAAGACCTATGCGAACAGCATAAAACCAGATCAGCCTGCGAGTAACTCGCAGGCTGATCAGGTTTTATGTTGTTCGCTGCTCCTCAGTGGTCTGGAAATGAGGATTTTGTAATTAAATTTGGTAAGGTTTAACTGTGGTTTTCTGCAGATCAGGCTTTATGTGATACCTATTGAGGGCGTCAAAATGAGTCTATATGAGGGAAAGGGTTAAGGATGGTTATGAAATCCACCAATGGACTACAAATTACTGATACATTAATACTACAGGGCTAGGCATGCACTATTACCTGAGTATCTGATAATAATGGAAATAAAGTTGGGTTTGGCGGGTATGTTCCGGGTCCCTGTGATATAAACCATTTTAATTATAATGAGAAAGATTTTATTTGATTAACCATTATCAACTTCTTGTATGAAACTTCATAAGTTTTCTTCTAAACTGAAAGAGTGATGAAACATCTACAATCTTAAAGGTTGAGTGCTCTTTGCTTCTTTTGACCTTTGACCTCAGAATCAATCCTGCGATAATTACTTCTCAAGATCAAGGTGTCAGATTTTTGCCAAAATTGCAATCATATTATAAACCCCCCTTTTTTCTTTAGTATTTTTTCATTGTTCAAAATTAGCCGATCAGCAAGTTTTTCATGGTACCCAGTTACCATCCATTTATTATCACCGAAACATGTTATATGACCTCTCAAGGTGTCTCTAAGGTCACTGACCCCTTGTTAGGAGGTCATTTACTCTTTAGCACTACAGTATGGGTGGGTGGGGTATTGTCATTTTGTGTGTATAATCTCCTATAATGACTCATTTTCATGTTTCAAAATACGGCTTGTCACTGCCTGTTGTGAAAATGAATTATTTCCCTCAAAGGTAAAACAAAAATGACAAAAGACAGCTTGGGAAATTAATGTCTCCCACCCTTTATAATATATGACAGTTGTCACCAGGCTCTTTTTGGTTGCTTTAGTTGACACTGGTTGCTATAGTTACAAATGATAAATATGGCTGCAGTGCATATAGCTGTCAGCCCAAGACAGGTGCACTTGTTAGCCACCTGGTTAATGTCACCATGGTATCATAGTTGTCATAATAATCCACTGAGAGTGACCATTTGTTGTAAGCTGGGGTTTAACATGCCACTGACAGTACCTTCGTCATTTACGGACTTTAGCCCTTCCCTTCCTTGGCCAAGAGGATAAAGTCATTGAATTTAACACTCACTCAGCCCCTCGAAGCGTGGGTTTGAATCCCGGCAGAGTCATTCTGATTTTCATGTGAGGAAGCCTTCCAGTTGGCTTGCGGTATGGTGGTGGTTCTACCTGGATGCCTCAGGGCATTTGGGTCTTCCTCCACCTGTAATTAGTTGGACGTCACTATTATATAGTATATGTCTGAAATACTGTCAAAGCGAAGGTAAACCCAAATAGTGAAGTCTAGTCTTTAGCCCTTCCACTGTGAGTGACCATTTTTGTGTCGCCTGCATAGCATGGCAGACACATAGGGATCACTTTGTCCGTCGTCGTCGTCGTCGTCGTCGGCGTCGTCGGTGTCGTCGGCGTCACACTTTCTTGTCCGGAGCATAACTCGAAAAGTATTTGAGGTATCACCTTGAAACTTAAAACATGGATAGATCACATTGAGGTGGAGTGCAGTGCACAAGAATGATAACTCTGACTTTCGTATTTTCTGAGTTATTACCCTTTGTTGATTCTGAGATTTTATTTTTGTCCGGACCATAACTCAAAAAGTATTTGAGGTATCACCTTGAAACTTAAAACATGGATAGATCACATTGAGGTGGAGTGCAGTGCACAAGAATGATAACTCTGACTTTAATATTTTCTGAGTTATTTCCCTTTGTTGATTTTCAGACTTAATTTTTGTCTGGGGCATAACTCGAAACGTATTTGAGGTGTTGACTTGAAACTTCATAGATCTCAATGGTCTGAGTGCAGTGCACATGGATGATAACTCTGTTTCTCTTTTTCCTTGAGTTATTGCCCTTTGTTGATACTCAGACTTCATTTTTGTCTGGAGCATAACACGAAAAGTATTTGAGGTATTACTTTGAAACCTCACAGGTGGAAAGATCTCATGGAGTGCATTGTGCAAGAATGATAACTGTTGTATTTTTGGAGTTATTTCCCTTTGTTTATTTTTTTGGATTTAATTCTTGTGTGGTGCATAACTTGTAAAGTATTTGAAGTGTTGCCTTAAACATTTATAGTAGATAGATCTCATTGGTCTGAGTGCAGTACACAAGAATGATAACTCAATAATGATAATGATGACTACAAACTTGCAACATATATATAATTAACGTCATAAGTGCTTAATGACGTCATAATTTTTCTTACAGTTAATGTTTTGAATTCATAGTCATTCTGACACTCCTCTGATGAAGACTGTATAGTGGAAAGTGCTCGGGAAAATTATTACATATTGCACTGTTTGAATATTTTATTCCCCCCCCCCCAAAAAAAAAAAATATATATATATATATATGTGTGTGTGTGTGTGTGTGATTTGGTGTTATTTTGTACCTCACAAAATAGATTATGCTTTATCAATAATTTGTCAAAAGATCGATTTTCTAGTCAATTCTTTCATCAAACATGCTTAAATGCAGGCGACACAAGTGTTCCGAGGAACACCCACATCTAGTTTGTAAGCTGGGGTTTAACATGCCACTGACAGTACCTTTGTCATTTAGGGACTTTAGCCCTCATGAGATAGTGATACACACCCAGTTATATTATCCTGACAACATAAGTCCTGGAACTTTCCTATGTGCTGAGCACCAAACCAGTCACATGTCAGTTACCAATCAGGCTTGTGAAATGAAGTTATGGCCAGTCTGGCCTGGCTGTTACCATTTGATGTCTGCTGCTGACTAAATATAGATGACATGATTTCCGAAGTATCGATCTTACACAAAAAAATAACCAGGATGATACCAGCAAATTTATAAATGCAGTTTTTCTGGTAGGTCCAATTTACAGGAAGGATGGATGATATCTGTAAGAGTGATCTAGTGTTCATAATGAGTCATGTCGGTCCCCAGCTGATGTATGCAAATATGCCCAACCTCATGCAGATTGGTCGAGTTCCATTTAGATATAGCCTTATGGAATTTTATTTTAAGGATTTGTGATTTTTTTTTCTTGAGAAATTGAAAAAAAGTCCCACTCAAATTAGTAATTAACATGATGCCAAAACAGGTATATCCCAGCCCCAAATGTTTGTTGAAAGTTGTTGAACAAAGGTAACTAGTGAAAGTAAGCTTCACATGCATTTTGTTTGTCAGACGTTCTTATAGCTCTTCACGGGTTAAACTGATATGCATATTCATTTCAAGGTTGTTTGGTGTCATGTTAATTTTTTTGGCCATTTCCAAAAATTTTAGAAAAGCAAAAAAACAACAACAAAAAAAAAACATTTTTGGGGGGTTTTGTTTGGGTGGGGGCTCCAAACTCTTAAATTTTTTAAATCCAAAGTCTACATTGTCTGTTAGTAAAAGGAAACCTTGCATGCCACAATTCATGATTATTATAAAAGAGACTAAAGTATTTTACCCTGCCCTGTTAACTTTAGGTTGATCTTAATTTGGTTTGATTATTGTGTACTGGCAAAACATATAATCTAGAAACTTGGACTTTCAAATTACTTTTACCAAAGTTTCTGCACCTTAAAAAATCTAACCAAAAAAATTACGAATATACTGGTAGATCTACAGCAATGGACCTTAGGCTTCTTTTATTTAATTAAATCTGTTTTCAATTCCTTTAATTCTCAAGGCAAATAGTTACTGTTAAAATGGTTCCTGAGCTGTCTTAAATAAAAGGTGTTATGTGTTTTACATAATGCTGTGCAGTAATGAATTACAATTATGACTCATACTATGATTATATTATCTAACTGAGTCCTGTTAGCTTTGATAACAACTCATATTTTATTTTCAAGGTCATGGTTAATGATTAACCCTTTCCCTCATAGAGGAAACCATGAAAAGACCTATGCGAACAACATAAAACCAGATCAGCCTGCGAGTAACTCACAGGCTGATCAGGTTTTATGCTGTTCACTGCTCCTCAGTGGTCTGGAAATGAGGACTTTATAATTAAATTTGGTAAGGTTTAACTGTGGTTTTCTGCAGATCAGGCTTTATGTGGTACCTATTGAGTGCGTCAAAATGAGTCTATATGAGGGAAAGGGTTAACAAGTTTGATAATCATTGCTTGACCTTGAAGTGTGCCGAAGATATTACTACCACCACTTGTAGTATCTTGCATTTATTATGAGAAGATGAACAAAATATGTGAAATATTTTCATAGGTATCAGCGCTGTAGTGACCTGGATTTGTTACTCCTGACAGAGAAAATGCATGACGCTCTCGAACCTGGCTGCACTTATACAGATCTTGGAAGTTCTTAATGCATGCTAGATTCGCATACTGATGTTTGTAGATATATCCTGTATAGTAAATGTACAAAGTACTATCCTGTCTTTAGGTCTGGTTGAATTACAATATATTCCTATATAAAATATACAAGATATGGATCAAACAAGTAAACATATTTACATACATTGTTGCAAGATCTCAAAGTTAACTTAACTGATATGGCATTAAGATTTAAGCAAAAAATGTCAACAGACAATGTATGACCTCAGTATGAACCTTGGCACATTGTTTTTGTTTTATTTATTTTTTTAAAAAAGTTGCTGTAACAAGGTCAGCTACATAAAAAGGTCGTGTTTGACCAGTAACATCAGCCTATCATTTTCTTGTTTATGGGTTAATGACTTGTTGATGTTTTGTTATCACTAAGGGGTTTCCTGTTTTGTCCAGAGATACATGTACTATGTTTGTGTTGAACAAAAGCTGAATATGGATAACATACCGCATAGAATATAAAGAAGTAGTTCTATAAATGTCCATTAATAATATGTATGTGGTATAAATCTAGGTTTATTCAATAGGCAAGTCATGTCATTAAATGTAAAGGCAAGAGATTTGTGCAATTGTTCTGATAGCTCTGTCTGAAGAACACTCACTTTGTAATTGAGGGGTCTTAGGTTTGAGTCCCTGAGTTTTCTCACCTGGTCAACACATACATATACCATAATGATAATCTATTGGTTCATTTGGTATATGGTTATATATGTGGCATTATTCCATCCCTTAACCGAGAGTTACTGAAACTAAAAAAAAATGCTAGTTTAGATTTTAATATTGCAACTGTCATTAAATGCTCATTACCGTCTACCTCAGCCTGAAACTTAGAATCTATAGCTGGTGTCTGAGCATTTAAACCAAATCTGTTTATATCAGCATCTATGCTAGATTGAACTGAGGACACAAGTGCAGGCAGATCTAGTTTTAAAGCTGTTTAAACATAATTTGCATTGTATTGTGATGTTTAGCTCATTTACAGATGGAGGACTAGATCCTGGAAGACATGCATACATTATTTCAGGCATGCAGGGCACCAGTGCGTTAAAACTTACCAAATTTCCTCATAAGCCAGCTAAAGACTTGGATTTAAACTTACAGTTGTAAGGGGCTGAGTATTTGTATAAAACCACAAAAACTCAATTTGAACATAATTAAGTTAAATACGATGAAGAGATCATTGACTATCCTTTTGAATGAATGAACCTTTATTTTTTATACTCTTTTTTTAACTTTTTTTTTCAAACACAATTTAATTAATTAAATTTTTTTTTTTACCCATTGTTTGGAACATCAATGGGTATTTGATGTGTTCATTAAATTTTGTGTCTTATAGCTATAAAATGAAGAGAGATTACATTCATTTGCATAACTTGTATGTCTAATTAACATAATGACTTGAAGAATGTTCTTTGATGAACAAAATCCAGGGTCCATTGTGCTATTTGGATTGATTTTTTTGGGTGAAACAATGTCTAATTCGAAGGCAATCAATTTGTGTGAAATGTAGAAAGAAGAAAGATCTAATTGTAATTATAAATCACTAAGAAGGATGTGGAGGGATGATGTAAATGTTTTAAAAAGTCACAAAGAGAGATCTATTGATGTCTATGATTCCCTGTAGGTATGTACCTGAACAATTGTAAATTGTAAGTCAAGTTTTAGTATTCTGGCCACAACATACCAAAGTAAAAAAAAATGGTACTGTTATATAGCTCCTTGCTTGGGGCTAAGCGTATATTGGTAGTTCCAGGACTGGTTGGCCCGGTGTCAGGATAAATATGACTGGGTGTGGTATCGTGCCACATCTTTTTGATGTGATACTGCAATGTGGCAGCACTCTATCTGTCTCAGGTAAAAATAATCTCCAAATGACTGAAATACTGTCAGTAGAATCAAATACATCAAATACAATGCAAGACCTGATCAGACCTAAATGGCAATATTGGGAGATAGAAAAGTGGAAAATCTCAGGTATATTCCTTGTACCTAGTGTGAGCTCAATTACTTTTTTGTCATCCTTATTCTTGGCTTTGAGAACTCTATGATAATCCAAAGATTTCAAGCTTTCCCTTTGGTCCTTGAATTATCACAATTTCAATTCAATTAATTTCAAATTTTATTTATTGTCGGAGACATATTTACATAACAGAGAAACATTAGCTATGATTAGCTATTTACCGACAAAATAGCCTGATTTGAGCATAATTTTCACTTTAAACATGTTTAACAATGATAATTTTCTCATCTCATTATCGCGGATGAGTAAAGCCAGACTGTATAAAACATGATCAGCCAGCAAGACTTGAGCTTCTCAGTCTAATCAGGTCTTACACGGGTTTAAGACATGTCACTTCCTCAATATAAAATATGTGATCAAAATAACTAAGATAATTTATAATACTTGTCAGTTCATCTAAAGAGAAACATAAAATTGGAGCCATTATACAATAATGCTATTAGCTAGGGGATTTAAAGAATATTGTGCTTTAATACAAGTCCTTGACATGTTGGTAACATTGAGAACATACTTTGGTCCTGATGACTTCATGGTTTTCAAGTGCTGGCGCACTCTTGGTCTGGGAAAAAGTTTTAACCCTTTCCCTTATATAGGCTCATTTTGACGCACTCAATAGGTACTACATAAAGCCTGATCTGCAGAAAACCACAGTTAAACCTTACCAAATTTAATTACAAAATCCTCATTTCCAGACCACTGAGGAGCAGCGAACAACATAAAACCAGATCAGCCTGAGAGTAACTAGGTCTTTTCATGGTTTCCTCTATGAGGGAAAGGGTTAAATTGTCTGACGAGAATATGTTTCATGCTACTCAACTTGAAATAGTTTAAATTTAAATCTGATCCTACCAATAGACACACATCAGGTTATTTTATTACAAATATGTTTACTTTGTTCCTCATATCAGTTCCTGGATTGGACCAGTACTTTGTGTCTTGTTGTGAAAGAATTTAGAACTGTCTCGGGGGGCCAATCCCACATACTCTGACTACGCAGGCAGTGTACACAGCCCATTGAACTGCTGCAGCCTCTCTCCACCCCTACATCTTCCCTTATTTGAAAAATTATTTCAGAAAAATGAGACCATTACTTTGCTTTCTTTTTTTTTTTAATTTAAGAGCGGAATACAAAAACAGAAACCAAAATAAGAATTTGAGCCATTACCCTCATTTCTAAGAAACATTTGACTGAAACTTAGATTTTGATAATTACTTCAATTAATATATAGTTTATTAATAAATAATGCTTTCAAAATTCATATTTTAAACCGTGAATAGTTTTAAATAATTGTTTTACCAAATAATCTGTTTACGAATATCCATGGAAAAATCATATTGACAGAAAGTGAATAACTGATTAAAGAATAACATCAAAAATAAAAAAAACGAATATATAATAGCTACCCTTTCAGTTTAAAATGTCGTCATTGCCAAATATCTCATACTGTATTACTAATAAAACCTTTTTTTACCAGCTGTTAATCATGTAGCAATACTTTGTTTTTACTGCAAATTATTTGGTCTGAAATGTTTTGATACAACCCACGTTTTCTCCTGCCTATGGTAATCTGTGTCCTAACAAATAAACACGGAAACATTTGAACGTGTGAGGTGTAAATGTTTATTATGGAACTGAAGTAGAAAAAAATCGGTAACAATGAAAAGGATTACAGGGTCAATTGTAGGTTAAAACACAATACCTGCGGTGAAGTACGTTCCTTCCTAGGTATGTAATCGTAGCTGTCTGTGGTTTTACTTGGCTGATAGCGGAAGAGATTGTCAATGAATCCAGGTTCTTCTTTGTTCTGTAGTAATTTTTTGAAAAAATCACAAATACCAAAGCTTTGGTGCAATTGCAGCATGAATAATTGTAATAAAAATATGCAATTTTGAGACATTTTTAATAGTTACACACATGAGGATTAGTCTTTAGGATGTGAAGGAACGACGAACTGTTGAAAACATTGGTTGGCAAGTGGTTAAAGTATCTACCCTTAACCATGAAGTTGTGAGTTCGAACACCACCTGCAACATACCAGACTGCTTTGAAATAGAACTTGAAATTATCTCCCTTGAATTGATTGGTGCTAAGCATATAAGAGTTGTTCTGGGCTCACTCAGGTTGGCCGAGTGTCAAGATGATGTGATTGGGAGCCAGTGCTTGTGACAAATTACTGAATATTGTCAGTGTAGTCCCATCAATGAGGCGCTGGGCGACATGATATTTTTGGTACTGGTTGTCACGTCTCTGCAGGGGAATCCATAGGGGATATCTCCAAATCGAAAGTAGAACGATATCACAAATTATTGGTACACATATGTGGACTACTGTCAGTGGGACATTAAATCCAAGCAATCAAACAGTTGAAACATTTGGTCAGTCAGGTTTAAGTTATTTTTTCATTAGTCATTTCCTTGAAAAATGTTGTGTTATATGGTAAAAGAGAAGTCTTGTTCCTTGATTTGTTTTTTTTATGTCATTTGTCATAAGTTTTGTCTATCTTAAGGTTTAGAACAACAGTAAAAGTACTTTTATCATAGAAACCGTATATGAATTGTATACTCCTCCCACCCCAATTTTGTAGAGAAAAACCACAGGCAACCATTTCAGGAACTATGTTTAAATAATGGCATTTCTTGTATTTTAAAAAAAGAAACAATAGACAGCCGCTGCCGTCCAATAATAAATATATTGACCATTTTTTTTGGTCAGGTGCCCGCTGAACACTGGGCGGGGTTCGCCTTGACACCAGCCAATTAGTTTACGATGTCTTTCCAACATGTCAGACGCTGTGACTAATTTTAAGTTTGACTTAAAATCAATCTAGCATCTTCCCGATGTCAAAATAAAGCCCTGTGCTCAACAGGTGCCCAGCCGATATTGGGTGAAAACACGTCGGGGGAAATCGGGAGTCATTTGTGACCTAGGCATAAAGCAATATCTTAAAACTTATTATTGTATTTATTTTTTTTGTGTCATCTGCTGTAAGCAGAGGTGACACATAGGGATCACTTTTCTGTTGTCTGTCTGTCACGCTTCAGCAGGTGACACATGTGTTCCAAAGAACACTCTTGCACATTCAGATAAGGTGGAGGGGGAGGCCCAGTTTAATTGAACTGTTTTGCAACCTTAGTTTAATTAGAGAAAAATACAAAGACCAAGGGGTGTTTAATTAGGGTTTTATGTACGTATTTATTTAAATTACAAATTGTGGTATTTTGTGTTAGTTTTTCTTCCAAGTGATTTCGGCTATCATAATAAAGATAAGTGCTATTCAGATTTAAAAGAAAAACACAAACTTTCAGCCACATTTCAAGCCTTTAAATTGTTTTGTACAATATAAATATTTGATCTTTTAGCCAATCATTTAATACTATCTTCTTTTGCTGGATAAACAAACACTCGTGTAAAACCCAATTTGCACCATGCAAACATTCATGATGGAATCCTTTACAAATTCTACTGCGTCCATTATGAAAATTATATAACTTACTTATAAGGGTAACCATCAAACATGTAAGAGATTAAAACTTTCTTTATCTAACTCCCTAATTTTGCACCAATGTTCATTTAAATCTCAACAAAACTTAAAAGCATGCTATTATGAAGAAAACATTTCTAAAGATGGATGGGTCTTATAAGTATGATTCTCTATCCAAAGTAATCTTTTATTTACTCTCGATATTTTTTTTACATTCAGGAATTCTTCACCTGCAAAGTTTTAGAAAGGTTGTTGAGTTCATTAATTGGATGTTACTCACAACACAAAGGGGCATAATGGAAACCGCTGTATCAAAGCACCCTGGGTTTTAATTTGATGTTTTTAATAGATAGTTCTAAAAAGAATTTACATTGCCAATGAGTATCTAAAAAATCTCTCATTTTTCAATTACATATCATAGTATAGATTTTAGACAGTCTACCATGGAAGAGGGTGCAGGTTGGATTCCAAAGCATCTACAAACCAATGTTGTAAAATACAGTGTGCCGGGTACCGGTGGTTCCCTGCTTGGCAATCCAACTATATTGGATGGCCAGCCAATCACACTGTAGATATAGGATAGTTTCAAGGCAGGATGACTCTCTGCCAGCAGGATACTGTGGCTTATTAAGTATACAAAGTTAATATATGCATAGGAATAGTCTTCAAATGACCCAATAGTCTTCAAATGACCCAAATGCTGTCAGATGGACATAATTAAATATTATTAAGCACTTATAGATATGCCTAAGGTGTGTTCAGTAACACAAGCTCTCAAGGTGCGTTCAGTTACGACAAACTCTTGTTGAGACTGTTCAACCAAGTGCTTATTCACTTCAATGAATAGTACAAACACAGGGGCATAGCCTGAGTTTTGATATAAAGATATATACAGGGTTCATGCTGGGCCTTAGTTGGGGATTTTTCTGCTGGATTTTGAATTAACCCTTTCCCTCATATATACTCATTTTGACGCCCTCAATAGGTATCACATAAAGCCTGATCTGCAGAAAACCACAGTTAAACCTTACCAAATTTAATTACAAAATACTCATTTCCAGACCACTGAGGAGCAGCGAACAGCATAAAACCTGATCAGCCTGCGAGTAACTCGCAGGCTGATCTGGTTTTATGCTGTTCGCATAGGTCTTTTCATGGTGTCCTCTATGAGGGAAAGGGTTAAGAACCACAGTGGTGAGTTCTGATAATTGTTGTCAGTGGTCAAAATTCTAAGTTCCTTCTGGAATCTTTTGTATGCACGTATATTGTACATAGTGAGTGCTGTGCCCTTGTTACAATATAAGTGCAATATAAGTACCTGAATAAATGTTACATTAGTGCTTAGTGACTGCTCTGTTACTGAACGTACATCAAATGACATTTTTAGTTACCATCTCAAGGGTATTGATAACTAATTAATCACATTGAAGGCAGTATGATTTGGCTTTATAATTGTGTTATAGGCAATTTTATAATATAGTTTACATAATGTTAGGATGCTGTTCAATTATAATTATGAAGTTTTTGGGGGTTGACCCGGCACTTATAATAAGTACTGAATAAAGGTAAATAATAGATTATTTCAGATTTTTTTTTTAGGTTTTCAGACTAATCAGTTTGTTCATATGTCTGCAGTTTTATGTAACTGGACTATTTTAGCTGATTCAAATGGCTGACAAATGGTACATCTGATGGCATGGGACCCCTTTCAATTATTTCATATCTCATTGCCAGTTATTATACAAAATGTACACATGAGATTTTAAGTAAGGCATTTGAGAATTCACAAGGAGTCTAATGTTGATTTTGTTTTTCGAATGATTGGTATTCATCTGCCTAAGCCCTCTCTATGACAGGTGTATTCCTTTCTCATCTTAAATTTGATAGCAACCTATGGTACTTGAAATTCAATATAAGCTTTCATTTTAATTTTGATTGGTTTAGAGATTATATGTAATCTCCAAACAAAAGGTCTTTTCTTCATCTACAGGTTTACCGAAACTTGCTGCGAAATTTATCTGAATGTCTATATGTAAATAGTCTTACTGTTATGTTCAAAGATTAGAACTTAAGGAAATGTCCATAATTTCAACTTCTGAAGCTTATGAACTAGGACAACAACCATTCATAGCCTTCCCAGACACAAAGTACTGGTCCTTTCCCAAGATGATTTTTTTTTTCAAACTATTTTCGAGATCTTTAAAAAAAATCTGTTTAAAGAAATTGAATGATGGGAGTGGGCATTGAGTTGCAGTAAACATCGTAATTTTCAATAGCATGATATACATGTATATTGTAAACATTTATATACTGGACTAGAGAGTTCCTGGTTTCATAAATTATGTTCTATTCAGTTGTTAAATTTGAAAGGTGCAGGTGCAAGTAAATAAACTCTTTTCTCACTGCAAAATGTCATGAATAACTTGTGAATAATGGTATTATATTTATCAAGAAATTGTATTATAATCATACACACCTAGCTACAATCCTATTGAAATAGGCACAAGGAAGTGTGCCTCTATTTGAAATCTAAATAGGAAGAGAACTCAGTAAAAGAATTTGTAAACTATTTTGTTTTATACTAGGTTTATGTAGATAATTGCAGTATCAACTGAGTTTCATGACAAAAAGA
>CM037791.1:13991928-14016809 GCA_021229015.1 Solen grandis
ATAAAGTATAAATGAATTTCTATGCGTGTGTTGATACTTAAGAGTACAAAATTGCTACTTTTATGTAAAAAGGTGCATAATCTGTGATTTATTTAAAGATATAAGCTTTAATCGGACTTCGGTACAAAATGTGTAACAAAGTTTGAAGATGATTGCAAAAGAAATGTTTTTCATATACCCACACAAATCTGCAAAGTCTTTGCAAGGTTCGAACATTCAACCTTCTATAGCCAGTATGAAAAATCAGGTTTTTGGTCCTTAGAATTATCAAATGTATCAGGCTTTCAACAAGAATATCAACTTTCTTAGTTATAACAACAAGAGTGGTCAGAAGACAACATAGCTTGCCGTAACAGCACTTTTTGTATAAGATTTAAGTTTTTGAAAAGTAGGTCAAACTCCAAGGTCAAGGTCACAAGCCAAAAGTCATAGTTCCAAATGATAGATCTTTAATTGGGCTGTCTACATGTAAAATATCTAAGCTCTATCTCTTATAATATAAAAGATATAAGCCAGGTTAAAGGTTTGTTCACGGACGACAACGACGAAAATGACGCCGGGGGTTTGACATTAGCTCTCCGGACTTTCTTCCCAGATATCAAGCAAAGTGCCCCTTAGCGGAATATGATAAACAAAATTTATTTACATATTGCAATTTAGGTCTTAGAAATGCAGTAAATTAAGATGGCTGATATCTGCCATTTCTTATTTTCGTGTACTAGCCCTTAAAGGTGAAAGGGGAAATAACGCAATCATGTGTCTTTATGTCTTGGCCAAAAAAAGGCGAAATAAAGAAAACGTGCCATATTGTTGTTATTTCGACTTTGGACAAAGACACGAAATCACGAAATATGCCACCTGAAATAAACTTTTGAGGTAACATACTGATTTAAGATTTTTTGATAAAGGATCAAACTTTGGACTGTTGTAATTTGATCTAATGAAGTCCGATCTTCAAAAACTAAACACCAATGGAAAGATCTCTTCACAAACTAAAACTTTTGTTCATATACTTTCTATAAAACATTTTTAGATTTGAAGCTATTTTGTGCCGATAAAAATAACAATAATCGGTATTATGACCTTGACCTTTGCATATTTCCATCGTTATTTACTATGAGTTTATTTGTATTATTTAAATGCATAAACAGTGAAAAAATGATAAGAGTGAACAAAAAAAAGTCAGTGCTGCAAAAAAGAGGAAACATTCGGATTTACAATTGTTTGATAAAAGGATTAAACTTTGGACTATGGTAATTTGATCAAATGAAGTCCGATCTTCAAAAACTAAACACCAATTGAAAGATCTCTTCACAAACTAAAACTTTTGTTCATATACTTTTTTTTAAAAATATTTTTAGATTTGGAGCTGTTTTGTGCTGATATAAATAATTAGAATTGGTATATGACCTTGACCTTTGCATATTTTCATCGTTATTTACTATGAGTTTATTTGTACTATATAAATGCATAAACAGTGAAATAATGATGAAGATTGAACAAAAAATAAAGCCAGGAGCAGTAAAAAAGAGGAAACATATGGATATACAATTGTTTGATAAAAGGATTAAACTTTGGACTGTGGTCATTTGATCAAATGAAGTCCGATCTTCAAAATCTAAACACCAATGGAAAGATCTCTTCACAGACTAAAACTTTTGTTCATATACTTTCTATAAAATATTTTTAGATTTGGAGCTATTTTATGCCGATAAAAAAAATGATAATTGGTATATGACCTTGACCTTTGCATATTATGGCTGATTTTTTTTTCTATGAATTTATTTGTTTTATAAAAATGCATAAACAGTGAAATAATGATGAAGATTGAACAAAAAATAAAGTCAGGAGCAGCAAAAAAGGGGAAACATATGGATATACAATTGTTTGATAAAAGGATTAAACTTTGGACTGTGGTCATTTGATCAAATGAAGTCCGATCTTCAAAAACTAAACATTAATGGAAAGATCTTTTCACAGACTAAAACTTTTGTTCATATACTTTCTATAAAATATTTTTAGATTTGGAGCTATTTTATGTCGATAAAAATAATAATAATTGGTATATGACCTTGACCTTTGCATATTATGCTTGATTTTTTTTCTATGAATTTATTTGATTTATAAAAATGCATAAACAGTGAAATAATGATGAAGATTGAACAAAAAATAAAGTCAGGAGCAGCAAAAAAGAGGAAACAGATGGATATACAATTGTTTGATAAGAGGATCAAATTTTGGACTGTGGTCATTTGATCAAATGAAGTCCGATCTTCAAAAACTAAACACCAATGGAAAGATCTCTTCACAGACTAAAACTTTGTTCATTAAATTTTTATAAAATATTTTTAGATTTGGAGCTATTTTATGCCGATATAAATAATTAGAATTGGTATATGACCTTGACCTTATGGCTGATTTTTTTCCTATGATTTTAATTGTTTTATAAAAATGCATTAACAGTGAAATAACAGTTTATCGAAATAAATCCCTTTATGTAAGTGAAGATACATCGTTTTCGGCACCCCTGTTCCCACTGCAGGTGAAAGTTATTATTTTAATCGTGTTAATCTAACGCTGCACCGTTTTCTGCCTTTCCGGCTCTCAAGGTCATCCATTTGTGTCTTATTGGTAAATCGGGGACCTGAAATCATAATGATATTTTGTTCCTTGGAGAAAGGGAATTCTCCCGGATTTTGTCTAACTCAATCATATTACGAGGGTCATCCGAAAATGAATGAGAGTTAGTTTGTAAATTTTGATTGAATCAACATAAAGCCACAAAACTTGGCACGTAACTAAATTAACTCTTTGCACGTAAGCGCACGTGTTAATAAGCATCGTGACATTACGTCAGTTTTGATGACGTCATATCAAACAACGCAATGGCGGACGATGCGTTCGCCCTGACGCGAGAAGAAATTTATGCGTATATCAAGATACAGAGTAGGCGCGGAAAGAAAGCGACTGAAATATTTAATGCACTCCAGGAGATTGACCCGACGTGTGCAGTTGGATTTAGCACTATTTGTAGATGGTTGAAGGATTTCAATAATGGACGGCAAGAGTCTTACAAGAAGCCCTCTTCCGGTAGGCCTGTGACAGTTACAGACGCCGATAATACCGAAATTGTTGCTCAACTTCTCAACTCTGATAGACGATTTACATGCGAGGAGATTGCGTATGAATCGGGGATACGTAAGAGTTCCGTTCATGTTATTCTGACGCAGAATTTAGGCATGAGAAAGATCGCCGCGCGGTGGGTGCCGCACGACCTCACAAAAACTGAAAAAGACAAATGTGTTCAAATTTGCACTGAATTGTTGAATAGATATTCAGAGGAAGGTGAAATGATGCTGAATAGAGTTGTTGCTATCGACGAAACATGGATCCGGTCATTTGCGCCAGAAATGAAACGCCGAAGCTCTGAATGACAATACGCCAAAGCTGTGAAATACTCCAAACTCGCCAATACCTGTGAAATATCGCTGCAGTATGAACTGTCCAAAGATGTTAATGATATTCGCTTACGATATTTTCGGCGTTTTGACAACACACAGAGTTCCACATGGAAGCACGGTTAATAAAGAGTACTATAAGTGGTATTTAACTAAAATTCTTCGACCAGCGATACGCCGCAAACGACCGGAACTTTTACAGGTGACGCCATTAATTTTGCATGATAACGCCACGCCGATCAAGTCCGGCGTTGTTGGGGACGTGTTCGAGTGGTACCACTTGGAAGTTCTTAATCACCCGCCATATTCGCCAGACTTAAGTTCCCCCGACTACGACCCTTTTTCCAGAACTTAAAGAACCACTACGAGGAGTCCAATATGACGATTTGAATGAACTGTATGTCGCCGTGAACGCGGTCGTTAGGGACATCAACAAAGGTTGCCTAGCAACGGGAGTTCGGGATCTGCCAAGAAGATGGGAGTCGACCATAGCATCCGCGGGAGATTATATGTAGGGACTATGAAGAGATTTTGTGAGTAACACTTGTAGGTTTTACGTAATTAAGCAACACTCATTCATTTCTGGATGACCCTCGTACATAACTATATGAGAGTTTCAGGAGTTTCTCCGGTGACCTCAAAGAAATGGTACCGACTGACTGTTAAGAGCTGAATTACGTCGCGCCCTCATAATTGATTTTCAACATCTGCAAACAACCGAAACAAAACATCCAGTAAAGTGTCGAGTGTAACCCTGTCATTACAAACAATTCATTAGTCACCTGGCGCAAAAAAAGTCATTCACACCAGGAGGTGGCTGTGCTAAAGAAGGAAGTACAGACTGAATCAATACACGGCTGCGAGCATCCATTTTTCCTTCAAACCTGAAAATTGGATAAATTTTGTCTATATAAATGCTGTATTAATCGTGATAATTTAAGATTTCAAACGATGTACAGATTCAAGCAGTTTCCTAATTTGATATTAAAATGATTCCGGTTCTATGACTCGAGACTCGGGTTAGAAAGCAGGTGAATACCCATTTTCCTCTTTCTGTTGTACAATTTAACCTTAACAGTTAGCGGCAAAACGGCATGGCATTGATAATTATGTGTTAATGTCTCATGGTTATGTCGGTTATATCAGAAATCAAAGCGCTCAATGCGCTGAGAGACGGCGGCGGGATTAACAGGAAAAAAAAAATCCAAACTCAGCATTTCAATAGTGATTGAAGCAATAGAGGTAAAAGGCACATGACGCCAAAAAAAAAAACAACAAAAAACCACTCACTATCCTGTAACTATTGGCGCTAGTGAGGCAGTCGTATTCGCTCTCTGTTTGCTACATAACAATCGGGAGTTGGGGTCATGAACCTGACTTCATTCAAAAGTTGCATGCTTAAGTAGGCTATTCCCTTGAACTTGATGTATAGGGGTGTTCCCACTTTGCCATCTGTCTTTATTCTGGTCCTCCAGTCACTAACAGAAACAGTCTCGTGGGCTAGGATGCAGTTCAAACCAGCAAAGTCCAGAAGCCTGGTCATAAAGAAGGGTAAAGCCACAGAAAACTTCAAGATGGTCATACAGGGAGAGATAATACCATCACTGACCAAGAACCCAGTGAAGTGCTTGGGTAAGTGGTTTGATGCTTCACTTACAGACAAGAGTAGTCAGGACAGAATCAAGGATCAAGCAGAACAGGGATTGAGGAAAATCGACAGATGTGACCTCCCTGGCAAGTTCAAGACCTGGATTTACCAGCACAGTCTGCTGCCCCGATTGATCTGGCCACTCATGGTGAATGAGATACCAGTCAGCACTGTAGAAAAGGTTGAGCAATCTGTCAGTAAGCATCTAAGGAAATGGCTAGGTCTTCCACCCTCATTTACCAACATAGGGCTATATGGGAAGACAACAAAACTCCAGATGCCCATCACCTCTATCATAGAAGAATACAAGGTTGCAAAGGCCAGACTACTACTCACACTGCGAGATTCAGAAGATGACAAGATCTGCAACGCAGGCATAGCAGTGAGAACAGGTAGAAAGTGGTCAGTCACTCGGGCGGTAGAGAAAGCATAAAGTAGTTTGAAACACCAAGACATTGTGGGTTCAACTAACGAAGGCAGAGAAGGTCTGGGTACAAGAAGTCGCCAGCGATGGGAAGAGGCATCACAGCAGGAGAAAAGATCCATGGTTCAGACGGAAATCAGGAAAGGCGAGGAGCAGGCTAGGTCAGCAAGGGCCGTCCAACTTGGACCCCAAGGAAATTGGACCAAGTGGAATGTACCGGAGAGGAAACTGACATGGCAAGAACTCTGGACATACGAGCCCCTCCAATTGAGCTTCCTGCTGCGCTCGGTATATGAGATGTTGCCGACACCTACTAATCTGCACCGGTGGAATCTTACAGATGATCCTTCCTGCCCACTGTGCGACTCACTAGGGACACAGCGCCACATACTTTCAGGATGTCCAGTTGCTTTGGCTCAAGGCCGTTACAGATGGCGCCATGACAAAGTGCTTGGAGACCTGGCCCATTGCCTAGAGAAAGAACGTAAGAAAGAACGGCGAAAACAAAAGAGGTCCCAGTATATTGGTTTTGTTAAAGAGGGGGAACGAAAGGCAAGTTCAACACTCCACCAAGAAGGTATTCTCTATGAATCAACACATTGGGATATGAATGTGGATCTGAAGAAGCAGCTTCGTTTCCCAGAAGAAGTTGCCCACACAACCCTCAGGCCAGACATCGTGATTTGGTCATGAAACCCAAAGAGAGTTATACTGGTAGAGCTTACTGTGCCGTGAGAAGAAAGAGTAGAAGAAGCATATGAGATGAAGAATGCAAAATACCAGGATTTGGCCAACACATGCAGGGAGAATGGATGGACAACGTGGGTGTTCCCAGTTGAGGTTGGGTGCCGAGGTTTCCCATCTCGGTCAGTGTGGAGAATGTTTAGAGCCTTGGGAATCAAAGGGAAAGCTCGAAAGCTCACAATCCAGGCTCTAGGTAAAGCTGCAGAAAGAGCATCCAGTTGGCTATGGTTACAGCGTAGCAGGCCAGACTGGCAGCTAACGTAGATGGGGTAGTGCCCGATCAACCTACCCGCCCCACCATCTTAGGGTGTACTGACCGATAAGGGGTGTTCCCACTTTGCCAACTTTCTATATTCTGGTACTAAAATGAAAGTTGGCAAAGTGGGAATTTGACCAGGTAGTGAAAAGGTGTTAAATGCGTGCGGTGTCATATTAAAAAATGACTGTTACGTTTTCAACATGGAAATAATTTTGTCAACGTACAAGTTGTATATAAACATACAAATATAATCGAGTTGATAAGTATAATTAAGTGATACATTTTATTGATTTTCAAACAATCTTATCAATTTTTTTTCTCACACCAACCCACCTTCCGGCCTTTGATATATAAGTGTATGTATTTAAATAGTACACACTAACACACATTTTTTAAAAGTAAATAATCATTAAATTGATCTTTTTATCAAGTTTTAGATTTGCGTGATTTCACACAATATATTCACCTTGACCATTGTGTTGATCTGCCCTTGGCAGAAACATATAGCTAATACTGTTGACTACTTGATTTGTAATCACAATTGTCATTGCACTTTAAAACTATGTGTGTCCTAGATAATTTTTAGATTATTGTCCTATTTATTTCAGCAGGTTATGCGCAAAAAATGTATTTACTAATTCTTACAATATCATTGAAAAAATAATATTGGATGAATCTAATGGCTTTCTAGAAAATGTTCATAAATTAACAACTAGATATGACAGTATGAATGACTGATTGAATTCAGAAAATTGCTCTTTAGATTAATGTATTCATATCTGTTTTATTATTATTATTTATTTTTTATGATATATCATTATAATTGTTTTGTACAACGGAAATGAAACATTAAACATTAGTCTAGTTGGTGTGATAACTTAAAGGATGATATTTTCGAATATATAACAGCAATAAATGTGATGAAAATAAGTCAAGACTGCCAGAAATAATTCAAGAAAACTAATTGAAGAGCATATGCCATATATTATAATAAAAGAAAAATATAAGCTAGCATCAGTAAGTGTCACCCAATTTCTTTTTTGGAAATATTTTTAAAAAAAATCAAAATTTTCATTTGATGTTAACTCTAAAGAAAGTGTTACTCACTCCCGAAATATATATATAGATATGCGATAACAGGGTTTATCCCTAATCATCGACGAAAGGCGTTATTGTGTTTATATATAAAAAGGGAATACAAACGACGCGAAAAATTATAGATATTATGGCCAGAAATGTCTCACTTGATTAATAAATGGTGTAAATGATGTTATTAATGAAGGTCAGTTAATTGTTAATATCAGTATGTTTGCTCTTTTAATCTATTATTATATTAAAAGAGTAAAGATCTTAGGTTTGTTGTCTTTCTGTATGTTCTCTTTCAAAACTGTTCAAAAATAGAATAAAAGAAAACAATAAAAGAAACAAAGAATAACTAGAACCGCAAGCGGTATCTCGGTTTTCGCTTTTAGCCTAATCAACTTGAACACTTTATTTCAACTCAGCCACAATTTTCAATATGAAACAGAACGAAAAGGTTTTTGAAGACCTACTCTCATTTGCAGTTGTTTTTTTTTGCAATGTTAGAACATTCAAACTCTTCTAGCGCAATATTTTCCCATACCTTGTCCCTTGAAATCCATCACATTCTGTGGTGCTGTCAACAAGGAACAAAATGCTGAAAACCGCATTTCAATCAGACTTTAACAATTTGAGTTATAAGCAAAAGAGTGATTTTAAGCAAAACGCCCTCTAGCGGCAAAATTGAAAAACAAAATTGCAAAAACAGCAAATAGTTCAAACAAGTATATAAGTCGCACTAGCTGAAAATTCTTTTTCTTATATATCACAACTTGAAGCATAAAATCTGATTAACAATTATTCAAAAAAAGGATCAAACTTTGGACTGCCGTAAAATGAACAAATCAAGTCCGATCTCCAAAAACTAAACATCACTTGAAAGAGCTCCTCAAGAACTAAAACCTTTGTTTATATACTCTCAATGAAATATTTTTAGATTGGGAGCACTTTGGGGCCGAATAAAAACACAATTATCGTAATATGACATTGACCTTTTCAATGTTTTTTAAACTTTTTAATTGTGAGGCCCTTTCAAACTTACCAAAACATAATGTGTGAAAATTTCATGACGAATAAACAAAAAATAAAGTCAGGAGCGACAAAAAACATGTTTTTGGAATTTTAATTTTTCCTAAATTTAAGTGAAGTTTGACCGTTTCTAGTGGACAAACAACGCATTTCTTAAAATCGCCACCCCATATTTTTTGTGTTTATACGTCTTTCAAATGGTATGCCAGAGACGGAATTCTTATATCTGATCTCTAACAAAAACGGATAGGTTTTTCGTAGACCTACCCTCATTTGCACATTATTTTTTTTTGCGAGGTTCGAACATTCAACCTTCCGTAGCTCAAAAGCTTTCAGCCACACAGACCCTCGAATCCTATCATATGTTATGAGGCTATCAACAGGGAACAGAATGCAAAAAACCGCATTCGAATCGGACTTCAGCTTTTTGAGTTATAAGCAAAAGAATGATTTCAAGAAAAGCGCCCCTTAGCGGCAAAATGAGAAAGCAAATTGATTAAAATTTTACTGTTAGGTACCTAGCAAAGCAGCAAATAGATCAATCAAGTATACTAGTCGCACAAGTCAAACTTTTTATTCTTATGTATCAGAATTTGAAGCATAAAACCTGATTTACAATTATTCCAAAAAAGGATCAAACTTTGGACTGCCGTATAATGACCAAATCAAGTCCGATCTTCAAAAACTAAACATCACTGGAAAGAGCTCTTTAAGAACTAAAACTTTTGTTCATATACTCTCAATGAAATATTTTTAGTTTAGGAGCTATTTGTGGCCGAATAAAAACACAATAATCGTAATATGACCTTGACCTTTTCAATTCATTTTTAGCTTTTGAATTATGAGGCCCTTTCAAACATAACAATACATATCGTGTGAAAATTTCATGAAGAATGAACAGAAAATAAAGTCAGGAGCGACAAAAACATGTTTTTAAAATTTTAATTTTTCCTAAAATTTAGTGAAGTTTGACCATTTCTAGAGGACAAACCACACATTTTCTTAATTCGCCACCCCATATCTTTTGTGTGTATACGTCTTTCAAATGGTATGCCGGAGACAGAATTCTTATATCTGATCTCTAACAAAAACGGATAGGTTTTTCATAGACCTACCCTCATTTGCACAGTTTTTTTTTTTTGCGAGGTTCGAACATTCAACCTTCCGTAGCTCAAAAGCTTTCAGCCACACGGACCCTCGAATCCTGTCATATGTTATGAGGCTATCAACAGGGAACAGAATGCAAAAAACCGCATTCGAATCGGACTTCAACTTTTTGAGTTATAAGCAAAAGAATGATTTCAAGAAAAGCGCCCCCTAGCGGCAAAATGAGAAAGAAAATTGATTAAAATTTTACTGTTAGGTACCTAGCAAAGCAGCAAATAGATCAATCAAGTATACTAGTCGCACAAGTCAAACTTTTTATTCTTATGTATCAGAATTTGAAGCATAAAACCTGATTTACAATTATTCCAAAAAAGGATCAAACTTTGGACTACCGTATAATGACCAAATCAAATCCGATCTTCAAAAACTAAACATCACTGGAAAGAGCTCTTTAAGAACTAAAACTTTTGTTCATATACTCTCAATGAAATATTTTTAGTTTTGAAGTTATTTGTGGCCGAATAAAAACACAATAATCGTAATATGACCTTGACCTTTTCGATTCTTTTTTATTTTTGAATTGTGAGGCCCTTTCAAACATAACAATACATATTGTGTGAAAATTTCATGAAGAATGAACAGAAAATAAAGTCAGGAGCGACAAAAGCATGTTTTTGAAATTTTAATTTTTCCTAAAATTTAGTGAAGTTTGACCGTTTCTAGAGGACATACCACGCATTTCCTTAATTCGCCACCCCATATATTTTGTGCGTATATGTCTTGCAAATCGTATGCAGCAAACAGAATTCTTCTATCTGATCTCTAACAAAAGTGGGTAGGTTTTTCGTAGACCTACCCTCATTTTTCCACTTTTTTCCAAGGTTCGAACATTCAACCTCTCCTAGAACAATTTTTTTCCGTAATCGATGATAAGATATTCATCATATTTGATTGGGCTGTCAACAAGGAACATTATGTAAAAAACCGCATCTAAATCAGGTTTCAAATTTTTGAGTTATTAGCAAAACAGTGATTACATGCATTGCGCCCCCTAGTGGCTAAATCAGAAATAAATGTGAAAAGTTTGACCAATTAGGCACATGTTCAGATAAAGATGACTTCATGCCCAAATTTTCATAGCTGTAGCTTTTCTCATCTGGCCGCTAGGCTGGACACAAAAATGGGTGGAATTGGAAAAATAATAAAAACTAGAACCGCAAAGCGGCATCTTGGTTTTCGCTTTAACTTGACTAGTAAGAGTACTGGTTTCAACTGCAGACATAATTGATTGATATTAACTTTATTCGAATATATTTGTTAATTGATCAAATGAAGTCCGATCTTCAAAAACTAAACATCATTAGAACGATCTCTTCACGAACTAAAACTATTGTTCATATACTTTCTATAAAATATTTCTAGATTGAGAACTATTTTGTGCCGATAAAAATAATCGGTATTATGACCTTGACCTTTGCATATTTTCATCGTTATCTACTATGAGATTATTTGTATTATTTAAATGCATAAACAGTGAAAAAATGATGAAGATTGAACAAAAATAAAGTCAGGAGCTGCAAGAAAGAAGCAACATATGGATTTACACTTGTTTGATAAAAGGATCAAAATTTCGACTGTAGTAATTTGATCAAATGAAGTCCGATCTTCAAAGACTAAACACCAATGGAAAGATCTCTTCACAAACTAAAACTTTTGTTCATATACTTTCTTTAAAATATTTTTAGATTTGAAGCTATTTTGTGCCGATAAAAATAACAATAATCGGTATAATGACCTTGACCTTTGCATATTTTCATCGTTATTTACTATGAGTTTGTTTGTATTATTTAAATGCATAAACAGTGAAAAAATTATGAAGATTGAACAAAAAATAAAGTCAGGAGCTGCAAAAAAAGAGAAAACATACGGATTTACAATTGTTTGATAAAAGGATCAAACTTTGGCCTGTGGTAATTTGATCAAATGAAGTCCGATCTTCAAAAACTAAACACCAATGGAAAGATCTCTTCACAGACTAAAACTTTTGTTCATATACTTTCTATAAAATATTTTTAGATTTGGAGCTATTTTATGCCGATAAAAATAATAATAATTGGTATATGACCTTGACCTTTGCATATTATGCTTGTTTTTTTTTCTATGATTTTATTTGTTTGATAAAAATGCATAAACAGTGAAATAATGATGAAGATTGAACAAAAAATAAAGTCAGGAGCAGCAAAAAAGAGAAAACATATGGATATACAATTGTTTGATAAGAGGATCAAACTTTGGACTGTTGTCATTTGAACAAATGAAGTCCGGTCTTCAAAAACTAAACATTAATGGAAAGATCTCCTGACAAACTAAAACTTTTGTTCATATACTTTCTATAAAATATTTTTAGATTTGGAGCTACTTTATGCCGATATAAATAATAATAATTGGTATATGACCTTGACCTTTGCATATTATGCTTGTTTTTTTCTATGATTTTATTTGTTTTATAAAAATGCATAAACAGTGAAATAATGATGAAGATTGAACAAAAAATAAAGTCAGGAGCAGCAAAAAAGAGAAAACATATGGATATACAATTGTTTGATAAGAGGATCAAACTTTGGACTGTGGTCATTTGATCAAATGAAGTCCGATCTTCAAAAACTAAACATTAATGGAAAGATCTCCTCACAAACTAAAACTTTTGTTCATATACTTTCTATAAAATATTTTTAGATTTGGAGCTATTTTATGCCGATATAAATAATAATAATTGGTATATGACCTTGACCTTTGCATATTATGTTGTTGTTTTTTTCTATGAATTTATTTGTTTTATAAAAATGCATAAACAGTGAAATAATGATGAAGATTGAACAAAAAATAAAGTCAGGAGCTGCAAATAACCTTAAAAGTCATGCTTTTAAAATGTTGATTTTTCGAAAATATTGGTTAAGTTTGACCGCATACTGTGGACAAACCATGCATTTCCCGAATTCGCCACCCCATATATTTTGTGCGTATATGTCTTGCAGATCATATGCAACAAACAAAATTCTCCTATCTCATCTCTGAATAAAATGGGTAGGTTTTTGGTAGACCTACCCTTATTTCACAGTTTTTGCGAGATTCGAACTTTCAACCTCCTGTAGCACGAAAGTTTTATATACGCAAATTTTTGAAACCTATCATATTTTATTGGGCTATTTACAAGGAACATTGTACAAAAACCGCATTTGAATCGGACCTCAAATAATGGAGATATTGCTTATTAAATATTTTCATATAAAACGCCCCCTGGCGGGAAAATCAAAACAAAAATGAAAATTATCTCGACGTTAGGATCATCTTCAAGTACGTGGTTATTACTGATAAAAGTTTCATAGATGTGGCTTTTCTCACCTCGGAGCTATGCCGTTCACAAAAAAGGGGAAGAAAAAAAAAAAAAACTAGAATCGCAATCAGAATTGCGATATCATCGGTTTTCGCAATTCAATCACATTTTTAAACAATAGAAATTGAAACGTATCATATTTGATTAGGCTTATGACAAGCAACACAACGCAAAAAACCGTAATTGAATCAGACCTCAAATAACAGAGTTATTAGCCTCTAGTGACTTTTACAAAACGCCCCCTAGGCATAATTATATCAAAGGGGAATAACACAAAAAGTGCACAAGGTAGACATATGGTCCTTGCGCACTGCACTTCGCGTCATTGCAAGGAACATACAAATGAAGTTTCAAGTCATTCAAACTTATGGTGACAAAGTTATGCTTCGGACAAGAAATTCTATCAAAGGGAAATAACTAAAAAAGTGCACAAGGTAGAGTTATGGTTCTTATGCACTGCACTTTGCGTCATTGAAAGGAACATACATATGAAGTTTCAAGTCATTCAAACTTATGATGACAAAGTTATGCTCCGAACAAAAAATTCTATCAAAGGGGAATAACTCAAGAAGTGCACAAGGTACAGTTATGATTCTTGCGCACTGCACATTGCGTCATTAAAGGAACATACATATGAAGTTTCAAGTCATTCAAATTATGTGACAAAGTTATGCTCCGGACAAGAAATTTATCAAAGGGGAATAACCAAAAGGTGCAGATGGTAGAGTTATGGTTCTTGGCACTGCACTCCGTCATTGCAAGGAACATACATATGAAGTTTCAAGTCATTCAAACTTATGGTGACAAAGTTATGCTCCGGACAAGAAATTCTATCAAAGGGGAATAACACAAAAAGTGCACAAGGTAGAGTTATGGTTCTTGCGCACTGCACTCCGTGTCATTGAAAGGAACATACAAAGTAACCCCTATACTATAGTCTGGCTACACAAAAATGATATTAAGCAAAATCTCCAATAGCAGCAAAACGATAAACAAATTTATTTACATATTACATTTTAGTTTTTAGAAATGCAGTAAATTAGGATTTCTGCAGTTTAGTGTGTTCTTGTCTTCACTCTGAAAGGCGAAAGGTGAAATTACAAAACATGCCATATTGTCGTTGTGAAGAAATTAAATATGCCAGGCAAAATAACAAAATTTTAACAGGCGAATGAAAAAAAGTATCGTCTTTGAATGTTTCTTGTTAGCAGTACGAAACCTTTTATGTCAGAACCATTTATCTGTCTTATATTGTATCTTGACCCTAATAGGCGAAAGAATGAAAAGATGCCATATTGTCATTATTTCGCCTTTTGCTTTTTGGGTCAAAGACACAACATATGCCTGGCAAAATAACAAAATTTTAATAGGTGAAGGAAAGAAAAGTTTCATCTTTGAATGTTTCATGTCCTGGGTTATAAACATCAGACACCACGATATAGCAGATTTCCTGTTGTAGTGTTTTCGACTAACAAAAAAGTTGAAGGAACAAAATGACAACACTTCTGGTTTTGCCATCCGTGGTTATTCTTAATCACTGAAGAATCTGCTGACATAAAGAACATAGAGTAAATAATTATATGAAAATGTAATACTGAAAAAATTAGTATGGAAAAGTTCAATTTATATATGATATAAGCAAGTTCTTATGTAAGACATGCTGGAAACTGCTGACTATATGCACAAAGCAGGAAACTGGTGACCCTATATAGGATGAGAATCTGGAGGGAGAAACTCAAAGCATTCAAAGACGAAACATTTTGTCCTTTCGCCTTTAAAAAATGTATATTTCGCTTGACATGTTTCGTGTTGTCGTGTCCTTGCCCGAAAGGCAAAATAAAGACATTGTGGCATTTTTCGTTATTTCGCCTTTCGGGCGAAATGGCAGAAATCAGCCACCACAGTCCCTGATCATATATACAAATAGAAACCGGAGGGCGAAACCATAGTGCTATCTTATTATTTCGACTTTTCCTTTTGATGCGCAAAAACACGACAACACGAAATCTGCTACAGTGTCGTGTCTTCGCCTTTCAGGTTTAGGGTGCGAACACAAGAACACGACAACTAAAGGGCGCCAAAATGAAATGGTTTCTACCTGCAAACATGAAACATTCAAAGAGGAAAGTTTTTATTCAATTAGGGTACTTTTTTTTGCTTTGCCTGTTAAAATTTCATTATTTCGTCTGGAATATTTTGTGTTTTCGTGTTTTTGCACCGAAAGGCAAAAGGTAAAATAACGACATTATGGCATGTTTTTGTTATTTCGCCTTTTGCCTTTCGGAATGAAGACACGAACACACGAAATGTCTAAAATAATCCACCATTGAAGAAAGTTCAGTCAAGTATACAAGAAGCACAAGTCGAATACTTTTCTTTATACATCACAATTTGAAGCAAAAGAAAATGTAACCAAAAAAGATCAAATTTTTACCAATATTACATCACCAAATCATGTTTTTTTTGATTTGGTGCAATTTGGTGCCCAATAAGAATACAATATTATAAACTTACTTCATATCCGTATCCTATCCTAGATCATGTGTATATAAGGATGTGTGTTACTGGTTGGTCAAATCACCTATAAGCATGTTGTCATTAGTATATATAACATGACAATCATTTTATAGAAGAAACCATGTCATATCTATATAATCTTTCTCCATTGAAACTTTTAATACTTTGTAAAAATCCGTAACACAGTTGTTTTGATTTGCTTTCATGAGTCACCCGGTACCACATTTTTTCTACACGAACATGATACTCTGTTATTAGACTAGCATCAGTTATTGTTTATTACACTATGCTATCTATGTATCAGTGCAGTATTCGATTAATTCTCATGGTACTTCACTGTCTCTCTCCCTGTCTGTTTCTCTCTTTTTTTTTAATCTCACACTTAAATTTAGGTTGATTTAAATGCTTACTTAGCTGATTACCTGTACATCACATGATGATTTTTTTTGCCTGTAATGCTAATGTTTCCAACCTATGTAAGACTTATGCAATGTTTATAATTAAAATCCCTTAATATTGAAAATTCTATCTTCCAAGGTGCTATATACGCGTGAATCTAGCCTGTAGTTTATCAACTTTGTTGTTATGATTACGTAAAGTGTCCTCGTTTTCAATACAATACTGAATGATTTCAATACAACTGACTTTTTAATTTGAAATCCTATTTTTTAAGTATTTTCTACCTAATCAATTGATTACAGCAGTATTATAACTATGCTGTAGTGGTGTATTGTGATTTATATGTTACATCTATGACAGAGAGAGGGAGGGGGGGGGGAGAGAGAGAAAGTAAAACTGACGCTCTAACCACACTCATTGATTTTTTATACGTCTTGTAAAATCATCAGTGGATGGTTGTTTTGTCTGTCTCCCAATAATGAGTGATCATTTAGCTTTCTCCTTTAAATGACGCGTAAAGAAGTCAATGCACGAAAACCAAGTTAACCGAATAAACTGGCAGCGTTAGTATCGTGCATGGATCGTATCGTGTATATGAACCAAACGTGTAACGTGCGCGCACCGTGTACCGTGCGTTCCGTGTCCGTGCAACGTGCGTTCCGTGTCCGTGTAACGTGCGTTCCGTGTGCCGACTTGCACACAAGCCGCACTGTATATACACATAATAAAGTTATTATATATGAAATTCATAAATTCGTAAATGATTGTTATGATGCAGATATTTTCTAAGGCTGAGATGTATTCAGAAATCAAGTAACCTTACAATCATATATACACTTTTAAAAACTTGTGTAGAAAGGTATATGCAAAGGTACACATTACTTATTGTTTGCAAAACTGACTCTAGCATAAAAACATTAATGTTGAGATTTTCATAGCTATATTTTTCATTATGCCCAATTAAATCTATGTGAGAGAGAGAGACAGACAGACAGATAGAGAGGTAAGGATGAGAGCAGAAACTACTTGAGATAAGACAGTCTGCCTCTTTAGCTTGCATATACAGGTAATCCTCGTCAGGATAAGAAGCTTTTTTTTTTCTCCAGAAACCATTAACTTTGTCATGTCATAGATACTACATTTCACAACCGATTTTGATCAAGATTATTTTACTTGAATTATAAGATTTTAAACTTCAGGATAATCGCACAAAAAAATAACTAAATTCAAACTTTGAAAACAAATTTACAATTTTTCCAAAGAGGATAAACTTTGAACTGCCATAAAATGACCAAATCAAGCCCGATCTTCAAAAACTAAACATCATTTGAAAGGTCTCTTCAAGACCTAAATCTTATCCGCACATGATAACAATGAAATATTTTTAGTTTTTGAGCTATTTGAGGCCGTTTAAAAATCCAATAATCATGATATGACCTTGACCTTTGCAATATTTTTTAATTTTTTTTCTCTGGAACATTCAGGACATTAAACTACATAAAGTGTGAAAATTTCATGGAAAAGGAACAAAAAATAAAATCAGGAGCAACACAAATGTGTTCAAGAAATGTTAATTTGTCCCAAAATTTAGTAAAGTTTGACCGTTTCTAGAAGACAAACAATGCATTTTTCAAAATCGCCAACCCATATATTTTGTGCGTATATGTCTTGCAAATCATATGCAACAAAAAGAACTCTTCTATCTCATCTCTGAAAAAACTGGATAGGTTTTTCGTAGACCTACCCTCATTTTCACCATTTTTTGTAAGGTTTGAACTTTCAACCTTCCGTAGCTCAAAAGATTTATGTACGCCAATCATTGAAATCTATCATATTTTATTAGGCTATCATCAGTGAACATAATGCAAAAAAACCGCATTTGAATCGGACCCCAAATAACAGAGTTACGCCTCTTTTTATGATTTTATACAAAGCGCCCCCTAGCGGAAAAACAAAGACAAAAATGAAAATTTTCTCAACGTAAGGATTAAGTTCATATAAGTAGAAAAAACTGGTAGAAATTTCATAATTGTGCCTTTTTTCTATCATGGCGATATGCCGTTCACAAAAACCGGCGGAAAAATAATAAAAAAAAAAAAAAAAAAAAAACAGAAGAAGAACAAAAGGTTTTCGCCCAGCGATGCGAAAACCTAAAAAAAGAAACAGAACGAGAACAATAGGTTTTCGCACAGCGATGCGAAAACCTAATAAAAAAAAAATAAAAAATCAACAGAAGAAGAACAATAGGTTTTCGCCCAGCAGAGGCGAAAACCTAAAAAGAAACAATACGTAAAAAAAAAAAAAACGAAATTTGGATCATGTTATCTGTATGGCACTAATTAAATGATCAGGGTAAATTGTATAGGGAACATTGTATAGCATCACCGACACATTTAACTGCATGCAGGTAGCTTTCAGCCAACAATATGTAAGTTGGCAAAGTGAAAATAGTAAAAGGTGTGAAGTTGGCAAAATGGGAACAAACCAGCGATAATGGGGCGAAACACCCGATGATAGATGGCCGCTCAGCTGATGACATCTACGTTTGCAGAATACCTGTATCTTCAACATGGTACTAATTTGAAAGTTGGCAAAGTGGGAATTTGACCAGGTAGTGAAAACGTGTTAAATGTGTGCAGTGTCATATTAAAAAATCACTGTAACGTTTTCAACATGGAAATAATTTTGTACATGTCATGCGTATAAACATACAAATATAATCAAGTTGATAAGTATAATAAGTGATAAATTTTATAAGTTTTCAAACAATCTTATTATTTTCTTTTCTTTTCACACTTACCCACCTTCTGGTCTTTGGTATACATGCATAAAACTACAATTATAAGTGAATGTGTTTAAACGGTATACACTTACATACATGTAATCATTAATTGAAAATTTTATTAAGTTTTAAATTTGCGTGATTTCATACAAGATATTCACCTTGACCATTATGTTGATCTGCCCGATGGCAGAAACATGTAGCTAGTATACTGTTGACTACTTGATTCGTAATCACAGTAATTGCACTCTAAGACTATAGTCGTAGATATTACTGATTTTTCAGATCATTGCCGTATTTATTTCAGTTTGTTATGTACAAAGATGTACTTACTTATTATAACAATACCGTTGAAAAAATAATATGGGATGAATCCAAGAGGGATTAGAAAATGTTCATAAATTTGAAATGTTCATAAATTAACGCCTAGACCTGACAGTATAAATGGAAAATAGACTTCAGAAAAGTGTTCTTGTGATGAATGTATGTATGTCTGTTTTTATTTTATTTTCAAAACATTAAACATAATTCTAGTTGGTTTGATAAGATAACCTCAAGGATGATATTTTCAATGCGAAACGAAGATATTACAGTTATAAATGTGATGAAAATAATTAGCATGGCTGCTAGAAATAATTCAAGACAACTAAGTGAAAAGCAAAGGCTATATATTATAATAAAGAAATATTATAAGCTAGCATCAGTGAGTAAGAGTAACCCAGAAAATTTTGGAAATATATTTTTAAAAAAATCAAAATCTTCATGTGATGCATAATCTGAAAATAGTGTTACTCACTCTCGAAAAATATCGAAATATATCCTAGTGAGTACTTTGTATAACGTGAAAACAGATTGAACATCGATCAAATGGATTGTCTTTTTTTCTAAAGCAGTATAAACTTTAAACCATCGTAAATCATGAGTTTATTTCACCATACTTGTGTACACTATTCAATATAGATATTCGATAACGGTGTTTATCCCACATCATTGACGAAAGAGGTCATTGTGTCTATATATATAAAAAGGGAATACAAACGATGCGGAAAATTACCGATGTTATGGACAAAATTGTCTCACATGATTAATAAATGGTGTCAGTGGTGTTTTTAATTAATGTCAATTCATTATTATTATTTGTATGTTTGCTTCTTATTTTTAATCTATTATAATGATAAAATAGTAAAAATCTTAGCATTGTTGTTTTTCCATATGTTCCCTTTCAAAACTCTTCAAAAATAGAAAAACATAAATAATAAGTAAGAAAAGAAAAGTTTGATCATATTATCTGTATGACACTAATTATATGATCAGGGTCAATTGTGTAAGGAACTTCGTATAGCATCACCGACACACTTGACTGCCTACAGGTAACCGTCAGCCAACAATTTGAAAGTTGGCCGAGTGAGACTAGTAAAAGGTATGAAGTTGGCGAATTGGGAACAAACCGATGTATACATTTTATCTATTATTACGTAAGTGTAGAAATTGACAAGATATTTGGATTTCTATTTCAAATTACGTGTGAACTACTTTATATTAATTACAGACAAGCGGAACGCTATTTTTTTTTATTTTTTTTTTTACTGGAGTGGATCTTCATGTATGTAAAATGGGTTGCTGTTCTGGTTTATAAATGTCGGGTATTTTGTTCACGGTTATAATGGATGTTTTCAGAGCAAAATAATGATAAAATAAAACATGTTAACAAACAACACATGAAAAGCGGTTACGATTATGATTAAAACGTCTGTGTAGCATATTCCACTCGTCTTCGTTTGTACAGAATCGCATAGATACGCACTTAGTCCACATTTGTGTTCCCATTATTTGTGATACCGTTCTACTTTCGATCTCCTACGTGACGCAGAGGCGTGACAACCAATACCAACAATAGCACGTCGCGCTGAGCGGCTCATTAATGGAACTACGCACTACGCACGTAGAGGTACAGTTAAATTTGCCGTGGAAAAATGCAAATCAGCACGGTCAGCAAAGCCTGTTTTAAATGTGTAGCTACTAAAGAGGGTGGTTTGCCGCCGTCTAATACTGCTCCTCAGTTTAATAAATTTATCAAAATGCCTAGATAATCTTAGTTCTAAGTAAATATGTGGTACAGAAAATATTGAAAATCGCAGGTTTAAATATACGTCCTGGTATAATCCGTACACCCATAAACCAAATTGCCTTGGTCGTCTAAATATAAACGCAGGTAACACGGGTTCCACGAGATAAATAATTTATAAACATCGCATTCAGCCAATGAACATGGAAGAAGTATCGAAGGTCGCAACAAGTATTTTTTTGAGACAACCCCTTGGCCATCCGTCTCTCATAGCTTGTTCACAGTCAACGATTACTTAAACCAACAATGTCTACATATAGGCTTGTACCGCGAAATGGAAATTGCGTTATATCTATCAAAATATAATTAAAACCACATACTACATATATACCAATCACAAACTTATTTATAATTAGTTAAAAAAATAATAAATGATAAATAATTAACTAATGCTAATTTAATTATAATGTTTCCACTGCGTGTTCTGCGGAGGCAAAATGGAAATCCCATAGCGCGATATGCTTGCATATGGATCATTAATTAAGACACATCCTTTCAGAATTTTAATAAAACTACCAAATGCAGACATAAAAAGGACATAACTTAATCCAATACTGGACTTCCCATGTGCATTATTATATACATTTAAAAATTGTAATACCGACCCCGTAATTGACTCACGATTAAAAGAAAAGTTCATAATAATTAGTTTTCTGTAGTAAGGTTACCTTTTTCCGATTACAAACAACAAATTATGATTTATAATGTAAATACAGGCCTCACTAATGCTTTTTAAAAAATATATCCCCATTGCGTGTTTTCTTTTCCATTGCCTTAATTGCTTCAAAAAATGTGCATTGCGTCTTTAATGTCAACCGGACAATGTCGTTAAACCCCCCCCCCCCCCAAAAAAAAAAAATGAGAATAGAAGTAACTTCCTCATGCGTGTGTGTTTTATTATTATTTTTATTTATTTATTTTTCCAGAACAAAATACGGTATGCAGACGATAGCTGAAAAACTGCGAGAAAGTTTATTTCAAATCTCTCATTTCTTTCGCCTATTTTCCAGAGATTTTATAATAGAATCAAGAAAAAAAAAAAAAAACTGCTGAAAAAATGCGAGAAAGTAAATGCATAATCTCGCGTGCTTTTCGTGGATGGTCTGTGAATGGCTAGGATATTATTGCGATGTCCCTAAGAAGATTCCGTAGTTTACCGCTGCGTAAGACTGAAGGCCACTGTCAGTCTCAAAATCACACGGAGATAAATAACAATTAGTCAATTTGCACTATTGAATATTAAGTGAATGTTGTCTCAATGTTAGTTTATTATTCAATCATATATGCTTAAATAGAAACGTAAGTACGGAAATATAGTCTTTTGAAATAGTTGAGTGCATTTCCTTTTACTCTCATTTACTCTCAGTATTATATACAATTGTAAACATGAGGTTGTACATATTCGACATATAGAAACGGGATATAAGTTTGTATTTCATCTTCCTAATTGTCTACTAATAGAACTACCGACCTTCCGCAAGCAATCTGGCTAGCAGGTTAACGCCGGGATACAAACCAAACGTGTTATATGTATAGAAGTGATAGTTATATGTGATAACTAATAATTTATAATTATTTATTTCTTCATTTTTTCGGCGTAAGCCGTATGAAATGGATTTTGACCTTTTTCTTGAACCAATGAAATCTTGGTTAACAACCGAAGAGTTCGGAAAAGCACTGGTTTCATTGTTTAGGATATTCCATCGTAAAATGGGAGTTTCAAGGTACATCTCTTTCTGCATGATTGTCAATTTATTCTACCTATTTAAACATAAAAAAATATATCCAGTTGAAAAATTCAAACATAAAAACTAAGCCGTTGAAAAATTAAACAGTTGTGAGTCATAAAAAAAACGTAGTTAAGTGGATTTGTCCCTCTAAGTTGCAAAACCCGTAGTGTATAAATTAGCTAACATAAACCATATATAGTGAAACAATTCTAGGTTTTTATATTAGAGTCGTTTGTCTTAAATGGTGCTAGAATAATTGTTTTATCTTTTTATATGATACATGATTCAGTTTTGTTACTTTAGTTTTGTTATGTTATATTAATTTATCTTCTTGAATTACCTCCCTTTAATCTATTCTTATTCCATCGGAACTATATAAATCCTCCATATACAATACATAATGATGTGCATCTGTTCATGACCAAAGATTATTCCGCTCATAAATGCATTTAAAAAACTTTAAATTTATTCAAATGCTAGCTACAAATACGTTTTGTTGCATTATTTTAAAACAACAGAACATTTAAAAATTGCCAATATTATTATATTAAATAATATCATTTATTTATTTATTTATTTATTTATTTATTTATTTATTTATTTATTTACTTATTTATTTATTTATTTAAATATTTATTTATTTATTTTTATTTATTTATTTTATCCTTATTTTGTCACTTGATACTAAGTCATCCTTTATCTACTCTATTCTATATAGCATCAGCTGTTATAATAAGCTAGAAGCTGTTAGCTAAATATAAATATGAGTATGTTCTTTGTTTCTCTTTCTTTCTATTCTTAAATTAATGTAAACAATCCCGTGTTGATCTTTATGACGTTTAATGATGACGTCATGTAAATGACATCAGACGCTGAAATTGTCATTCATGATCGATCTCTTGAAGAGTTAAGATGTACATCTCCTTCTACATGAAATCAGAGTTTTATCTTTGGAAAGAAGGTTTCTTTTTCATTTTATCAAAATGTTTCCTAATTTCAGTTGTTGTTCCAATTTTTTCAGTTTTTCTATACCAGTATACTCAAAGATTTGTTGCCTACAACATTAGAAAGTGTTACTGTAAATGGTTGTAAATCTAACTCGTTCAAGATGTCTCTATAAATTTAACCTACCTGTATGCTGAGAGAGGTTTTCTTTATCAGATTGATCTAACTAAATCTACATAAATCTCTTTAAAGATCAAACCGTTAATATCAGTTATAGATCAGAGCGCCGACATAACATCTGTCAAACACCATAATTATGCTTAAAAAAGTTTAACCGAAACCGGATTGATTTAGATTTGATTTGATTTAAACTTGATTTAGATTTATCTAAGAATAATGATAATCGAAAAAATAATTCATCAACCTATTTTGATTGACAGGGAGCTCGTCATTCGGAGATATCGAAGTCAACCCAAACAAGAAACAAACGGACAAACAAAATCAACGGCTGGAGTCCTCTGAATACACGTGAGTCTGTCTGTCTGTCTGCCTGTCTGCTTGTCCGTCTGTCTTCCTGTCAATCTGTCTGTTCCGTCTGTCTTTCTGTCTGCCTTAAGTGAGAGAGACAGAGACAGACAGACAGAAAGATACAGTCTATCTGCCTTTTTCTCTCTCTGTCTGTCTTTTTCTATCTGCATGCCTCTCTCTCTTCATCTCTCTCTCTCTCTTCTTCTTCTGTCTGTCTCTCCCCCTCTCTCTTTGTCTGCCTGTCTGTACGTCTGTCTCTCTTTTTCTCTCTCTCTCTATCGTCTGTGTGTCTATCCGTCTCTCTTTCTCTCTGTTTTCCTGCCTGGCTGCCTTTCGAACTGCCCGTATGTCTGTCTGTCTGCCCATTCATCCAGCAATCCGTCCGAGTGCTTCCTGTCTTTCTATATCTATGTGTTTGTATGCCTGTCTGTCTATTTATCTATCCATCTGTTTATCGAGATCGGTCCCGATGGCCGATTTGTTAGAGCGTCCGCTAAGTACAGGGAGGTCATAGGTTCGAACCCTGGCCGCGACATACAAAAGTCATCAACATTGTACAAGATCTCCATTAGGCGCTGAACATATAAGACTGGGGTCTATTTATTTAATTAGTTCTATAAGTATTCAGATCACCGTCTCATATATTGTCTGGGTTGGACCTTAAATGATTCGGATACCTTACGATCCGCAGTCATGTGACATGTACGCTACC
>CM037791.1:14016909-14034175 GCA_021229015.1 Solen grandis
CGAAACTTGACACGCATCATTCTATTTATTTAGTCATATTCCTGATTTTATTGATTGATATATGTATTTGAATTTAAAGAATCCAGTAATTATGAAAAAGAAAGATACTTATGCGTAAAAACTTTGGCAAATATCGATATTTCCGGTGGTAGAAATTTCTTGCAACGTACGAGTCCCTATGAACACGCATACAAATCGGCGAGCCCAAGTATCAAAATGTTTCTAATGTAATTATTTTCAGAACAAACAAATTTTTTTTAAAGATTGTAGTATGATTAAAGTTTCAACAGCAACATTGCTATTTAGTCTTTTTTGCCGATAAGGAACTTTTATGCTGTTAAAAACTGACTGCGTCAGTTTGAGTCTCCATGAAGTAACGGGTATTTGAGTCAAAATACGTCTGCATGAAGTAATAAGTAAATGCGTCAGAGTGGGACTCTATGAAGTAAAGGGTTAATTGTCGAAATTTCACCGTCCGGTACAGACATTTGTCGGTCAAATTGTCTGATGAACTGTATTTTTATCGGCCCGATGGGCGTACTGAGTTTATTTTTTCCGGTCATCTGTAGCTTTTATCGGCCCTGGACCGAAGGGCCGATCCAATCTGAATCTCTGCAGTATACAAATGATATTGAGGCAGAATTCATGAAACCAATATTCTTCTTATTTCTGAATACCCCGGTAATATACGACAACCGGTAATACCCTAACCGAGTATATCATAGTATTTAATTTTTCCTTCTTTTTTTTTTTTTTTTTTGTTATTGTTGATTAAATGTTTGTGTTACCCAGCACCCTATTATTTATTTATTGAAGTAGTTGGGGTTGTTAGTATATATGTCAATTGTTAGATATCCATTCATTCTTCTTTGACATTCATTTTCATTCGTTTCAGTCTATGCACACAGATAAACCCGCCAACAGATGATACAATGTGTATGGGATGTGTTACCCCCAGATAGGTCAGGCGGACCAACCTACCCAGGATGTAGCGCTTCCATCTTCAGTCAGGCGTTGGAGCCCAACTGATAAAAGAGGTGTGGTGGCAGCATGGCATAGTCCTATGTGGATTTGAGACCCAAGGCGCAACCATCCACCACCACCGTCAGGCCGCTATGGGTGAATTAACCCTTAAGTTGAGGATATTGTGATTTTGTGGAGCTTAAGATGCATTGTGTGTAGAGAGGAATAGAGGTCCCTTGTGTGTTGTAGGTCTGTTTTTTAAGTGGTGATTTGAGATCCCATGTTAGAATTTGAGTTAGCCGCAGGGGTGGGTCTAATACGCCCAAAGGGATTTAAGATCCCCAACATGCCTACCAAAAATTCATGCAGATAGTAGCCCATGGGTCTTGTTTGTTAATTTATTGGGTTGTTGTATGAGTTGAAGTGGACAGGGGATTGAGATCCCTTGTGTGTTTCAAGTCTGATATGAGATCTCATGTTTGAATTAAAGTTAGCCGAAGGGGTGGGTCTAATACGCCCAGAGGTATTTAAGATCCACAACGTGTCCCAGCTTCTATCAAAAATTCATGCGGGTAATAGCCCATAGATCTCATTTTTTGTTGGGACCACAGAGTGTGTGAAATTCTTTCTTTCTTTTACAAGCATTGAAGTATGCCAATATTCCTTAGGTAATTTATGACCATTTGATGAATCAGAACTTGATCTTTTTTTGCAGGGAAGAGTAGAATTTCTCTGTTAACTATTGTTATATTGTAAGCATTCAGTGCTTTTTCTAATAAATCACATTCCAGGGGTTTACTTAAGGATTTGACATTCACTTGTCCAGTTTGCAAGTTAACTTTAAAACTCTACTAGCCCCCAGTGAAAACAGGTTGCCCGATCTTTAAGTTAATTGGTGTTTGTTAATGTTTAAAACTAAATATGTGTAATATTAAGGTGAATTTTAGTTAATATGTTTCAAACACAATTTGCAATCATTTCACCCCTGATATACTGTAGAAAATAAAAATAAGAAAGATTTCATTTACATAAATCAACTTGCCCGTCGGGCTATCTTTCTTGAAAAATCACTTACCCTCAGTGATTTTAACCCGGTGCGGGCAAGCGGGCGTCCACTTAAGAAAATCCCTGCATTCTTTTTTGTATTGTGTGCATTCAAAGAAGACGTGATCATATGTTTCTTTTTCTGAGCACCATTCGCAGGCTGTTTTTAATAACTTTTCTTCACCCAAGTTACTAGATCTTAGCCGCAATTGGGTGATTATCCTGTCATGATTTGGATTTTCAGAATATTGCGTTATTCTTGTTGGGCATGTACCATATTTAAAGTTTTATTCCGATTTATAAGATGGAAAAATGGTGTCTCTAAAAAATGAGTTGACTTTATTATTAATGATATGGTACATTTCTTTAGTGCTTAATTTTATGTTTAACCTGTCGCCATTTAAGGCTCCTTTTTTTGCTGCTAAATCAACCAATTCATTACCATTTATACCGACGTGTCTCGGTATCCATATGTATTTTATATATTGTTATTGGCTAGCATGTTATTGAGTGATATAATTTGCACTATCAGATTTTGTCGAGAGCTTGAATAACCATTTTCTAGAGACTGTAGTGCACTTATTGAGTCTGTGAAAATAACAATATTGCTAGGGAGTGACATTTTAGATCTCTTAAAGTTTAACCATTGTAATACCGTGCTGATTGCTACCAGTTCACAGGTGAAGATTGATAATCTATGATCTAGCTTGAGGCTTCTATCTTGAATTTTCTCATTATTTTGGTCCATTATCACTATTCCTGCGCCTGCATTTTCTTTCTCAATATCTCTGCTGCCGTCAGTATAGATTGACCAGTCTCTATGGATTTGAGACACATAGTTGTTAGCGATGTCTAGATTAACTGACGGATTGACCAGTTTATTAATATATTTGGCTAGGCTTGTATCTATATGAAGAGGTTGCAGCCCATTTAGTGCCTTTAAACAAGGTTTTTCAATTTCATTCTCATTCAGTTGATATTTCTGTATTAGCCCTTTCCCTCATATAGACCCATTTTGACGCACTCAATAGGTACCACATAAAGCCTGATCTGCAGAAAACCACAGTTAAACCGTGCCAAATTTAATTACAAAATCCTCATTTCCAGACCACTGAGGAGCAGTGAACAGCATAAAACCTGATCAGCCTGTGAGTTACTCGCAGGCTGATCTGGTTTTATGCTGTTCACATAGGTCTTTTCATGGTTTCCTCTATGAGGGAAAGGGTTAAATCAATTATTTCCAGCGCGTATGGCTTTTTAACAAGTTTTAATTTGGCTACTCTTGAGGAATAACCTGGATCTATTTTGATTTCTTTATTTATTGGGAGAGAGTCTCCTAATGGGGTTGACCGAGCCCAGTATTTCAGCATGCATTTTTCTCTATGAAGATTCAGGGGTATTTCACTACATTCTATGCGCAATGGTACTGTGGGAGTATGTCACTTACAGCTTGTTATGACCTTGAGGGCTTTATTTTGTAGAATTTGTAACTTGTTCAGGTCATGCTGAGTTATAAGCAATGCTACCATAGTCAATTTTGGATTTAATAAGGCCTTTGTATACTGTTAGGAGAAGTTTTTTTACTGCATCCCCAGTTGTGGCCTTTGATGCACTTTAATATGTTGATGTCAGATTCACATCTTTTTATAAGGTTCATTATATGAAATCTCCATGTGAGTGTTTTGTCAAAGGTCGTTCCTAATAGAGGTGAAGAGTCAGAATATGTAAGGGTTCTACCACATAACTTCAGTTTTGGAATCCTAGGGCTGTTTTCATCTAAACTAACTCTTTGTTTTCTAAAAATTACTGCTTGAGTTTTGAGAGTTACTCCAATTTTCAATAGCATTTAGTGCTTCTTGAATACTTCTAATTCCCTTAAGTAATGATTTATGGGCTGTTGTCCAGATTGCTCCGTCATCTACAAATTGTGATAGGATAATTTTGTAACTATTTTTGGACTTGTTATTCATATTCATTATATGATCTCTAAATGTGTTCATAATTTGTTAAAAGATAATTGGAGAGAGTACGGTACCTTGAGGGCAACCATTAATCGTTTCTCTAGTTTCCGAGGTTGTTCCACCATATTTCACTTTGATTTTTCTCTGCTTTAGGAAATCTGCTAGCCAATGTAACATTTTACCCTTAATCCCTATTTCTTTAAGTAGAGAATGGCACCTGTGTTCCACATTTTATCGAATGCAGATGATAAATCTAGGAATACGGCTATTACATTTTGACTTTTGGATTGTGCTTTTCTTATGTCATTTTCTAATTTAACTAAATTGTCTTCACAAGAGTGATTTGCTCGGCATCCGGATTGTAAGTCTGCGATCAGGTTGTTTTCTTTTAAAAATTGACATAGTCTGGGCTTTATCATATTTTGTAAAAGTTTCGTGAAGGTAGATGTCAGGGATATTGGGCGATAAGAGCTAGGTGATTCTTTGGGCTTTTTTGGTTTTAACAGGGGGACAATAACTGATTCATTCCATGAATCGGGTTTTTTTCCTGTGTTCCATGAATTGTTTAATAGTTTAAGGAGAGTTTCTTTGGCAGTTTGAGGTAGGTTTTTAAGGACAGCGTAGTGTATACCGTCCTCCCCCGGGGCTCCATTTTTACAAAGTTTCAGTGCTCGTTCCAGTTATAGTAGACTAAATTCAGCATTATATGGAATATTAGTGTGTTTTTCATTTTCTGTCAGTTTCATGTAGTTATCAAGAATTCTTTTGCTATTGCGTTTTTGTTCTAGTGAACCCTTCATCACTACTAACATATTTGAAACGTTGAACTAGGGCCTCAGCTTTTTCCTTAATATCTGTTATTATTTTGCCATTTACCATGAAGGGGGCGGAGGGGGTGCTTGGATGGGGTCTACCTTTGATTTTGCTAATGAGTTGCCAAAGTTCTTTAGACTTAATTTTGTTATTGATGCCTGAGCAGAATTCCTCCCATTTGACTCTCTTTGCTCTATTTATTATTAGGACTTTCTGCCCTTTCGGCAGAAAGTCCTATTGGGTTTGTACTGTTTATTCTTCTTCTTCTTCTGCTTCTTCTTATTATTCTTTTTTTCTTCCTAACTAAACGCTTATTTTTCTATGTTGCAATACTCCTAGGACGATGAAATTTTTATGACTTATTAGTCACGTTAGGAAATTTTGATTTCTATGATTTTCATATGCCTTTGACGTCATATGACGTCACATTTGAAATATGCTACACAAGTTTGTACGCGGTCTACAGCCATTGTTTGTGAACCGATTTTCATCAAATTTTCACAGATTGTGTATATTAAGTTCTAGTTGTGCATCCCGGTGTCCGTTTTTCAAAATTCGAAAAGTCCATGGTTCTATAGCGAATCCAAGATTCGAACCAAGGTCGTACATTTTTAAATGCTTATAAAATCTGTCCTATTTAAGATAGAAAGTTGATATTTAGTCTGTATATATGTCTCTAGAAGTTTTAAACATTTTGTGAAAATAAATGTCATATGACGTCACGTGACGTCATTATATGATAATGTATTTCTAATATTACCAAGAATATTTCTATATGTTGAAATTGTCCAAGGGCAATGAAAATTTAATGACAAATGCTTCAAACGCTGAAATTTTGATTTCTATGATTTTCATATGCCTATGACGTCATATGACGTCACACTTGAAATATGAAACAAAAGTTTGTACGCGGTCTACAGCTATTGTTTATGAACCGATTTTCATCAAATTTTCACAGAATGTGTATATTAAGTTCTAGTTGTGCATCCCGGTGTCCCTTTTTCAAAATTCGAAAAGTCCAAGGTTCTATAGCGATTCCAAGATTCGAACCAAGGTCGTAAATTTTCAAATTCTTATAAAATCGGTCCTATTTGAGATAGAAAGATTATACTGGGTCAGTATATAGGGCTCTGGGAGTCTTAAACATTTTGTGAAAATAAATGTAATATGACGTCACGTGACGTCACTATATGATAATGAATTTCTAATTCTAACAAGATTATTTCTATATGTTGAAATTTTCGAAGGGCAATGAAAATTTAATGACAAATGATTCAGACGCCGGTATTTCGATTTCAATGATATTCAGAAGCCTATGACGTCATATGACGTCACATTTGAAATTGACTACGAAAGTTTGTACACGGTCCAGAGCCATTATTAATGGGCCGATTTTCATCAAATTTTCATAGAATGTGTATATTAAGTTTTAGTTGTGCATCTCGGTGTCCGTTTTTCAAAATTCGAAAAGTCCATGGTTCTATAGCGAATTCAAGATTCGAACCAAGGTCGTAAATTTTTAAATGCTTATAAAATCGGTCCTATTTGACATAGAAAAGTGATATTTGGTAAGTATATAGGTCTCTAAGTGTCTTAAACATTTTGTGAAAATAAACGTCATATGACGTCACGTGACGTCATTATATGATAATGTATTTCTAATATTAACAAGAGTATTTCTATATGTTGAAATTGTCGAAGGGCTATGAAAATTTAAGGACAAATGATTCAGACGCAGGTATTTCGATTTCAATGATTTTCAGAAGCCTTTGACGTCATATAACGTCACATTTGAAATTGACTACGAAAGTTAGTACACGGTCCAGAGCCATTATTAATGGGCCAATTTTCATAAAATTTTCACAGAATGTGTATATTACGTTCTTATTGTGTATACCGGTGTCCGTTTTTCAAAATTCGAAAAGTCCAAGCATCTATGGCAGATCCAAGATTCTAACCAAGGACGTCAATTTTTAAATGCTTATAAAAACTGTCCTATTTGAGATAGAAAGTTGAAATTTTGTCAGTTAGTAGGTCTCTGGGTGTATTAACAATTATGTGAAAATAAACGTCATATGACGTCACGTGACGTCATTTTTTTATTATTAGGACTTTCTGCCTACAGGCAGAAAGTCATATTGGGTTTGTACTGTTTTTTTATTAGGACTTTCTGCCCTTTCGGCACCCTTTCGGCAGAAAGTCCTATTGGGTTTGTTATGTTTATTCTTCTTCTTCTTATTATTCTTTTTTTCTTCCTAACTAAACGCTTATTTTTCTATGTTGCAATACTCCTAGGACGATGAAATTTTTATGACTTATTAGTCACGTGAGGAAATTTTGATTTCTATGATTTTCATATGCCTATGACGTCATATGACGTCACATTTGAAAAATGCTTCAAAAGTTTGTACGCGGTCTACAGCCATTGTTTGTGAACCGATTTTCATCAAATTTTCACTGATTGTGTATATTAATTTCTAGTTGTGCATCCCGGTGTCCGTTTTTCAAAATTCTAAAAGTCCATGGTTCTATAGCGAATCCAAGATTCGAACCAAGGTCGTAAATTTGTTAAATGCTTATAAAATCTGTCCTATTTAAGATAGAAAGTTGATATTAAGTCAGTATATAGGTCTCTAGAAGTTTTAAACATTTTGTGAAAATAAATGTCATATGACGTCACGTGACGTCATTATATGATAATGTACTTCTAATATTAACAAGAATATTTCTATATGTTGAAATTGTCGAAGGGCAATGAAAATTTAAAGACATATGCTTCAAACGCTGAAATTTTGATTTCTATGATTTTCATATGCCTATGACGTCATATGACGTCACATTTGAAATGTGCTACAAAAGTTTGTACGCGGTCTACAGCCATTGTTTGTGAACCGATTTTCATCAAATTTTCACAGATTTTGTATATTATGTTCTAGTTGTGCATCCCGGTGTCCGTATTTCAAAATTCGAAAAGTCCATTGTTCTATAGCGAATCCAAGATTCGAACCAAGGTCGTAAATTTTTAAATGCTTATAAAATCTGTCCTATTTAAGATAGAAAGTTGATATTTAGACAGGATATAGGTCGCTAGAAGTTTTAAACATTTTGTGAAAATAAATGTCATATGACGTCACGTGACGTCATTATATGATAATGAATTTCTAATTCTAACAAGATTATTTCTATATGTTGAAATTTTCGAAGGGCAATGAAAATTTAAGGTCGCATGCTTCCGATGCTGAAATTTCGATTTCAATGATTTTCAGAAGCCTATGACGTCATATGACGTCACATTTGAAATTGCCTACGAAAGTTTGTACACGGTCCAGAGCCATTATTGATGGGCCGATTTTCATCAAATTTTCACAGAATGTGTATATTAAGTTCTAGTTGTGCATCTCGTGTCCCTTTTTCAAAATTCGAAAAGTCCATGGTTCTATAGCTAATTCAAGATTCGAACCAAGGACGTCAATTTTTAAATGCTTATAAAATCGGTCCTGTTTGAGATAGAAAAGTGATATTTGGTCAGTATATAGGCCTCTAATAGTCTTAAACATTATGTGAAAATAACGTCATATGACGTCACGTGACGTCATTATATGATAATGTATTTCTAATATTAACAAGAGTATTTCTGTATGTTGAAATTGTCGAAGGGCAATGAAAATTTAATGACAAATGAATCAGACGCTGAAATTTCGATTTCATTGATTTTCAGAAGCATATGACGTCATATGTCGTCACATTTGAAATTGACCACGAAAGATTGTACACGGTCCAGAGCCATTATTAATGGGCCGATTTTCATCAAATTTTCACAGAATGTGTATATTACGTTCTCATTGTGATTCCTTTTTAAAACATAGACATCAGGCCAAATTTATGCTTATAAAAACTGTCCTATTTGAGATAGAAAGTTGAAATTTTGTCAGTTAGTAGGTCTCTGGGTGTCTTAACAATTATGTGAAAAATAAACGTCATATGACGTCACGTGACGTCATTTTATTATTATTATTATTATTATTATTCTTTTCTTCTTCCTAACTAAACGTTTATTTTAATATGTTGCAATAGTCCTAGGACGATGAAATTTTTATGGGTTATTAGGCACGTGAGGAAATTTTGATTTCAATTATTGTCAGCATCCTATGACGTCACATGACGTCACAGCTAAAAACAGTGAAAAATGGTGTTCGCGCTCTACTGCTGCCATTTATGATCAGATTGTCTTCAAATTTTCACAGATGGTACATCTTGAAACTAAGGTGTGAATATTTTGTCAGCTAACCATAATTCCGAAAAACCGAAGTATTGTGGCTGAAGTAAGATTCGAACATAGGACCAAAAATTTCATTTTAGGGTTAAAGAATTTCGGAATGAGATAGAAAGTTGAAACTTACACAGTTTGCATTTCTGCATAATTTCTTAATATATTTTGAATGGTGACGTCATATGACGTCATAAACATACTACTACTACTTATTTTTTTTTTTCTTCGTAACTAAAGGCTTATTTTTCGCGGAATATAATGTCAGTTGTTCAGCATGAACACGAAATACTACCAGAGGTGAGTCATTACATGAAACTTCTATCTCCTGCTTTTTGCATTAACGCAGGTTGCAGAAAGTCCTATCATTCGTTTAGACGAATGACATCTAGTTATTCTTTTTTTCTTCCTAACTAAACGCTTATTTTTCTATGTTGTAATACTCCAAGGACGATGAAATTTTTATGCTTATTAGTCAAGTTAGGAAATTTTGATTTCTATGATCTTCATATGCCTATGACGTCATATGACGTCACAGTTGAAATATGCTACAAAAGTTTGTACGCGGTCTACAGCCATTGTTTGTGAACCGATTTTCATCAAATTTTCACAGATTGTGTATATTAAGTTCTAGTTGTGCATCCCGGTGTCCGTTTTTCAAAATTCGAAAAGTCCTTGGTTCTATAGCGAATCAAAGATTCGAACCAAGGTCGTAAATTTTTAAATGCTTATAAAATCTGTCCTATTTAAGATAGAAAGTTGATATTTAGTCAGTATATATGTCTCTAGAAGTTTTAAACATTTTGTGAAAATAAATGTCATATGACGTCACGTGACGTCATTATATGATAATGTATTTCTAATATTACCAAGAATATTTCTATATGTTAAAATTGTCGAAGGGCAATGAACATTTAATGACAAATGCTTCAAACGCTGAAATTTCGATTTCAATGATTTTCAGAAGCCTATGACGTCATATGACGTCATATTTGAAATTGACTATGAAAGTTTTTACACGGTCCAGAGCCATTATTAATGGGCCGATTTTTATCAATTTTTTTTTAGAATGTGTATATTACGTTCTTATTGTGTATACCGGTGTCCGTTTTTCAAAATTCGAAAAGTCCAAGAATCTATGGCGGATCCAAGATTCGAACCAATGACGTCAATATTTTAATGCTTATAAAAACTGTCCTATTTGAGATAGAAAGTTGAAATTTTGTCAGTTAGTAGGTCTCTGGGTGTCTAACAATTATGCGAAAATAAACGTCATATGACGTCACGTGACGTCATTTTTTTATTATTATTATTATTTTCTTCTTCCTAACTAAACGCTTATTTTAATATGTTACAATAGTCCTAGGACGATGAAATTTTTATGGGTTATTAGGCACGTGAGGAAATTTTGTTTTCAATGATTGTCAGCAGCCTATGACGTCACATGACGTCACAGCTTAAAAAAGTGAAAAATGGTGTTTGCGCTCTACAGCCGTCATTTATAGTCGGATTTTCTTCAAATTTTCACAGATGGTACATCTTGAAATTAAGGTGTGCATATCCTGTCAGCTAACCGAAATTCCGAAAGACCGAAGTTCTGTGGCTGAAATAAGATTCGAACATAGGACCGAAAATTTCATTTTAGGATTAAAGAGCTTCAGGATGAGATAGAAAGTTGAAACTTACACAGTTTGCAGTTCTGAAGAATTTCTCAATATATTTTGATTCCTCACGTCATATGACGTCATGTGACGTCATAAGCATACTTCTTAATTTTTATTTTAGGGCAATGATTTCGACATGATGCCAGTTGTTCAGAACAATGAAAATTTCAGAGTTATGACAGTAAAGTATGCGCTTTTGAACAAAAGCATCTTCAGCACCCAATGTTGTCATATGACGTCAGAGCTAAAAATAGTGAAATATGATGTTCATGCTCTACAGCCGCCATTTATGGTCGGATTTTCTTCAAATTTTCACAGATGGTACATCTTGAAACTAAGGTGTGCATATCCTGTCGGCTAACCGAATTTCCGAAAGACCGAAGTTCTGTGGCTGAAATAAGATTCGAACATAGGACCGAAAATTTCATTTTAGGATAAAAGAGCTTCAGGATGAGACAGAAAGTTGAAACTTACACAGTTTGCAGTTCTGCAGAATTTCTACATATATTTTGATTCCTCACGTCATATGACGTCATGTGACGCCATAAGCATACTTCTTAATTTTCATATTAGGGCAATGATTTCGAGATGATGCCAGTTGTTCAGAATAATATAAATTTCAGAGTTATGACAGTAAAGTATGCGCTTTTGAACAAAAGCATCTTCAGCACCCTATGACGTCATGTGACGTCACAGCTAAAAATAATGAAAAATGCTGTTCGCGCTCTACAGCGGCCATTTATGGTCTGATTTTCTTCTAATTTTCACAGATGGTACACCATGAAACTAAGGTGTACATATCCTGCCAGCTTACCGAAATTCCGAAAAACCGAAGTTCTGTGGCTGAAGTAATATTCGAACATAGGACCAAAAATTTCATTTTAGGATTGAAGAGCTTCAGGATGAGATAGAAAGTTGAAACTTACACAGTTTGCAGTTCTGCAGCATTTCTACAAATAGTTTGAATCGTGACGTCAGAGGACGTCATAAGCATACCACTTATTTTTAATTTGGGGCAATGATTTCGACATGATGCCAGTTGTTCAGAATAATGAAAATTTCAGAGGTATAGCAGTAACGTATGCGCTTTTGAGCAACAGCATTTTCAGCACCCTATGACGTCACGTGACGTCAGAGCTAAAAATAGTGAAATATGGTGTTCGCGCTCTACAGCCGCCATTTATGATCAGATTTTCTTCAAATTTTTACAGATGGTGCATCTTGAAACTAAGGTGTGAATATTTTGTCAGCTAACCTTAATTCCGAAAAACCGAAGTATTGTGGCTGAAATAATATTCGAACATAGGACCAAAAATTTCATTTTAGGGTTAAAGAACTTCGGAATGAGATAGAAAGTTGAAACTTACACAGTTTGCAGTTCTGCATAATTTCTACATATATTTTGAGTCGTGACGTCATGACGTCATAAGCATACTACTACTACTGCTACTTTTTTTTTTCTTCGTAACTAAACGCTTATTTTTCGCGGAATATAATGTCAATTGTTCAGCATGAACATGAAATACTACCAGAGGTGAGTCATTACATGAAACTTCTATCTCCTGCTTTTTGCATTAACACAGGTTGCAGAAAGTCCTATCATTCGTTTTGACGAATGACATCTAGTTCTTTTTGCTTCTGTTCAAGCTGTCCTGAAATTTTCATAATCTAGGTGTCTTTTTATGTCTTTAAGTGTTTTCCTTAATCTTTCTCTTTTCTTAACTGCTGCTTCACCAGGGGACAGGATTGTTTTTGTGTGTTTTGTGTGTTTTGTTTTTGGGGATTGTTTTGTCAAGTATGTTTTGAAGGATGTCGTAAAAGTGTGTGAAATTTTTCTCTACATCATTTTCTGTTATGTCATAGTGAAGTTTCATTGTAGCCAATTCTTGAAATTGTTTCCAATTTTCAACTGTAGCTTTGTTAAAGTTCCATTTTCTTTTTTTTTAGATTTTTTTCTATCCGAGTTTTAAATTGATTTGTTAATTCAATTGGTAGATTATCACTACCCATAGAGTTGTCAATGACATAAAATTCTGAATGGGGTTGGAATTTAGCTGGGATAATGGCTAAGTCTACTGCACTGTCTTTGTGTCCATGTGGAGTTGCATTACGGGTGATTTGTCCGTCATTTACTACATTTAAGTTCTTTGAGTGTAGTAGATCTAAGAGGGGGTCAGCCTCGCTGTTGCACCTAAAGTCCCCTATGGGGTTCCATATTATATGTTTTAGGTTGAAGTCTCCCATAATGATGCTATTTTTGCCTGTTTTTAAATATTCTATCATAGTTTTGTTTTGAGTTATATTTGGTTTGGGGGACATATACATTATAAATTTCAATGCTTTCTTTCTGATCATATAGTTTGATGCCACATGTTTCTATTTCGCAGTTTGATTCTAGCTTTATTTCTGTGAATTGAAGGCCTGTTCTAACATATATAAAGACTCCACCCTCATTTGTGCAGTTTGATCTGGGTTTGTTGACAGGAGCTTGGTAACCTTTGAGTCTGGGAGCTTTTTGGTTGGGGTGAAGTCTTGTTTCTTGAATGCATATTACATCTATTTTACGGTCTATGTTGTTAAGAAAATGCTGTAGCTCAAAAGCTTTTTTACTCTCATTATCTGTTTTAAAAGAGTTTGCATCCCAGGATATGACGGCGAGGCTGGATTCATTATTTTGCTGTTGGCTTGTCGCCGCCATAATTAATATTAATTATTTATGTGGTGTCTGGACTTTTAACCTATCATTGTAAGGTTAGTACCCAAATGGGCGGAGAAGGCCTTGCAGAAGCTGGAAGTGTCCTGGGAATGGGGGAGGGTGGGGTCCATTCCAGAAATGGATGTGTGGGGGGTCTCGGTAGTAGGGGTCTTTTGTGATGTTTATTCCAGTATCTGGGGGGTGGGGGTCCTCGGTGTACTGGTGGTCTGTGTGTGGTGTTCTGAGATGTTTTGTTTGTTATGTGTTGGTGGTCTGATGGTCTGTTGAGTTGTTGTTGTTGTTGTTGTTGGTTGGTCTTGGGATGATGCTGTGTTGGCATTTGAATGCAATTTTTTTCCCTTTTGGTTTTTTTAATTTTTTTTTTTTGGTGCGTGATTTCTTTCTGTTGTTATGTTCTTCATTGTATTTTCTTTGTCTTTCAGTGTTTTTACTGTTGATGTTATTTATGGAGTTAATGTAAGCTTTGAATCCTCTGTATGCACAATGAGGACATGTGGTTTTGCCGCCACATATGGAGAAATGATGACCAAATTTCTGAAAGTTATTACATCTTAAAGTTTGCATGTATGCTGGTTGGACGTCTATGGTGTTGATTTTTAGTGGAGCAACCTCACTATTAAATGTTACTGCCGTTTTACCATTTTTTGGTTTACCTCTGTGTCTGATATTTGGTTTGAGTTTAGCAGATCCTTAGTGAGGCTGTCAATGTTTGCATCTTGTGGAATGGTGATTATACCTTTTGCTTTGGCTGTACTTTCTTGTTCGATTTTCAGGTCAATGTTGTTGCTATATTGGAAATTTTTGGACTGTGATATTTGATCATTGCGTAACCTGAATCTCATTTTTCTTGTTGGGGTATGTGTGAGGTTGCAGGAGTTGAGTGGTCTGTGTTAGTGTTTTCTTGGTGGGGTATGGGTGAGGTTGCAGGAGTTGAGTGGTCTGTGTTGGTGTTTCCTAGGTGGGGTATGTGTGAGGTTGCAGGAGTTGAGCGGACTGTGTTGGTGTTTTCTTGGTGGGGTATGTGTGAGGTTGCAGGAGTTGAGTGGTCTGTGTTGGTGTTTTCTTGGTGGGGTTTGTGTGAGGTTGCAGGAGTTGAGTGGTCTGTGTTGGTGTATCCTAGGTGGGGTATGGGTGAGGTTGCAGGAGTTGAGTGGACTGTGTTGGTGTTTCCTAGGTGGGGTATGTGTGAGGTTGCAGGTGTTGAGTGGTCTGTGTTGGTGTTTTCTTGGTGGGGTATGGGTGAGGTTGCAGGAGTTGAGTGTACTGTGTTGGTGTTTACTTGGTGGGGTATGGGTGAGGTTGCAGGTGTTGAGTGGTCTGTGTTGGTGTTTCCTAGGTGGGGTACGGGTGAGGTTGTAGGAGTTGAGTGGACTGTGTTGGTGTTTCCTAGGTGGGGTATGGGTGAGGTTGCAGGAGTTGAGTGGACTGTGTTGGTGTTTCCTAGGAGGGGTATGTGTGAGGTTGCAGGAGTTGAGTGATCTGTGTTGGTGTTTCCTAGGTGGGGTATGTGTGAGGTTGCAGGAGTTGAGTGGTCTGTGTTGGTGTTTCCTAGGTGGGGTATGTGTGAGGTTGCAGGAGTTGAGTGGACTGTGTTGGTGTTTCCTAGGTGGGGTATGTGTGAGGTTGCAGGAGTTGAGTGGTCTGTGTTGGTGTTTCCTTGGTGGTGTATGGGTGAGGTTGCAGGAGTTGAGTGGTCTGTGTTTGTGTTTCCTAGGTGGGGTATGGGTGAGGTTGCAGGAGTTGAGTGGTCTGTGTTGGTGTTTCCTAGGTGGGGTATGTGTGAGGTTGCAGGAGTTGAGTGGACTGTGTTGGTGTTTCCTAGGTGGGGTATGTGTGAGGTTGCAGGAGTTGAGTGGTCTGTGTTGGTGTTTCCTTGGTGGGGTATGTGTGAGGTTGCAGGAGTTGAGTGGTCTGTGTTGGTGTTTTCTTGGTGGGGTATGTGTGAGGTTGCAGGAGTTGAGTGTTCTGTGTTTGTGTTTGTGTGAGGTTGCAGGAGTTGAGTGGACTGTGTTGGTGTTTCCTAGGAGGGGTATGTGTGAGGTTGCAGGTGTTGAGTGGACTGTGTTGGTGTTTCCTAGGTGGGGTATTGGTGAGGTTGCAGGAGTTGAGTGATCTGTGTTGTTGTTTCCTAGTTGGGGTTTGGGTGAGGTTGCAGGAGTTGAGTGATCTGTGTTGGTGTTTCCTAGGTGGGGTATGGGTGAGGTTGCAGGAGTTGAGTGATCTGTGTTGGTGTTTCCTAGGTGGGGTATGTGTGAGGTTGCAGGAGTTGAGTGGACTGTGTTGGTGTTTTCTTGGTGGGGTATGGGTGAGGTTGCAGGAGTTGAGTGGACTGTGTTGGTGTTTCCTAGGTGGGGTATGTGTGAGGTTGCAGGAGTTGAGCGGTCTGTGTTGGTGTTTCCTGGGTGGGGTATGTGTGAGGTTGCAGGAGTTGAGTGGTCTGTGTTGGTGTTTTCTTGGTGGGGTATGTGTGAGGTTGCAGGAGTTGAGTGGTCTGTGTTGGTGTTTCCTTGGTGGGGTATGTGTGAGGTTGCAGGAGTTGAGTGGACTGTGTTGGTGTTTCCTAGGAGGGGTATGTGTGAGGTTGCAGGTGTTGAGTGGACTGTGTTGGTGTTTCCTAGGTGGGGTATTGGTGAGGTTGCAGGAGTTGAGTGATCTGTGTTGGTGTTTCCTAGTTGGGGTTTGGGTGAGGTTACAGGAGTTGAGTGATCTGTGTTGGTGTTTCCTAGGTGGGGTATGGGTGAGGTTGCAGGAGTTGAGTGATCTGTGTTGGTGTTTCCTTGGTGGGGTATGGGTGAGGTTTCAGGAGTTGAGTGGTCTGTGTTGGTGTTTCCTAGGTGGTGTATGTGTGAGGTTGCAGGAGTTGAGTGGTCTGTGTTGGTGTTTCCTAGGTGGGGTATTTGTGAGGTTGCAGGAGTTGAGTGGACTGTGTTGGTGTTTTCTAGGTGGGGTATGGGTGAAGTTGCAGGAGTTGAGTGGTCTGTGTTGGTGTTTCCTAGGTGGGGTATGGGTGAGGTTTCAGGAGTTGAGTGGTCTGTGTTGGTGTTTCCTAGGTGGGGTATGTGTGAGGTTCCAGGAGTTGAGTGGTCTGTGTTTTGTGTTTCCTAGGCGCGGTATGTGTGAGGTTGCAGGATTTGAGTGGTCTGTGTTGCTGTTTCCTAGGTCGGGTATGTGTGAGGTTGCAGGATTTGAGTGGTCTGTGTTGCTGTTTTCTTGGTGGGGTATGTGTGAGGTTGCAGGAGTTGAGTGGTCTGTGTTGGTGGTTTCTTGGTGGGTTATGTGTGAGGTTGCAGGGGTTGAGTGGTCTGTGTTGGTGTTTCCTAGGTGGGGTATGGGTGAAGTTTGGTTTGAGGCGAATTCAAATTCATTTTGACCTTTATTGGTGGGTGGGGTGTTGACCAAATGTTGGGGCGGGGATTGGTTTATCAGGGTATCCGAGTCAGTTTCATCCGTGGTTTCTGAAGGGGTAGGAGTTTCAGGGGTGTTGGGTGGTCTACTGCCCTTTTTTCTTTCGGAGATAGGAAAAAGTACCATTCTCGTTTTGTTTTCGGGGGTCCCAGTTATCATTGAGCTATCTAATGTTTTGTTTGGTGTTTCCATTATGCCTATTCTTACTGGGATTTTTTTCTCTAAACAGTTCTTTTGGTATTTTCAGTGCAATTGATTGTGCTGGAAACTGGGTTCGAGTCCCAGGGAACTTGAGAAATTACCCTGAGTTTGAGAATATGGCACAAAGGAAAAGGTACTTATAATAGAGTTTAATTTTTACCTCTGATTTGTATAATTGCAAGTAGCTTTTGCTGGGGTTTGACCATTTTTTTTTCGAATGTAGTTCCCTTTT
>CM037791.1:14034275-14051838 GCA_021229015.1 Solen grandis
AAATTTGACTAAATTTTGCCAATGTTTCATTTAGAATATCAGTTAAGTTTTTGGGTTTTCCCTAATCGCTTTGAAATTTAAAATTTTTTTCCGACTTAAAATCTTTATTTTTTCCATGAAAACATTGGGATATTGCTCAGAAACTTGGAATACATGTTGTTGTTGTTTTCCTTTTGTTTATCTTTGGATGATACCGAAGTTCTTATTTTGCCATTTACTGCAATATTCGTTTGTATGGACAAGTACAGAAATAGAAGAGCGCACTGTTTTACGGACAACTCTTGTTAACCTAATATTGCAAACAGGTGTTATTCTCCAACAATGGGTAAATCATCCATATATATGGCACAAAGGGGACCAGTCTCTTCCTTCCATTTATCGCCCATTAATATTATAAATTTGTATGAGCAATCTTTTACAATTACTTTGAATTATGTATTTTAGCCAGTAACCAATAAACTTTTCTTAAAAAATCAAACGGTCTCAGGAAGAGACTTTACACTTGGTTGTATATTTACACTTAACACAACTTTAAAGAGTTTGAAACACTATACGTTAGTAGTAGGATAGGAGGGAAAATACTACCTATGACATTTTGGATTCAATTACATTCATGATCAGGACATATTCTAGCACATCGCCCGCGAGTGGTTGACGGAAACGGCCGAAATCGCCTCGTGGCTATTCTGACCGGGTCAACGGGTTAACACCCGTCAGTCGTCCGATAAATTACGTAATGTCAATTAAAAACGGTGCACGGAGACACACGATCGCTCAACGGAAACGCCCGAAGTCGATTCGTGGCTATTCGGAAAGCGTACAGGTAAATGTTGGTGCAATAAGATACAGAAAACTGTCAGCTTCGCACTGTCGGTTATGGATTGAAAATTCGATAAAACGGGACATACAGCACTTTCGCTTCGACAATAAAACGACGCATCGTTTACCTCCGTGTGTTTGCTCCCTCAGAACGTGTGTGGTTCTTTGTCATTTCATTTTATTTCTGTTCCAACAACAAGAAGAACATGGCGGAAAAACGCGCTTTGGAAGACTTAAACGAAATTTGCAAACCAAAAATGTTAAAGCAGATGGAAGTTAGTGATGAGGATTTGACGCTGGATAAGAGTAATTTATCGGATGATGTCAAAAGTTCCCTCGAATACGACGTGTTATTGAAAGAGTTTTCTGTTACGGTAGAAAAAATACTCAAGGACGGAATGCGATGTATATGTGTGGGAGAGGAGGAAATCAGGAACATTATAAGCATTCTCCCTGTGATAGAAAAGCTAGTGAACAAATATTCTTCGAAAAGAACGCCTAAGCCCATAGACATTCCTTTTGAAACAAGCCAGGGTAACGTCGGGGACCTGATAACTGTCATGTCTCTGAAGGAAAACTCCTACAAAAGAGGTACTTTTGACATCGACATCAGGAAATGCTTTTAAAAAGAAGACGGATCTTATCGATATACAATCGAAGGTGTGCGTATGCCTGGCTCGATGTCGAGCGTAATTAGAGAAAGACTAGTAGGTTACCAGTCTGTTATTATACAAGCTAGAGAGAAGTCCAGGGAAGTAATTTCAATGACAATGGCGAATTTCCTAACACGCCAAATTCACCAACTCTCTGACCCTCGACAAAACTGCTCGGGTTGTCAACTGAATCACCCATCTCAGAAAGAACACATGGGATACAACGGATGTATGGCTCCAGATCAACAATCATGGGAAGAGAGATGTAACCAGTTCTGGCAGGCGGGGAAAGCCCTAGTCGAAGAGCACGAAGTGCAAAATCTAGCGAAAGAGGTCGCATCTACTATTTCGGAGCTACAGGTATTTTTATGTATATTATTATGATACTTATTGATATTATTACATTTATACGAATATCGTGTTTCTTAGAGGATTTTACTATATTAAAATAGGTAGACGAATGTTGATAAAATATTATCATTAAAACATTAAAGAAGTAATCAAAATAGAACAATATCAGATGATTCATCCTTCGTGCGGGATTATTTGGAAAATTATTTTCAAAACTTTATCCATTCATAATATGGATTTCATTTTCAGAACTCCTTCATCCCAGGACTAATTACGGCGGAGCCGATCTCAGACAACGAAGTGAGAGACCTAGTGCTGAGAAAGGATCAAATGAGAGGCGATTGGCTATCCGAGAATCTTGCAGAGAATATATATTGACAATCTCTGATTCTGTCCGATATTTGATTAACATTATCGCATGTGTAAACCTGTATGCAAATAAAATATGTACAGAAGTATATATGCTTTTATTTCATGTGTTACTAAACACGACCTGTAGATAGTGTCGGACAAAAGTATTTTCCATTGTCACATAATGACAGGAAAGAGATAGTTAATATTAAAATTAATACCGACGTACTAGCACGCAAATGTCAAATACACAAGTTAAGTAATTATGCATGTCTGGGTGTGTATTGTAGAGAGATGACAGAAAGATGTTAAGTATATATTGAGCGAGAGGACAATGGCATAAGAAAGGGAATAAGAATAGTATAAAAGGACAGAGAGAAAGGATGGGAGTGACCCTTGGTGCGATGCTGGATTGAATTATTACATCCGAAGGGAAAATACTAGATCAAATTAACTACTAGTAAGTCGTAGTTATTCTCCAAGACCCCATCCAGAAGACTTCCACTACGTGATACTATCATTATAACGCATGTATGACTCGCTAGCTCAAAATATTTAATCAGTAGGATGGGCAGCACTTATTCAACTCATAATAGGCGGAAGTAAGTGATGTGCAAATTTTCTCTGTGTTCAAGCTGAAACACGGATTCGTATATGTCTATATATTTTATTAGATACATCTATGTTAAACATGTATTATTTCCTATTAAAACACGAACTCTCACACCATAGGTTAAACCAGTTTCAACCGGTTTAATCTGCTTTAATGCCGTATAACTTATGAGAATTTCAACCAGTAAGGTCAGACGCTGTTTAGAACGGAACCAGGACACGTCAAATTGTAAGAAAATGTCTCAAGCTCACCTTAATATCTACGGCGTAGGGAATACTGAAAAACCAAGCGGTAACGCCTTTAATTCAGCGTCTAACACTCGAAAAGTCAGCTTTAATATAGACGGATGTCATTACGTATCTGTTTTTCACAATGAAGAAAATAAACCCGTTATAAATATAAGAAGAGGGACGAGATCTGTCACAATTTCGAAAGACGTGTTGATGGAAATTTGTGAACTGAAAGATACAATTCTTCAGTGCTGTAACTTTATAGATTCGTGAAATCATGGATTATAGAGCTTATCTTAAAAGTTTGTATTTCGGTGTTAAAAGTCCAGCTTCATTCGCGGGCGTCGGAAAAATATATCAAGTTGTTAAGAAGGAAGGAAAATTTAAAATATCAAAGACTCGCATTAAACAGTGGCTACAAGAACAAGACGTTCACACTCTGCACAAAGACATACGAAGAAATTTTACCAGACGACAAATAATTACATCAGGCGTTGATACGCAGTGGGGCGCGGATTTAGCTAGCGTGTCAAACACGTCCAAATATAATGACGGTGTGAACTATTTACTAGTGGTTACGGATTTTTTCTCTAAATATCTGTTTGTCGAGCCTTTGAACACAAAGCGAGCTAAAGAAGTCACAAATGGTTTCCAACAAATTTTACGACACGGACGTAGTCCACAAAAACTGCAAACGGATAAAGGTGGCGAGTTTAACAACAAATTGTTCAAATCCGAACTGCAAAAAAGAGGGATCGACTATTTTACATCTCAAAACGAAGACGTTAAAGTTTCGCCTGTTGAAAGAATCATTCGCACGATACGAAACAAAATGCACAAGATGTTTCAATCTACTAGGAGTTACAGATATTTAGAACAACTGCAAGCTTAGGTAGATAGTTACAATCATACTCCACACAGAAGTTTACCAGGTAACATGTGTCCCGCGGACGTGACTAAAGAGAACGAAGCTGTCGTTTGGGATTATATGTACAATAAACCTATCCCCGATCATTTCGATTTACGTCAATCAAAAAGTAAGTTCAAGTTTAAGGTGGGTGATTTGGTGCGAATCGCGTATGCTAAATATATATTCCAGAGAGACTATCAGCAGAAGTGGACATCCGAGATATTTAAAATATTTAAGCGAACGATAAAACAAGGAGTCGTAGTTTACAATCTTATTGACTTCGCAAACGAACAGCTTTCTGGTACTTTTTACCAAGAAGAATTGCAGTTAATAAAGAAAGATGAAAATGCTTTATGGATAATTGAAAAGGTTAAACGGAAAAGGAAACGCAAAGGTGAAAACGAATATCTCGTGAAATTCGAAGGTTGGCCTGATAAATTCAACTCTTGGGTGAGGAAAGACGCCATCGAAAGTATTATTCCAAATAGATAAAATGTGTTATTACATGATATGTCGCAGCGACCAGAATAAGGAATATTATCCGGATAATCAACCGTACCGTTTTAAAATTAAGTTACGACAAAATATCGATTTAAAATCCGAACTATGGAAAGTCGCTTTGACGGAAATTACGATCGCTGACGACATCAAAAAGGACGAAGGTTTGTATATCTTCTCAAGCATATGCGGGGAGAGCTTCATTTATGGGATAAAATCCCCGCTTTTAAGGAGAGTTATCTTGAATGAAACCGGAAATACGATCGTCACGCCGTTGTATTACGTTCCAGTTATAAAATCTGAAATTAGTGAACTCGATTTCAGAATAGAAGACCGACAAGGACTCGAAGCTAAACATCTGCGCAGCCCAGTTACATTAGTTCTTCATCTCACCTCATCAGCGGTAGAAATTGCGTGAACAGTACCACGCCTAGAAAAAAAAAAAAAATGAATCGAAATCGACTATATACTCCGAATCTCGAAAAATGGATACAATTTTATGAATCAACCGGGACACTGGAACATGCTCAACATTACAACGGCGAAAAGAAATCTTCAAACAAATATGCTGGTACACGCGATAAAATAAACGGGATAGTTCCGATAGAAACAACTTCGCAACAAATACCTGCGGATAAAATGAAGAAATTAAAGGTCGAGTTCGTTTCACCTGCGCAGCAAGTTGTTGAACAAGCTACTAGCGAACTTAAAAGAGAAAATGGTATAAAAAGGGGACGTCCTTCTTGTACTAAACAGTCGAACAAACGCAGTCGACAGAAAAAGTCTTCTCTCGGGTCAAACCATGACGGCAATCAATTCTGATCACTTGGTCGAAGCTCAACCGAGCGAGTTGGAATTGTTTAGTTTGAATCCAACTCAAACTGCAGTAGAAAAAAAATATTTTCAGCAAATATTACCGATTGGACAAATAACCGATACATCGCCGATTCAGTTAATAGTAAGCGGACAGAATGGAATGGAATACATAGACACAAGACGAAGTTTTATGAGTATAAAAGCCAGGATAGTACAACAGGATGGGAGCGCAATAGGTGACACTGAATACGTAGGACCAGTGAATCTTGTGGCTCACGCATTATTTGAACAAGTAGACGTTACAATACAAGGAAAGTTTATCACTTCGTCGACCGGGAATTATCCGTATAAGGCATACTTGCAAACTTTGTTAAATTATGGAAATGATGCGAAATCTTCACAATTAACGTCGCAGTGCTACTACAAAGATACACCGGGACATTTAGACGATAATGATGGTAAAACAGGAGCTACTGATGGATTCAAAACCCGCACAGCATTGTTCGCAGGAAGCAAGAAAGTTCATATGATTGCGCCTATAATGCACGACGCTTTTCAACTAGATCGCTACATCCTTAACCAGACAGCAATGAATATAAAATTCTACAGAGCTAAACCGGAATTCTATCTTATGACAGATGCCCTTTCACCGAACTACAAAATGGTTATTGACGAAATGGTTTTGAATATGTGTAAGGTTCAAGTGAATCCGGCAGTCGTATTCTGTCATAGTCAGAAGCTAGACAAAACAAACGCAAAGTACCCCTACGTCAAAACGGAAGTGAGATTAGCCTCAATGTCCCAAGGTCAGGTAAATTTCAACATTGACAACGTATGCCAGGGAATAAGACCAAATAAGATTATCGTAGCATTCGCAAACAGCCAGTCCGTTTCCGGTTCGTATAATACATCTCCGTGGAACTTTCAAGGATTTGGATTAACTGAATTAAATGTAACTGTTGACAATATCCCTGTGCTAGGCAATCCCTTGAGACTGAATTTCGACGCAAAAAGCGGTACAGATACCGCTGAGGCTTTTCACTGGCTGTTTGAAACAACTGGCAAATGGTTAAAAGATGAAGGCAATCAAATGACGCAGTCGGATATCGCAAATGGTTTCGGGGTGTACGCCTTCAACATCGAGCCAGCTTACGATGACAAAAATTACCTGACTTTAGTAAAACAAGGCATTGTCAGAGTCAGCGCTAATTTTGCCGGTCCATTACCAACGCCAATCACTTGTATCATATACACGGAAGGAGTCGGTTATTTCGAAGTGAACCAGGCGAGAGACGTGATTGTGTACCAATAAGTTAAATACAAACGCTTTGTTTATAATATCACTTGTATTCTTTATTATACGTTTCTCTTTTTATTCATTATGATATGACATTCGTTATTGCGTATTATATTCATCATAATATTTATTATACGTTATTGCTACACTATGTATTCTTTGTATGTATTAAGTCACATTGTATGTGTATATAGTTTAAGTTAAATATTGTACTAGTATATCTTTTGTTTATTAAAATGTAATATTTTATCAAATTATGCTTACATTGTTTTTCCTACCCATACACCGCATTATTTTCTTCGGTATGAATATATCATAAATCATTATAAACCTCGCAATGCGCTAAAAATGTAGTTCATAAGACTATAACCATGGAACGAGACAGGAGTAACGCTGTAGAAAGCGGTGAGGATGTGGATGGAAATACTATCATTCATTCTTTTATTGAAGAAAATAGACTAGACAAGAACACACTTGGTAGTCGCTTAAAAGTTACTAAATGGGTTGGTGTTTTATTGCTGATCTTCTGCAGTACGTTCATTCCTGGAATATTTATTCTGAATAACGGAAACGCACAGCAATCGAGCGTGTTTGATTTCAAAACTGAAGCAGATCAGAACAATACGGCGTGCGTATTTATTAAACAGTACGATATATATCACGGTACATACGTTACTGTGTGCAAAAATACGGTGTCGTGGTGTTGGATATAAGAAAATTCGTCAACGATACTGCATCTATAATTGGTATACAACTGACTGAAAGACAGTGGATAAGGTTGAAGCAGGTCTGGCCGTTGGTTGATTAAAGCATTTTAGAAGCTCGCACGTATTGGAGAGATTTGAAAATTTTGAAATACGAAAACGGAATTTAAATTTGAAATTGTAAATAAATAGTAACTTCCATGGCGTGGTACGAAACCCAATCCCTATTACCCTTCGAAAGTCCTTGTACAATTACGCTAGTTGCCTCATCAAACGGCGGAAAAACTTCTTTCGTAAAAAGACTTTTAGAAAATTCAAAAGGAATGTTTACCGAAGATTTTTCGACTGTCGTGTATTGTTACGGAAGTTCGTGGCAGCCAATATTTGATGATATGCTCAGAGATAAACCGAATATGGTATTCAAGGAAGGATTGCCGACGGAATACGAAATGGACATGTTTGCTAAAGATTCAAGTCACTCCTGCCTTATCATCGACGATTTAATGACAGAAATAAACGCCGCTCATAAGAATATTGAAAAACTATGGACGGTTCACTCTCACCATTTAAAAATGACAGTTATTTACCTGGCTCACAATATGTATCAGAAGTCTCCCTCCGCTAGGACTATAAGCCTGAATACGCAATATTACATTCTGTTTAAAAATCACAGAGACATACAACAAATACAGTTTTTCGGTAGACAAATATACGGAAATAAAAGCGGGTTTTTTATTAAAGCGTATCAGTTAGCGACTGGCCGTCCTTGGGGTTACTTGATAGTAAATTTGAACTGTAAATCCGAGGATAAATACCGGCTAAGAACGAATATATTTCCAAACGAGGATACTTTCGTCTTCACGCATGAATAGAGGATGACAGATCTTTTAAAAAAAGGAGGCGCAATTTCTTCTTTACTTCGTTAAACTGTCTGATAGCGAGAAAAAGGCTATAGCTAAACATATGACTAAATCTCAAGTGTTAGCTATTAGTCAAATTACTCTTAATGGTATAAAAGGAAGCTTTAAGATAGCAAATTCGGATTTACCTGAACTTAAAAAGCATCGAGCTTCGCTGTACGAAATCGCAGCAAAGAAAACATCTTTACAACAAAAGAGAATTTTGATAGCCAGAAGGATTTGTCAAGTCACCGTGATTCTAAAAGAGGGACTTAAGTGGACACCGAAATAGAGAAAATGTCGGCGAGGGAGCTCGTTCTTATACCGAAACACAAATACAATCTATTGAGTGAGACAAAGTCACCAGAAACCGTATCGGTTCAAACTCAAACTGACATGGATGAACCACCGAAACTACAGCTGCAGAATACAGCAACACTACCTGCAATATATAGTAAACCGGACATTAACACCGACAAAGTTGAGAATAATAAGAGTGTACACGTTGTTCGATCCCCGTCATGGAGTATTATTCCGGGAGTGCGATCAAAAAAGACGGAGAAAAGGTCTAAAAATGAAAAAATAAAATGGATTCCATACTAAACGTTTTGTGGATTATACTAACACTAAACATCTGTATACTGAAAATAAATTTATTGTTGTTTTATAAATACAGCACTTGTAATATACGTTCATATTATATATTTATATGATTTATTCAATAGTTGTCAATAAATAAATGATACATAAAATCTTGCGTTTGTTGTACCGGAATATTTCCCATAAACAACCAAATACAGAACAAAAATGATAAAATTAACGCACACTCTGTTTAAATAACAAATAAATAATTAACATTTTCATACAAAGGAAAATCACAAAAATAAACATCAAAGTCATAGTCTCTCTCTCTCTCTCTCTCTTTCTCTCTACAAGCCACTGTCAAGTACAAAATATACTTAAATATGTATAAGTTATATGTTGAAAGAGCTTATTATGCTATTGAGTTCTTCTTCAGCTTCTTTTTGAGATTTTTTATATCTGTTTATCGGTTTTAAAGTTATTTCTAATGGCTTTGTATGAATCCCGTCTTCTAGAACCAATCTTTTGCAATAGAAATAGTTGAATGCTTGTTTAGGCTGAACGTACGTAAACAACGTGTTGTTGAATACTCTGATCCCTCTGTTAATAGATGTAATTGGGTTCTGCGATTTTAGAACTTTGGCGAATGACTCGGATGGATCTACGAAGCGTTTGTTGACTCCCTTTAAACTATATTTAATAGTTTTACCCTCTCTATCTTCGTTGATAGCAACATATGATTTAGAACAGAGGCCTATAATTTTAGTGCCTCGGAACTCTGATTTCATGAGGCCGGGAGTTCGAACGTCGTGCTTTGCGTGTTTACTACAGCATTCTCTTGGAAACCACACCGTTTTAAATTGATCACCAGTGAAACTGTCGTTGCAATTACCGAGTACATTTCTGTCAAATGAAGGCAAGAATTCGGGCTTTATACATTCACGCAAATTCCCGCCCGCGAGCCCAAAGTATAGCGAATCCGTGTCCATCTCGACCATTTCGAAATTTTCCCTCCCTACAAATTTCATCATAAAGTCGAAGTAAAATGACAACATATGAAGTTTAGCGTACTGCAATATCATATACCCAAGATATGTCGGAGACTTGATACATATTTCGCTATTTGCAAACTCGCTTTCGAACATATCGTCACCAAGTTCGCTTAACTTCCTGAATCTCGGATTGTTAACTGCAAAACAGGCTTTCTTAAAACCTTTTTCATACTTTATTTTTTGAAACTTTTCTTGATTCATAATTGTACCTCCGAAGGCGGAATTCCCTATCAATTTTGAAAGCGAACTTTTAAGCTCCTGAGATTTGTCTACATCGCCTTGCCTCCTGTCATTTGTGATTGTGTCTACGAAACTTTTAAAGCAAGGCGACATCGCGAATTCGATAATTTGGTGTATTTTCGTAACTAAAAGACCGTGTTCAATGTACCATTTAAGAAGAGAGGACGACAAAAGTATACGTTCAGCTTTTGTTCCCCCGACTAAAAGCGTGCGCGGTTTTGTTGAAAGACCGTTTGCTCGTGCATGCGTTTGCATGTGCTCTCCAATTGATTCGAATTCTACTTCGGTGGTGCAAAATAAAGGGGCCATTTCTGCAAAATATTGCGTAGGGTTTAAATCAGTTTCGGGCTTAAACTGAACCTCATTCCAACTATTTGGCACTCTTATATCAACTTCTACGAATCCGTGCATGTTTTCTTCTACAACGGCGCAGACAATTTGCAACTCCGTTAATGAACCTTTGTTTTTTCTGTAAAAGGCAGGGTAACGCTGATCAATAAATTCGCGCATTTCGCCACATTCCTTGATCTGTTTCGTATAATCGCATTCCCAAACTGTAACTATTTCGAAACCGAGACTTTTCAGGTACGCTAATCTTTCCTGTGTTCTTTTAAATCGATGGTTATGTAATTTGGTATTTGCAGGGCTCAAGCACGAATGTCCGTGAAAATAACAACCCAAAAATTCATAAATTGTATTTGTAATACAATCGTAGCCATCTACAAGATAAGGTCCAATCCTCTTTTCGCTACCAGAATTCATTTTGTGTCTTATGCGAATTTTTTTGGAATTGTTTAACCATTCCATCCAGTCGTACATGGACGCGTATCTATTATTCGTTTTCACAGACCTAAATCCAGTTTTTTTCATTCGCCTGATGTAATTACCGCACGGCATCGGTTGGCTTAATGCGTAAACGTACAGACTATTCGCATCGTAACCGTGTACTGACTGGCACGGGGTATTTTCATTCTCCCTAATATTAGTTTGACCAGCTTCATGGTAGCGAGTAAAGATGATGGACGGTCCTCCCACGATATTTGATTTTATTGTGTGATATAAATCTTCGTCGTATCTATCAATCAAAGCAAACGAAGCTCCCGATTCTATGGCGGATCGATATAACATTTTCCTAGCTGCACCGGGTGCCGATATCGAATCCCGGAAAATATCCACGCCACTTTCTACAAAATACTTTTTGAATTTTTCAACACCTTCCACCATGGGTAGTACATCTAAATTGTTGTAGTACTCGAGAAAGTCGCGAAAAGTAGACATTCCGTTCTCCTGCCAAATCGCTTGTAGAGTTTGGTAATTTTCTTCTATTGTAGATTCGGGAGGGTTTTCTAGTTTTAAAATTGAAAGAGCTTCGGACTCTGTCTTGTTTTCCTTAACAATAATTCTTTCAAAACGCACCCTTTCGGTGTTTTCTAAAACGTTGCATTCCTTTAAGGAAGAGTAAAACGCTTCCTTTGGAGGGAGTGACGTTTCCTCGAGAATAGATATGTCCGAAAAATACTCGTACGGAAAAAATGATTTTTTCTGTTTTACGCCGAATGTGGAGAGAAACTTTTCATACGAGGTCCCTGGTGGAAGGTAGTTAACCATGTCTAAAAATCGGAGGGATTGATTTGACAGACACATATAAGAATTGTTCTTTTTAACTACACATTTTTGCTGATAAGATTCGTGAAGCTTCAAGTGTTTTGACAATTTCAGTTTTATAAGATTCATATCGTATTTGGAGGAGTTGAATCCTAATACAGGAACTTGGTGACAATAAGTTTCAAACTGGTCGCGCAATTGACTGATCAGCTTGAGCATTTGTTTACCAGTCTCTGAAAACTTCATAGAATCATCATCATTTTCTTCATCATTGCTGCTTCTATTACCACTACTTCCACTTGAACTAGTTCTACGTCTCCCGCTCGCATTTCTGTTAGTATTCCAGTCATTATATTCTACATCAATATCTCCTGCTGATTCGACATTTTGTAAAAACCGGTACCAAACATTCTCTTTGCTCGTTGCGTGTAAGAATTCTTCTGAAGGAGGCTCACATTCGTTAGTTTCCAAAGCTTCATCATCATCATCATCATCATCACTTGTTATATTACCATTAGGAATTATGTTTGCTTCTTTTTCAAGTTTTCTCCATTTACACTCTAATATTTCAAGTTCATTAAATACGTGTGCCCATCTTTTTCGAGCTAATTTGTAAACTTCGTCTGAAACATCATTCATATAGCTGACCATTTCTGACAGTAACAAATCAAAGTCTGGTTCTAAAATAAATTTTGGGGATGTATATCCGTCAATATTGCTACAAATACTTACCGAGATTGGTTCGTGTCTAGAAATTTTAGTCAGACCTTCGTGCGTTTCTTCTTCTTCGCATTTTAACATCGCCTCCATATCGAACGTTAGAAACCAAGGGAAGTTTTGTAAAAAATTGTCAACGTTGATTCCTAACATTTCTAACTTTTCAAAAATTGTTTTTTGTGGAGAGAAATAACCTCCAGGAAATCTCAGTTTGGTAGCATTTTGGCAAGTTTTTTCATGGCGATCTAAATTATCTTTCCTATCAAACAACATTTGACAAAGTCGACATTTAAATTTCTTTGCGTAAGAATTAAATTTAGATATATAGCCGGAAAACAAATTGAGGTTCATGGTTGCAGATTTTTCTTTGGAAAATATTTCCCGAGATTTATACAAAACTGTGATAGAGTTGTCTTCACACATTTCATACACATTAATATTTGTTTCAAAATATACCTCTAAATCCGGCATTCTATCAAGATTTATTTCTGTTGATTTAAGTTTCACGGAATGCGCGTACTGCACCCATATTTGGTTCAATTCTAATGTTAATCGTTCGCACTTGGTATTTTTTGACTTATGAAAGGCTAAGCAGCGGAAGAAACAGAGGTTATCTCTGTACATTTCGTTTGAATTGGGATTTTTCTCGAAAGAAACTATGCTTTTAGAGTTTTTGATATATGCCGGTAATGGTTGACTTAACCCTAAAGCAAAGCTTGTTTTATAAACAACAAAAAGAACGTTGGTTATCAGTACTGGTTTCCATTTTGAATTAGGTTTTTGGTTTTGGAAATAGCTCGATAAATCTAAAGCAGCGAGGCGAGAGCGCAACCTTTCAACATCTTGTCTGTTATTTATCAATTGAGGGAATAAAAATACCCCGTCGGTGAAATGCGGGGCGAAGTACCTATAATTCTGATTGTCGATATTTTGTAGTATAAGACCGAACGAAAGGTTGATTTTAAAGGCTGTTTGAGAATTTTGAAAAATATTTTCAACTTGATTCATTAGTTGGTCTGCATTAGAAAGGTTCGGAACAGCAAGGTTGTACGTGGCAGTGACTTCCCCTTCTCGCACACTCTCTCTCAAAATCAAATGTCTATGTTGGTCATATACCCCTCTCAATCTCTCATTCTCACTTCCGTCTTCATTTATCCATGGTGGCGTTTCTCCCCGCGCCAACCACGGGTCTTCTCGAGCTCTGTCTGAATCCGACTGTTCGTGCACCGTCATTCTGTGAATGTATCTTTCCTTACAACTCGCGAATTGCATCCCGCACAATTTACACAATGTTTTCTTTTCCGTGTTGTTGTTGTTGTTGTTGTTTTTGTTGTTGCTATTGCTACTCTCTGAAGATCGATTATTACTTCCACTCGTGCCGGCTGTGTTGTGGGACATCTTTTTTTCATGAGCAATTAACTCTTTTGCGGTAGGAAAGCTTCCTTACAACCAGCGCATCCGAAATTTGATGTTGATTTCTTCTTTGTAACTCCGCAGTTATTCTTTTTTTCATGTAGCAATCTACTGCGGTAGCTAGAAAACTGTTTGTTACACTTTTTACAAACAGTAATGTCTGTTTTACGCTGTTTTACACCAACACACGATTTCTCGTGACGACGACAGTTGCTTATTGTGGAAAATTCCTTTTCACATCTTGAACAAGTTTTCTTTCTTTTACCACCATCATCATCATCATCATCATCATCTGTCTTGCCATCGTTAGTGCTGCAAAGTTTGTAAAAGGAACAAACATAAAATATAAATGCAATGTATAATTTAGAGGTGAATGCATATGTTATACTACTAGTAGTTCACACATGAAAAAAAAAAAAATTGGTAATTATCTACTCGGTTTAGTGTAAAAAGAGAATTCAGTTTTAGGGTTAAGTAAAAAGGCTAAACTTGAGCCTCGTTTATCCGATGTTAACTGGGTGTCGCAAAATGAATGATAATAAATTCCATACATAGACAAAACGAAATTGACTGCATCATTTAATAATATTATGTCAAAATAAAATTTCTGATTTATTCAATTTAAACCCCACCTGTCTTTTTCTTCAACGTCCATTCTCTGACGTTTCGGTTCACTTTCAGATCCATCAAAATTCTGTACCGCGGTGGAATTTTCCTCCTGTAATATATACATGTAGTTAAACCAGTTGCAGACCTTGGGTACAGATTAACTAAAACGGTCTTTGAAAACAGGTTGCCTTTGTTTACAGATGGTATTAATGCCTTTGTATACAGATGGTATTAATACCAGGGTTTGAATGATTTTTAAAGATTATTCATCACTCTATCAAAATGTCGGCTATATATCGGTAAACCGAGTCTTAATACAATCGATGCACGGGGATATGCATGTACAATACAAATTATGAATGAATAAAAAGAAATGTTCTTCTCTTATGCGTAAACAAGTTTGTAAGCGCTCTAAAATAAAATTTATTTCCCAAAAATAAAGATGCTCTTACCTCTGTTGCAGAACATTTTCGACTGTGGTCGGCGAAGTTTGCAGGTTTTATCAAAGTTCCACATTTCCAACACTGAATATGTTTCATTTTAAGAAGAAATACATACACACACGAAAACACACACTTCTAAACGGTCGATGTGCAACTGATAGACCCTCGTCAAAAGTGCGTGTATAATGAACTGTCCACACCCAATACACAATTTCCTATAAAATCGCTATACTTTTCTTAACCCCGTAGGCACATGTATGATACAATCTTGCACCGTTTTTGTTTTCATTTATATTTCATTTAATCCATAACCAACAGTGTTTTCTCCATCTTATTCCACCAACACTTACCTGTACGCTTTCCGAATAGCCACGAATCGACTTCGGGCGTTTCCGTTGAGCGATCGTGTGTCTCCGTGCACCGTTTTTAATTGACATTACGTAATTTATCGGACGACTGACGGGTGTTAACCCGTTGACCCGGTCAGAATAGCCACGAGGCGATTTCGGCCGTTTCCGTCAACCACTCGCGGGCGATGTGCTAGAATATATCCTGATCATGAATGTAATTGAATCCAAAATGTCATAGGTAGTATTTTCCCTCCTATCCTACTACTTACGTTTTTGCTAATTTTTCTGTTTCGAATTTAGTATTTTCTAACATTCGTGAAAACATTAGTAGCAATGTGCTTTTCTTAGTAACAAACAAATACTCACGAACTCTGAAGGTTTTCAAGAATGTTTGGAAATAATTTACATTTGACAAAAGAATCTCTAGGGCCAATGTGTAGAACACAAATTTTCGCATCACATGCGCTATATGCCATTAAAATTGGTGAATAAGTAAAATACAGAGTCAAGGCAAATTATACTGCTTGCGAAAATTTAAAATGACGTCATATACCACGTGGTATGGCCTCACTGTTATATGTTAACTATGAATTATTATTCTACATCGCTCAGTTAAATATTTCTTCACTGATAAGAAAAGGGAGACTATTCCGTCTCAATAGTAAATTACTCTGAGTTCATCTTTATTAAGGAAAGGAAAATAAATGAATAAGAAGTTTGTGTTTTTGAAACAAGACATATGAAATCATAAATTACATCTACTCTAATTATTTTTAAAATCATATTTACATGGAGCAGTTAAAAATAAAACGACCAAAACTGAATTAACGCACATAGACCGCAACTAAGTTTAATATACTGTAAAATCATTTACTATCGTTGTCATGAATTTTCGTGGAATCTGTGATTAAATCAATATCGTGGGTACATATCTTCGTGGAACCATGTGGAACCATGTTCTAGAAAACATGCGGTCTATGAAATAAACAGTTTTCGCTGGGATTAATATTCGTGGACCAAGTCAGCCACGAAATCAACGAAAAATAAGTCCTCACGAAAATAAACGATTCTACAACAAAGAAAGACAAAGAACTTTATAAACTAATAAAAAAAGGTCAAAAAGAGCGACGCGTAAACTGACTAAAAGCAACAGAACGATACAAATTAGTAAACGTACATAAGACAATTAAAATCGATTTAAAGTACCAAAAACAGCACCTAATAATTAACGACTATAGAAACGCTAGAAATGAAGAAATGTAAAAAAGAATTGAAAAAAACCAAAAGGAAAAAAAACTGAAAAAAAAATTAACGTCCACAACTGAATGAATGTACATGGAAGGAGAACAAGTAACTAAACATTTATTGAGAAATACCACGACTGAATAAACGCAAAAAGAAAGAAAGAACTTGATAAACATTTATAGAACAACAACAACTAAAATAGACATATAAAGAACGACCAAGAAAAAGATTTACATTCTCAACAAAATGATATTGAGATAGCGACAGCAGAGCTGAAAATATAGATCATCATATGATCACTTATCATTTGTGCAGTGACCTACATCATAATTAGCTGCATGTACATAACATCCTGTTATAAGAATAGCCCAACCAAAGCGCTTAATCATTTAGTAACTGGACACGGGGCCACTTGATTATTACGATCTGTTGACTGCCATTTTCAAGTTAACTTCAATTTTAATATCCCTGGACCGAACAAGTAAGTACATATTGTTATCTATACATTACTTATACATAACATAATGTAAACATCATAGAGATGAATTAAGAGTTATCGGTATTGACAAGGACATAACTATATATACCAACACATACATCGCATTACGTCATAAAAACTTCTAAAGCAAGAACCGTGTAAAATACAACTTGCATATAAAGACTGCTCACAAAAGCATATTGCCTCTATTCTTATCAGTTAAACCCGATACCCGGATGAATCAATCTTACTCCCTAATTTTCAAAACCTTAAAGAAAAAAAAAGTCTGCAGTTTCCCTCATGGCGATATTAATACAGAGACGGATGCAGAGGTCACAATGACAAGACACGTAATTTAGATTACTAATTTCGAGAATCATGCAGCATATTTATTATGTGATTTTAGCACTTTTTGTCATACCGTATTATCTGTTTTAGTATGTTATGTAAATCACTATTTATTCGATCCATGTTGTTTTGTGTAAATCGTTTAGCAAAATAGCATGTACATATATATGTGTGTGTGTGTGTGTGTTCTTAGTATCTATTTTTTTTTTATTTAGAATTGATATAAATTTATGGAAAAAAACATCTCATCATGTACTCAAAAATATGTGTGAAGAATAACTTTTTATTCTTTTTTTTCCAGAGAGAATGAACTTGTGCCTATATTTGATAGTATTTCGGG
>CM037791.1:14051938-14101938 GCA_021229015.1 Solen grandis
CTTTTGCTGGTTTCATATGGTAATTTTCCATTGTGTAAAGAGTGTCTAGTCTCAAACTTACAAAGCTTACTCATGATTTTCCCCCACCCCCATGGGGCATTTTTAAGCTTACCCATTCAGCATTTGTATGTCATAAAGAGTTTGAGTCTTTCTATGAACAAGGATTCATATGAGAAAGTGAAGCACAATTGAGCACATTAATGTTCAGTGTAAAAGTAATACTAGCCCCTACTTCAGAAAAGATAGAGAATTTATCATGATCTTTTCATCACCTTTACAGCTAAATTTATGGCATGATTTGGAGAATTTGAGTAGAAGCTGATGAAATTGTGAAATTATGTAAAAAAAAAAAAAAAATGTGGTTCTGCATGCCATTTAAATTTCAACAAAATTGCCAGTGGCAGACCAGAGTTATTTCCCTTGGTATTTTATAAATGCTGCTTTATTTAGCTGAGGGCATTACTTTATAGAGCCTTTTAGGTTCTGTAATAGAGATAATTATAGCAGGAAGTGAGACATTACACACACAATATACTTTTTAATAGTAGTCATACTGAAGACTTTTGACCTTGACCTCTGTGTTACCATGGCATTTGCATTGCAATAAACATATAACATTTCAATATCACAATTATTATCTAGCCTTTGACAGATTTTTCCCAATGGTAGGATATCAAACTAAAAAAAATGCTTCATTTAGATGTTATAACAATTAGGCAAAATGGCAAAAATCTTAGCTGGGCTTTCACTAAGCATTTCTGATCTAATTTTTAATTTTCTCTCATTATCATTTAACTAGAGTATCTTTAAAGCTTATAATTAATTGTAAATTTTTCTCACAATTATGTAATATTTTATTTTCAGCAATTAAGTTTTTTTACAATGTTATACCTCTAGTGAAGAATTAATATAGAAACAGCATAAAAAAGTTTAGTAATAATTTTTTTTTTTTGTTGGGTTGAACGTCCCACTGACAGCATTTTAGTCCTTTTAACTTAATTTAAGACTATGTCTACATGAGACATATAGTGCTGCCACACTGCAATATCACATTGTAGACACGTGACATGATACCCAGTCACATTATTCTGACACCGGGCCAACATGTCCTGAAACTACACTGTATTTATGCTGAGTGCCAAGCAGGAAGCTTCAAGTACCATTATCAACAACTTAAGGTAGTGTTGCGATTGTAGATTTGTAAGTTCTTTATATGGTATTGTTACGGTAGGGATCTTCATCCTAATGTCTTTGATTTTATATGTATATATTTATGATTTGCAAGTATTTAATATAAGTATATCCATTGCGCACCTGTAACATAGTGAAACAGGTAAAAAAAAATTAGCCTCAAAAATGGGCAAATCTTTACAGTGAATGCCTGTAACATATTTAAACAGGTAAAATTTTTCATTCCTCAAAACCTGACCCCATTTTAGCGTAGGAAGCCTGAAATAATAAATTTTAGAAAATAATTGCCAAATTTATGTATTTCAATTATAAAGTTTTATTTAAATGACTTAAAATGTAATTTGATATTTTGGTTATATAAGCATTTTCATTTGTTTATGTAAAGTTTCACTTTTCTAGTAATATAGGACATATTGATTTTATTCAGAAAAAATCAATAAAACATAAATTTGCACAGTTTAATCAATAATTCAAATTCAAATTTAAACCTGAAATTTTAGAATTGAATAGGGTCTCTTTTAGCCTGTTTGAATATTTATTTTTATGATTGCTGAGCGTTATCATTTGATAGGTCATTAGAATAAACTATTTAAAATAATTGATTATATTGATTATCTTTGAGTTATTGATCATTTCTCAGTTTACGCATTTTTAGCTCACATGAGCACAACGTGCTCAAGGTGAGCTTTTCTGATCGCCTTTTGTCCGGCGTCCGTCGTCCGTCGTCCGTGCGTGCGTCCGTCCGTGCGTCCGGCGTCAACAATTGCTTCAAACAACATCTCCTCCTAAACGGCTTGGCCAATTTGAAAAATATTTTGCAGGAATGTTCCTTGGATGAAGCTCTACTAAAGTTGTATAAATGGTTCTGGTCCATCGCATAATTAGGTCACAGGAGCTAAAAATAGATTTTAAAAATGAAAATTTAAAAAATCTTCTTCTCTGAAACCACAAGGCCTAGCCTTTTGATTTTTGGTATGTAGCATGATCTTATGACTCTCTACCAGGATTGTACAAATTATGACCCTGGGGTCAAAATTGGCCCCCCCCGGGGTTTTTCACATAGGCTAATATAGGAAAAACTTGAAAAAATCTTCTTCTCCGAAACCACAAGGCCTAACCTTTTGATTTTTGGTATGTGGCATCATCTTATGGGCCACTACCAAGATTGTACAAATCATAGCCCTATGGTGATAAATGACCCCACACCAGGGGTCACTTGTTTTACATAGAGTTATATAGAAAACTTTTAAAAATCTTCTTCTCCGAAACCACAAGGCCTAACCTTTTGATTTTTGGTATGTGGCATCATCTTATGGGCCACTACCAAGATTGTACAAATCATAGCCCTATGGTGATAAATGACCCCGCACCAGGGGTCACTTGTTTTACATAGAGTTATATAGGAAAATCTTAAAAAATCTTCTTCCATGAATGCATAAGGCCTAGAGCTTAGATATTTGGTATGAAGCATCATCTTATGGGCCACTACCAAGATTGTACAAATCATAGCCCTATGGTGATAAATGACCCCGCACCAGGGGTCACTTGTTTTACATAGAGTTATATAGGAAAATCTTAAAAAATCTTCTTCTATGAATCCATAAGGCCTAGAGCTTAGATATTTGGTATGAAGCATCATCTTATGGGCCACTATCAAGATTGTACAAATCATAGCCCAATGTTGATAAATGACCCCGCACCAGGGGTCACTTGTTTTACATAGAGTTAAATAGGAAAATCTTAAAAAATCTTCTTCTATGAATCAATAAGGCCTAGAGCTAAGATTTTTGGTATGTAGTAGCATCTAATGGTTCATTACAAAGATTTTCAAAGTCTTGGCCCTACGGTGATAAATGACCCTGCGCCCAAGTCTTCTCTGAAACCATATGGCCCATTGCTTAGATATTTGGTGTGTAGTATTGTCAGGGGTAAAATGTTTTAGATTAAGTTATATCAGAATCCTTGTCTGTTTAAAAACCTTGACATCAGTTGAAGCAATGGTACTCAGGTGAGCGATTCAGGGCCATCATGGCCCTCTTGTTATGCTACAGATGTTTTGATATTTAACAAAAACTGATTATATGCTTTACTGAAATAATACCTGAAACATTGAAAAACACATTTTTTAACCATTTTCAATGTTAATTTTATTTTATGATATACCAAAATATTCAACATTAGTAAACGGTCTGTATGGTGCATTATATTCTTTACATATGTTTTCATATGCTTCAGAAGTTCAGTTGTGGTCACAAATGAAGGTTAATATGTTCAGTGCTGAAAAACAGCGACATTTGAAAAAAAAACGTATTTGAGTTTATTTCAGTTTTGTCCAATATACTTTTTACTAAAAACACGCCGAATCATGCGTCCAGTTTTAACCGGCAAAAAAGGCACCCGTCTCATAACATTGCAGGGAATTGCTGTAAAGATTGGTCATTTCTGAGGCAACATTTTTTTAACCGTTTCAATACACTACTGGCAATCCCTTTAAAGATTAGTGAGACAACTATTTTTTTACCAGTTTCACTACGTTACAGGCAATTACTGAAAAGATTGGCCTGGTGGCCAGGGTACAAGATTATCAGATCACAGTACAGATCGCCTGGCATGAAGTGCCATTAAGGTGAGCTTTTAGGACCAGCCTTTGTCCGTTGTCATCAGTCCTCAACAATTTACTTCTCTGAAACTACTGATGGGAAAGTGATCAAACTTTGCAAGGATGTTCCTAAGGTGATCCCCTATAAAAATTGTTCAAATCCTTTTGGTCTGTTGCATAATTAGGTCACAGGAGCTAAAAATAGATTTAAAAAAAAAGTGAAATCTTAAAAAATCTTCTTCTCAGAAACCACAAGGCCTGGAGATTAGATATTTGGTATGTAACATGGGCTAATAGACCTCTACCAAGTTTGTTCAAATCATGACCCTTGGGTCAAAATTGGCCCTGTCCCAGGGGTCACTTGATTTTACATAGCCTAATAATACCAGGAGAGCAATCCAGGGCCATTATGGTCCTCTTGTTTTTTTTACTTAGAATCTTGGTTAAGTTTTCTGTACCACCACTTTTTTTCACTGAACCCCTTAAAAGGTTGTTTTGAAACTTGGAATACTTGTATATGAACACCATTCCAACCTGTAGACAAGAGGGAATAACTCTGTCATGGATTTTGACTAAATTATGCCCCTTTTTAGCTCGACTATTCGAAAAATATGAGAGCTATTGTAGTCGCCCTTGCGTCGGCGTCGGTGTTGCTGCTTTTGGTTAAAGTTTTGCATGCAAGTTACTATCAACCTTATATCTCAATAACCATTTATGGTATTGGTTTGAAAGTTTATAAATATGTTCAGGTGTATCAGACAACCAGGGTAGATAACTCTTGACTGAATTTAATATGAATTATGGCCCCTTTTTAACTTAGAAATTTTGGTTAAAGTTTTGCATGCAATAGAAAATTTGGTTAAAGTTTTGCGTGCAAGATACTATCTAGTTTGTATCTCAGTAACCATTCATGGTATTGACTTGAAAGTTTATGAATATGTTAAGGGGCATCAGACAACCAAGTAAGATAACTCTTGATTGATGGAATATATTACAAATTATGGCCCCTTTTTAACTTAGAAATTTTGGTTAAAGTTTTGCATGCAAGATACTCTCATGCTTATATCTCAGTATCCAGGCATGGGAATGATTTGAAACATCTTTAATATGTTTAGGGGTATCATACTTTCATGGTAGATAACTCTTGATAGAATATGTTACAAATTATGACCCCTTTTAACTTAGAAATTTTGGTTAAAGTTTTGCATGCAAGGTACTTTCATGCTAATATATCAGTATTCAGGCATGAGATTAATTTTAAACATCTTTAATATGTTTAGGAGTATCATACTATCAAGATAGATAACTTTTGATGGAATATATTACAAGTTATGGCCCCTTTTTTAACTTAGAAATTTTGGGTAAAGTTTTGCATGCAAGGTACTTTCATGCTTATATCTCAGAGTCCAGGCATGGGATTGATTTATAACATCTTTGATATGTTTAGGGGTATCATACTATAAAGGAAGATAACACTTGATGGAATATATTAAAAAATTATGACTCCCTTTTAAATTAGAATTTTGGTTAAGTTTTTGCATTCAAGCTACTTTCCAGCTTATATCTCAGAAATTGCTTAAGGAATTGACTAGAAAGTTAAGGAGTGTCTTCAGGGGCATCAGAAAACTAAGGAGGATAACTTTTGGACTGAATTTTATGCAAATTATGGTCCTTTTCTAACTTGGATTTTTGGTTAAAGTTTTGCATGCACAGTGTTATTGTGCTTATGTCTCAGTAACTAGGCATGGGATTGATTTTAGACATCATAAAAATATTAAGGGGTATCAGATTATTAAGGTATATCATTTTTGACTATTATTATGTACAGGGTATGTGAAGGGCAAGAATTGAAATAGATTTCATTTGATTTACCAACAAGCATTTTGAATAGTCAAGCGAACTGTCCTCTGACAGCTCTTGTTTGACTTAGAATCTTGGTATAAGTTTTTATAAAAGTTTTTGTACGACATTTTTTCACTGAACCAATTGATGTATTTCTTTGAAACTTGAATGACTATCACCTTTGCCTTTGGTAAAGAGGTGATTACTCTATAATGGACTTTGACAAATTTATGCCCCTTTTTAACTTAAAATCTTGATAAATTTTTCGTACCACCTGAGTTTTCCACAGAACTCTTGAGGGTGTTACTTTGAAACTTGAATGCCTGTTTACGACCTCTTCCTTCCACAGTAGGGGGGAGTACATAACTCTTTCATGGATTTTCGTTAAATAATGCCTCATTTCTGACTTAGAATCTCACTTTTTCACTGAACCGTTTGAGATCTTGTCTTAAAACTTGGGAATACATGTTTATATCCCTTGTTTACTTTTTGATAATACAGTGATTCTTATTTTGCCTTTTACTGCAATATTTTTCTATATTGACAAGCATTAGAATAGTCAAGCTCACTGTCTTACAGACATCTCATAACCAATTCCATATGAAAACTATCAGAGAGATGCCCTGTGTGACAATTATGCAACCAGATCAGCTTTCTAGTTTTGTGTCTGTGGAACTTCAGAATTAATGAGTTCGCATCAGGCTTGCTGTTCCAGGTGTTAAGAGCAACTTGTTAATAACTGGGAGGTAGTGGGTTTGATTCTCTGTCCACCATAACAAAGATGTTAAAATTAATTCTTGTATGTGTAATTTTTGTGTTTTGAGCTCTGCAAATAAGGGTAATTCAAGGACTGGTTGGCCCAGTGTCGTGATGAGAGAGGGTATCATGTCACTTGTCTCATGGCGTGATATTGCAGTGAGACAAATGATTTCACGGGGATTTTACTGGTCAGTTTGAAACTGCAAACCCTAAATTGTGACAAATTTATACAGGTTGGAAAACATTTGTCTTCTTGAATATGTTCAGTCTGTTCTCTAATCATGACTTTGAATGAGATTACATTTACTGACATGCATTACTCGAGATGCATCACTTATCCAGGTCAACACTGAGGTATATTGGGTTTTGTTAGCTCACCTGAGCACTTGTGCTCGGGTGAGCTTTTGTGATCGCCTTTTGTCCGTCGTGCGTCGTCCGTCGTCCGTCGTCCGTCGTCAACAATTGCTTGTGAACACTCTAGAGGCCACAGTTTTGGCCCAATCTTCATGAAACTTGGTCAGTATGTTTGTCTACATGATATCTCGGATGAGTTCGAAATTGGGTCCTGTGGGGTCAAAAACTAGGTCACTAGGTCAAATCTTAGAAAAACCTTGTGAACACTCTAGAGGCCACAAATTTGGCCCAATCTTCATGAAACTTGGTCAGGATGTTTGTCTACATGATATCTCGGATGAGTTCGAAATTGGGTCATGTGGGGTCAAAAACTAGGTCACCAGGTCAAATCTTAGAAAAACCTTGTGAACACTCTACAGGCCACAATTTTGGCCGAATCTTCATGAAACTTGGTCAGGATGTTTGTCTACATGATATCTCAGATGAGTTCGAAATTGGGTCATGTGGGGGTCAAAAACTAGGTCACCAGGTCAAATCTTAGAAAAAGCTTGTGAACACTCTAGATGCCACAGTTTTGGCCCAATCTTCATGAAACTTGGTCAGGATGTTTGTCTACATGATATCTCAGATGAGTTTGAAAATGGGTAATGTGGGGTCAAAAACTAGGTCACCAGGTCAAATCTTAGAAAAACCTTTTGAACATTGTACAGGCCACAGTTTTGGCATAATCTTCATAAATTTTGGTCAGGATGTTTGTCATGATATCTTCGATGAGTTTGAAAATGGGTAATGTGGGGTCAAAAACTAGGTCACCAGGTCAAATCTTAGAAAAACCTTTTGAACTTTACAGGCCACAGTTTTGCAAATCTTCATAATTTGGTCAGGATGTTTGTCTAATGATATTTGATGAGTTTGAAAATGGTCATGATCAAAAATAGGTCACCAGTGCAAATCTAAGAAAAACCTTGTGAACACTCTAGAGGCCTACATTTTTGTCCCAGTCTTCATTAAACTTAATATGAATGATGACTGCATGAATTCCCAGTTGAGTGCAAATTCAGGTAGGATCAATATGTAGGTCACTTAGTCAAATGTTAGAAAAACACTTTTAGATGCCAGATTTTTTGTCATTATGCCTAACACTGCCATCTTACTCAGGTGAGCGACACAGGGCCATCTTGGCCCTCTTGTTATGTAAAATGAGGACTTTTATTCTGAAATGTAATTGGGAATATCAATACGAATGGGCCTGTATTTATTCATGCTTCAGAACTACATGCAGTTTGAATGCAAAAAGATTTATTCTGTATCAAAGGAGGTACAGTTTATAGGCACTAACAGTGTACATATATAATGGGTTAATGGACACTAGGGTCGTGTTTTACACTGCAATTTAGTTTTGAATTGAGAAATTGGAAATATATTTTGTCCACAATAAACTGATGCATTGTGTGTCATAATGATAGGTAGTGACCTCGCATTATCTCAAGGTATGTGAGTTTAAGCAAATCTAGAGAGCCAGCCAATCTCACTTATCTGTGTTGTCCTTACTTGTACACTCTGAGTCATGTTTAGGCTGAATGGATATTCATTATGTTAAATTGAATGCTCTTTACATCATATAGACTTGTTATGATACATTGGCAAACAAAGCAGACCCAGATCAGACAGTTTCTCTCTGATATAGGTCTCCTACATTTATTAATACAATATAATTGCTCATATTCTACACAATTCTACACATTTCGAGTTCCATAAATTCATTTCAATGTTCATCAAGTCATTTCTACATGAATATTTATGAGATAGAGGGTTTAACATTAAGGACAAGTCACAATTGTCATATTTAATATCTCAGATGTCATGTTCATGATTTAAATTTACAAGTTTCAGCCTTCAAACTTGAAGGCATGAATTGAAATGAATAATGTTTATGCTTTCTGGCTTGAATTCCACCAACAATTCTTAGTACTAAGTAATACTTAAATACTTAAGGGCTAATTTCATAATTCTTGTTTATTTAATAAAATATTTATTATGAAATATTCAAGTATAAACTGGCATACATTATACTTTAATAAGTAACTATACTTACAAAAAGATGACATATTTGGTTGTTGTTGTTTTTTTAGAGAATCAAAAATGATGAAATTTGCCTCTAATTATTTAAGAATTTAGTAGCGTTAAGTATTGTTGATGGAATTTGAGCCTGCTTGATATAAAGTGTACAATGTAATTGTTTATTATTTTGGGGTTTCATCCTATTTTAATTTACAGAGATTCAGTATCACATATACATGCATATGTATAATTCTTTCAATGAAATTGTAATTATCGTTACTTAGTAATTACTGTTGCTATGGAAAACATAGTTGCTATAGTAATCATTTAATGTAATTAATCACATTTCAGGTAAGTGATGTCCACTTTTATTATAGATTTTTACCTGCTGTTTCTGGTTTTTCTTTATTAATTCATTTTTCATACCTAATCTATTATCCTTTTTTTGGCATTTTTCAATTATTATTGGCTTCCAATAAAATGTAACCCTTTGTCTGAAAAAGTCATGACAATTATATTCAGGATTATAAAGTTAAAAATTTGTTACCATTTTGATGTTTATATATTATCTCTAATGATTTTATTTGATACATTTTTACCTAGAGTTTTAATCACTACATTAATACTGTTCCAAATAACACATGTTTTTGGGATTAGATACAGTAAAAAGAAAAAAAATACATATTTTTGTAAGGAATCTTCTTTTTTTTATTTGTAACTGGTAGGACACTTGTAATCCTTTAGTTGTTACCGTTCATTTTTTAAAAAAAATCATTCTTTAATTTTTGTTAGGAGCTGTTAATTGCTTGCAGATCCTGTGTTTTAACCAAATGTGGTCATACTACTGTATATATAAAATGGCCACTGAAACAGCTGACTGGCCACACTAGGTTAGTGGCTTAGTACAGGTGACCTCATACACAGGTTTTAGGGTACAGTCAAACCTGTGATTAACAGGCAGTCCTTAATTAATGACAACCAGTGGCTGTTTAGTGTAAGTGGTTGCTAATTAGAAGTGGAATGCATAATCAAATGCCAAAACCAGCTGCTTAAAACAGGTTTACTTCTTAGTATGGGTGACTGCTTACAAAGTAGTATCGGTTTAACCCTTTCCCTCATATAGACTCATTTTGACGCCCTCAATAGGTATCACATAAAGCCTGATCTGCAGAAAACCACAGTTAAACCTTACCAAATTTAATTACAAAATCCTCATTTCCAGACCACTGAGGAGCAGTGAACAGCATAAAACCTGATCAGCTTGTGAGTTACTCGCAGGCTGATCTGGTTTTATGCTGTTTGCATAGGTGTTTTCATGGTTTCTTCTATGAGGGAAAGGGTTAAGTGTGTAATTATGATATGTCTGATTGTTTAAGTCAGTACCCAATTTATAATCTAGTCAGTACTGTCATATAGAACATTGATAATAGATACACTTTAACCTTTTGCCTCATGAATATTCATATATACATTAATCACATTATGAATATTAATTTGCTTAACATTTGATGGTATATGAAACAATGGATTTTTCTTTGCCATGCAGACTGTGTAGAATCTGAGCTACAACATTATATGAGCAAACAGCTCCTGATTTTTTTTTGCTCTGTTTGCCAATGCATCTTTATGAGGTGATCAGCTAACAATTAAATATTTTGGAAACATACAAATTGATGACTATACTTAATAGTCCTTTTGATGACATGTGCAAAATTTTGTTTTAAAAGAATGCAAACATTATGAAAAGTATTTAAAAACGTATCCGTAACTCTTGTGTGTTTATGTCTATTCAGCAACATTGCTACACAAGTATGTGAACGTTGAAGTGGACCCATCATCCAAAAGTGAGCGACCGGAGTGGGCGACGGCTCGTTACCATGCTTACTACAATCCCCGCTGTGCCTTCGAGCTGCAGGTTCAGTGGATGGTGGCAACAGGGTGCATTCTGGGAGAATCTGTAAGTATCTAGGGAAAAAATTACATGTGTAGTATCTAATTGTATATTTGAAAAAAATAATTAAGTCTTGAATTGAAAGGGATGCCAGGTTTGAAGTCCACTTAACAATACTTAGCTCTAAATACATGTAATACTTTAATACTTAAATTAAGATAGAGACACTTTCATTTACTCCTGTTCATTGAAATATTTATGTACATGACTATCAAAGTAGACATAAATTCCAAGAAAGATATAAGAATTTTCTTATGTAATAGAAATTTATATAATAAGGTATTTTTTAAAAGAGAAAAAAGAAAGATGAATTTAGCCTCTAAGTTATTCAGTAATCGGGTCTGAATTTCAAAATGATCAAAGTAGCCACAGAAAGAATTGTCTAGTTTCAAAACCTCTTGTGAAAATGTACATCCTATGCAGTTTCACCTTTTAAACAACTTATTTCTAATTTTAGATCAACAACTGGAGCAGGAAAGCAGGGCCCTGTGGTTTCCATATGCTACCGGTTCCCATCGACCCATTTGCACTTCCCATTGCACCGGACAGTGACCCCTTGAGGGGCCCTATCTTTGTCCAACTCAACATTGGTTGCATAGAGAAAAAGGGTGGCCCCATGTTTGCTGGTACAGAATTGGTTTTGATGCTAGTCAGCAGAAGTATTTGAACAATCAAAGCTATTTGGCTAGGTTAAAAACCAAAATGCCAAAATGTTTTTTAATACTTAATTCTTGGACAGTATCATACTTATTGACCACACATTTGTAAGATATTTGATTATTTGTTTGACTGTAGACACGTGTGTTTTCTATGTTTATGCTGGTATGCATTAATAATGAAGTGTAAATGAGTGTGACATAATTTTCGCATCTTGTAAAGAAAGATTTATGGCCCCTGATTTGACTATAAAAAATCTTTTACAGTTTTTGTGCTATAAAAAACCCATGGCAGGGATATACTTCAACTTCAGTGTTTAAGTTTTTTTTATAAATTTTGAAAACTTTTTTTAAATTGATAAAATTTGATAAAGTGACAATTATTTTTGAACTTGTTAATTTAATTATGTTACTGGATATTTTTATCTCGCTTAAGAACAAGATAATCCAGGTGAGCAATTTGGGTCATCCTGTGTCTGTTGTGTGGCATGCATCAATTTTTTAATAATCTAATTGACTATAATTATGTTTTCATGGCTTGTCTTTCATCATAGTTAATAATATTAACTTGATCCATGCAAAACTTTGGTTTCTGTGATAATGAAGAATTTTATCCCTCAAAAAAGATTAAATAATCCTCTTCTCAGAAAATAGTGTTGAAAATTTCATAAGGAACAACTGATAACCTTATAAAGACTTCTATACTATCATAGCAAACAAAGTTGATTAACTAAAAAAAAAAAATAGGCTTCAAGGGGGCCCTTCTAGTTTTCTTATTAAAATCTACAAAGATGCTTTCAAATTCTTGTTTTTGGAAACCAGTTGTTAGAATTTAAATTTATTTGCATAAAACTATGATCACCTCTTGGGACCTCTCCCACTGTTGTAAAAATATGGTTGATTCCTTAAAAAAAAGGCTTCGAAGGAGTTAACAAGTTATTCCAAATAGTTTGTTTTCCTTCTGTACCTACTTGACAATAACGTGACATGTGTTTGATATGCATGGTCACATGATTAGCCCATTCTGCTTGAAATTCAGTTCATGATGGTCTGATAAAATGTTGTGCCTCCAATTTTCAAGTCATGCTTTAACATCAGTAATTGCTTTTCTAACATAGACATTTGCATATAATTAAGCAAATGCATGAGTTATGGTTATAGGTCAAGGAGGGTCATAAAGCTCGGATGTTACTTTATATTCTGTTATTTATACATGTATATACATGTATTTGTCAATTCTGTAATGTAAGCAGTGGTGACACATAGGGATCTCTTTTACATCATCCGTCTGTCCGTCCATCTCTCCGTTACACTTTTTTCATCATGCTTCAGCAGGTGACACGTGTTCCAGAGAACACTCTTGTTATTCTTCACAATTCAATAAGCGGGGGCCTCCGTGGCCGAGAGAGTAAAGTTGCTGACTTAAACACTCACTCAGCCCTTCACCGTGAGGGCTCGAATCCCGGCAGGGTCATTCGGATTTTATTATGAGGAAGCCTTCCAGCTGGCTTGTGGTAGGCCAGTGATTCTACCTGGATGCCTCCATGCATTCGTGTCTTCCTCCACCTAATTAGCTGGATGTCGCTATATGACTGAAATACTGTTGAAGCGATGGTAAACTCAAATAGTCAAGTCACAATTCAGTATGCCTATGAAATCTTGTAGACTTAGGTTTGATTTGTATTTATACCATAGACATACTGTGTCCATGTCTGACACTGGTCTGAATAATGTACTGTTAAATGTTTGTATTAAGCCGTCACCTTCATGGTAAATAAGTATAATCATACCCTTACTTCACAGAAAACCCAAGAACAACCATCGTAACCTCTCATGTAAGAAGTAGTGACCAGGTATCGAACTTTGGATGCATTGATGAGAAGTAAAGCACATTATCACTACGCTGTCCTGGAAGTATATAGCGTGAACAGTGTTCCATTTGCTCAGAGCTGACCTGGTTTTATATTTACAACTTCGATCATTTGATTGTTAGGTTTTAGTGGTAAAAGGTTGAATTCAGTATGATCAAATGGTAAAGGGGGGATTCAGTGACCATGTGGTTACAGTTGCTGACTTGCTATCACTCCTGGGTTCAAGTCTTGTTTTAGTTGCATTGTTTTTTGTTGTTGTTTTTTATGTATTGAAGAATTATATGGTAAATTGTTCTACTTAGGTACCTGTTTTCCAATTTGGGTTGACTTTTTCAACCTGTAATTTGTTGGATGTGGCTATATGATTGAAATACTGTTGCAGTGGTGGAGAACTTCAAAACAACAACAACAAGTGGTCAAGCATAATGTGTTTATACATTGTAGGTTACGACTCTGACACCAGAAATCAGATGCTGATAACATTTCAAGAGTCCATCATCAAAAGGTAGGTGTATGTTTGTATAGGTATAGAGGTATAAAAATATGTATAATTATGTAGAATATTAGAATGAAAGAGAACATCAGAACTTCATTTTTGACTGATATTATGCCACTGTTAAGAGTGGCAGGGTAAGTTGAAATGAAAAAAGATCTTAGTAGATCAAGAACAGAATTTGATACTGAACATTGCCACTATCAGTATAAGTGTGAAATTCTGTAATCTATTTTGAACCCATTTCTTTGGTTGAAGACAGACATACCTAAGGTGATTGTTTGTCAGACTTCCTTACTGATTTCCAGGTCAATCCTGTGAATGTATATACAATACCACACCTGCCTCACATAAAGTGTATCACAAATCTCCAAAGATATCACGATAATGACTTTGTAAACTGATTGGAATAAATGATAAAACTTAATGTGCTACTATGCTAATTGAGTTTTGTCCTGTGAATTTTGAAAATCTCCTGTGATCCCTTGATAACTTCTATATTGTCTGCAAAGACCAAACTCCTTACACAATTTATCTTTCTGTTTTTAAGGTTGGGTTGACACAGTTGTTGATAATTTTAAGCACAAGCATAATTGATTTATTAGTTTCTTGCCAGTAGTGTGTAAAAGTCTCCAGCTATAACCACTCTGTCATGACTGCCCTGTTTGCCAGTGCATCTTATTTTTCTTATATTCATGAACCTCACTTGTTTATTTAAATAAACACACAGATTTATTTTTGCTCTTTACACACAGATTTATTTCTGCTCTTTACACACAGATTTGGTTTCATGCCAACCACGGTTCGATTGCCAAACAAAGTAGTTCATAGTCATGGACTAACTGGAACCAGCGAAGAGTACCAGCAGTATGTCCACTGCACCGGCGGCATGTTTGTCATCATCGAAGACTCCCACAGTCACTCCACGTCCCCCATACACAAGGAATCCAAAATCTCCACATTTATAAAATCCTCAAGTAAAGAATTCAGAAGTTTTGGCGGGAGTTTTGGGAAAAAGTCTTCTGCAGAATTAAGGAAGGACTACATAGCACGACAGACCAGCGAGACGTTTAACCAGACAAAAGTGGATACAGAATTGGAGGTTGGTTTCCTCTGGTCATGGAACTTTATGTCATCAAAAAAATGGCGGACAGGAAATACAGGCGATGAACATTTCCAGGACAAGGTGCTGCATGATTTCCGTGCTTTCTGTTCAAATGAGGAAAACAGACTGCTAGAGTATTGGAATACATATACAGAGTAATTTGTGTTAAAATAGCTTGCAACAAGAGTTGTTACTTGACAGAGCTGCATCTTGGAAACCCTTAGTGTCAGTATGAATCTAGAGCAGCCAGAACATTGTCCAAGTTTTATCTGGTTTTACCACATTGTGAGTTAAAACAAGCTGCAAGAATTATATATGAACCAAAATGACTCACAAGTTACTTAAGGTTGATCTGGTTTTACACTATTCTTATTAGAGGCCCTCGACCATTATAATCCCTAGGCTGCTGGGCAATATGTGTGGTTTGTCTTTGTCATATGCAAGTGATTTGTCTGGCTGTCAGAGTGACAGGTTAAATGTCTGTTAAACAGATAATTAGATATTGTTGAGGAGAATTGAATTCTCTAATATTTTGATGAGATGAAAGGCCTGAAGAGTCAGTTTCATTAATTATTATTAATTGTTATTTTTTTAATGTTATTGGCTGAGTGATAATTTTTGAAAGAATGATCTTTTTAATTCTGATATGATAATTTTACTTTTTATCCCTTTCCCTCATAGAGGATACCATGAAAAGACCTATGCGAACAGCATAAAACCAGATCAGCCTGCGAGTAACTCGCAGGCTGATCTGGTTTTATGCTGTTCGCTGCTCCTCAGTGGTCTGGAAATGAGGATTTTGTAATTAAATTTGGTAAGGTTTAACTGTGGTTTTCTGCAGATCAGGCTTTATGTGGTACCTATTGAGTGCGTCAAAATGAGTCTATATGAGGGAAAGGGTTAAATTTTGATCACCATATCAACCTTATGAGTAAATGGTGCTTGTTCATTTTGTTGTAATAATATTGTTTTTCCACATGATATTCAGATACATTTGAAAACAAAGCTGACTCTGAGCAGGGTCTTCTCTGTTTGCTGATACAGTATTGTAGTTCAGACTCTACCCTGCCTGTTTGGCAAAGAAAAAAAATGATATACCATTTAAAGTTAAGTCATGAGTATGAATATTCATGAGGTATAGGGATAAAGTGCATTATCACATTGTTATAAGGTGGTTCCAATTCAGTGTATTTCAGTAGGATTGTAATGGAACATTTTTCACTGATAACTGCTGCGGACCAATGTACAAAGCACCCCATGATGGCAGAATTAAGCAAAATATTTTTTTTCTCCAGACATTTAAGTTAATTAAATTGGATGGAATGCTACATAGTGGGAACATTTACTTGTGGATTTGTATTCTGGGGATAAAAAAATTACTAGACAAAATATTTTTGTTGGGTTCAAATGTAAAACCATCATTGAAAATTAGTAAATTACTGCCCCATGAAAATGAATGAAATCATGTATGTCCCAAAATGAATGATATATCAGGAGTGCTCCCATGAAAATGAATGATAAATCATGATGTCCCATGAAAATGAATGATAAATCAGGACTGCTTCCATGAAAATGAATGATAAATCATGAGTGTCCCATGAAAATGAATATAATCAGGAATGTCCCATGAAAATGAATAATAAATCAGGAGGACCCCCATGAAGACTAATAATAAATGAGGAGTTCACCATGAAAATTTAAAGTTTGTTTATTCCCCATGATGAATGATAATTAAACATAGATACACAATTAAATGGTCCAGTAAATAATTAACATCAGGAATACTTGAGAGGCATTGTACCATCCCATTTTAATAAAAGTTCAGTATCTGTTGATATTATGAGACAAGGTAATGTGGGGATATTCATCACTTGTAGTGATAGCTCTTGTTCCATGAGGAGATCAATGCAGGGATGTTGAGGGGTGAGGGGAGGGTTCCATCAGTCATATAGGTCCTCACGTATTTTCCCAGAAAAATTTAATGTGTACATTACAAAACAAAAAAAAACATTGCAGATTGTTTGCAGTCATCGTTGGATGCCTTTGTACTTTAATTGTGTTTCTTCATCATGGAATTGATAATGGAACACATACCTTTGGTGCAGACAATGGTTTACAGTAATGGTTTTTTTTTGACTTAAAGATGCATACATGTACTATTCATATTTTAAATCATGGAAGAGACAGATATGTCACTTTTATTCTTTGATACAAATGTTCAGCGATACATTATGAATACAATACAATACAAATGTTTGGTGATACATTATGAATACAATACAAATGTTTGGTGATACATTATGAATACAATACAAATGTTTGGTGATACATTATGAATACAATACAAATACAAATGTTTGGTGATACATTATGAATACAATACAAATGTTTGGTGATACATTATGAATACAATACAAATGTTTGGTGATACATTATGAATACAATACAAATGTTTGGTGATACATTATGAATACAATACAAATGTTTGGTGATACATTATGAATACAATACAAATGTTTGATGATACATTATGAATACAATACAATACAAATGTTTGGTGATACATTATGAATACAATACAATACAAATGTTTGGTGATACATTATGAATACAATACAATACAAATGTTTGGTGATACATTATGAATACAATACAAATGTTTGGTGATACATTATGAATACAATACAAATGTTTGGTGATACATTATGAATCTTTTAACTTGCATTCTGTTCTGAACTGGTAGACATTTGAGGCATGGTTCATTTGGCAAAAAAAAATCCTTCTGTGGTCCTTCTTAGAAAAAACATTGAATATGAAGTGTCTTAATAGGGTTTAGTGAATTCAGCTGTAGCTGTTTTTAAGAATGATAGCTTAACATTAGAGAGTTGATAATTCTAGCACAGAACAATGCCATTGAGGGGATTTGTATGCCCAACACATTATTTTTGTGGATGTGAAAGACTTCATTTGTGTGTATTTTTATACTGATATTTTTCATAAATACAATATATCACTAACATGTAGATATGCTATGATCATGCTTGTTTGTGAAGAAACTGAACATGTTTTGTTATATTTTGATTCTGCTAATTTTCCGATTTCTAGAAAATTGGGCTTTGTGCAATGTTTGATGAAATTGTTATTAAAATAATTACAAATGATAAAATGGTGAATTGTTTTTTATTTTTTTACCAGACGTTATAACAGACTGGATGAAAAATCAGTTTTTTCCAAAAGATCTTCAAATTGTTAACAAATAATTACTCGGGTGGGGGGATTTTTCTCCTATTTTGTGTTTGTATGGGGGTGGGGTTGCCTTGTTCATCTGTCCATGTGTCCATCCATTATTTCATATTACATCAGTAAAATAGTTATGGTCTCATTCTGTTTGTTAAGAGTAATTTGTTAATGAAAATCATACAACTAAGACGATTTATTAAGAATGTGACACAAGTCAAGTTGTGCAGTATCTTATATTGTCAGTATAATTCAATAGCATAGTAAAAAGAAATGTAATGGAGTATTTGAAATATCTAAAATAAAATAAATAAAAATCACATTTAAATCGATTAAACATCCTTCTCTTGATAATTTATATTTTCAGACCTCATTTAAATTGCAAGATGACAATCTAACCTTTGTTTGGTTGCTTATAACAAGCTACCTGATTACTAATGATACTCGTTAGTCCGAGGACATTTATTAGGGCTTTCTGCCTAAAGCAGAAAGTCCTATTGGGTTTGTTATGTTCTTTCTTATTATTAGGGCTTTCTGCCTAAAGCAGAAAGTCCTATTGGGTTTGTTATGTTTTTTCTTATTATTAGGGCTTTCTGCCTCAAGCAGAAAGACCTTTTGGGTTTGTTATGTTTTTTCTTATTATTATTATTATTATTCTACTTTTTTCTTCCTTTTGAGGTTCAAATTAGAACAGGTTACCAACAAGGCAGCAGCATGAAATTTTAACAGTATGCACAGTGACTTTGGCGCTTTTGATTGCAGAATATATTTTCTTCATGTGATGTCACGTGACCTCAGGGTTGAAAAAAGCTACCAAAGCTTGTGCGCGCTCTACAGCCGTCATTTCTTAACCAATTGACTTGATTTTTTCACAGAATGTATGGATTGGGACTTTGTTGTGCAGGATTATATACATTTTGCAACATTCAAAAAGACCAGGGATCTATGGCTGAACCAAGTTTCGAACTTTGGACCTGAAAATTTATTTAAGTATTACGAAGCACTCAGATAAGCTAGAAACTTCAAATTTGGACAGAACATGTGTCTTATCAATTTCTTACAGCTCTGAAAAGACTGACGTCGTATGACGTAAAATGACGTCATGACGCGTTAACAAACTTTTAATCCAAAATGTAGGGTTTTTTAGCACTACATGCCTTAACTTTTGACCGATTTGCATACAATTTTCACTGAATGTGCAACATAGCATCTCATTTACTTCAGTCACTTCCGTTTCCGGAAAATCGTAAAGGTCAAGGTCATATGTCAGTTGTTGGTGTTTTTATTCGGCAAGGTGTATCTCAAAAACGAAAAAGATTCTACCTAGACACTGTGGATAAAATCTGTAGTGATTTGAAAGACCTTTCAGGCGATATTTAGTTTTTGAAGATCGGGGTTGAATTGGTTGAGTTATGACAGAAAGGCGAAAAGTGTACTTTTAACGAAATTGAAACGCTGTAGTTTCATGAACTTTGAGTCAAAAATCATGATTTCTTCAGGATTAACACACTGAAAAGTGAAGTGATGTATACTGCAAGGAATACTTGTTTGGTCACGTGATTATAACGTCATGCATATTTAAGCAGAAATTATTAAAAAATTCATATAAAATCGGCAAGTTGATGTTTGAAGTTGAAATTTGCACGAATGCCGTAGCCTACAATGTGCAAAAAGTCCTGAAAATTTCAAGTGATTCCGTCAACAAACATGGCAGATATTCATGTTTTTCGGAAAGGGCTTGTATATGAAAATCTAGCAATTTGAAGTAAGAGAAGAAGGCGGTTATTGGGTTGGTTACCCTCTATCCGGACGTTCCTACGCAGGAAAGAGTGCCCGTGTTGAAAGGTGAATTGCGATGCGTATTTGAGAGAATGAGGTGCATTTTAGAATGCAATGGTGTACACCAGGACCGATAAGCATATTGCCTTTGTTATAACGGCTTTCTTCAAACTTTTATTAGGGCTTTCTGCCTCAAGCAGAAAGACCTTTTGGGTTTGTTATGTTTTTTCTTATTATTAGGGCTTTCTGCCTCAAGCAGAAAGACCTTTTGGGTTTGTTATGTTTTTTCTTATTATTAGGGCTTTCTGCTTTTCGCAGAAAGACCTATTGGGTTTGTTCTGTCTTTTATTATTATTATTCTTTTTTTCCAACCTTTTCATGTTGTTATTTCATTAAGTTGCTGAAGGTCTAGGACAAAGAAATTCTATCAACAGACACCTGAAGCAATGGCATTTTGGAATATATTATTTTTATCTTCACATGACGTCACATGACGTCAGAACTAAAAATAGCTACTAAAGTTTGTACGCGCTGTACAGCCGTCATTTATGGACGGATTTGCATGGAATTTTCACAGAAGTTATATATTAAGACCTCATTGTGCAGGATTATATAAGTTTGCCAAGATTTGAAAGAACTAAGGTTCTATGGTGAATCCAAGATTCGAACCAAGGACGTCAAATTTCAAATACGTATAAAATCGTTTCTAGATGAGATAGAAAGTTGATATTTGGCAAGATTATATATCTCTGTGTTTTTTTGTAAAGATGAACGTCATATGACGTCATATGACGTCATCAAGTTGTAAGAATTTCCGATTTCTTGATGTCAATTTACTCATGTTGCAAAGACTCATAGACAATGAAAATTTAATGTCCTATGTAGGTAATCATGAACATTTAGATTCAATGTTTAAAATTTTCATATGACGTCACATGACGTCAGAACTAAAAATAGCTACCAAAGTTTGTACGCGATGTACAGTCGTCATTTGTGGACGGATTGGCATGGAATTTTCACAGAAGTTATATATTACGACCTCATTGTGCAGGATTATATAGGTTTGCCAAGATTCGAAAGAACTAAGGTTCTATGGCGAATCCAAGATTCGAACCAAGGACGTCAAATTTCAAATCCATATAAAAAAACGTTTCTAGATGAGATAGAAAGTTGATATTTGGCGAGATTATACGTCTCTGTGTTTCCTTTGCATTATGTAAAGATGAATGTCATATGACGTCATTTGACGTCATCAAGTTGTATAGAATTTCCGATTTCTTGTTGTCAATTTACTCATGTTGCAAGGGTTCATAAACTATGGAAATTGAAAGTCCTTTGTAGGTGATCATGTTAATTTTGATCCAATGTTTTAAATTTTCATATGACGTCACATGACGTCAGAACTAAAAATAGCTACCAAAGTTTGTACGCGCTGTACAGCCGTCATTTATGGACGGATTTGCATGGAATTTTTACAGAAGTTATATATTACGATCTCATTGTGCAGGATTATATAGGTTTGCCAAGATTCGAAAGAACAAAGGTTCTATGGCGAATCCAAGATTCGAACCAAGGACGTCAAATTTCAAATACGTATAAAATCGTTTCTAGATGAGATAGAAAGTTGATATTTGGCGAGATTATATATCTCTGTGTTTCCTTTGCATTTTGGAAAGATGAACGTCATATGTCGTCATATGACGTCATCAAGTTGTATAGAATTTCCGATTTCTTGATGTCAATTTTCCTCATGTTGCAAAGCTTCATAGACAATGCAAATAAAATGTCCTTTGTACCTAATCAGGAACATTTAGATTCAATGTTTAAAATTTTCATATGACGTCACATGACGTCAGAACTATAAATAACTACCAAAGTTTTTCCGCTCTGTACAGCCGTCATTTATTGATAGATTGGCATGGAATCTTCACAGAAGTTTTATATTACGACCTCATTGTGCAGGATTCTATAGGTTTGCCAAGATTCGAAAGAACTAAGGTTTTTTGACGAATCCAAGATTCGAACCAAGGACGTCAAACTTTAAATACGTATAAAATCGTTTCTAGATGAGATAGAAATTTGATATTTAGCGAGCTTATACGTCTCTGTGTTTCCTTTGATATGACGTCATCAAATTGTAGAGAATTTCCGATTCCTGAATGTCAATTTACTCATGTTGCAAAGGTTCATAGACAATGAAAATTTAATGTCCTATGTAGGTAATCATGAACATTAAGATTTAATGATTAAAATTTTCATATGACGTCACATGACATCAAAACTTAAAAAAGCTACCAAAGTTCATCCGCGCTGCACAGCCGTCATTTATGGACGGATTGGCATGGAATTTTCACAGAAGTTATATATTACGACTTCATTGTGCAGGATTATATAGGTTTGCCAAAATTCGAAAAACACCAGGTTTGTCATGGTTTGCAGTGCAGAAAGCCCTATCTTTTGTTCAAAACAAAAGAAGTCTAGTTATTATTATTATTATTATTTCACCTTTTGAAGTTCAAATTAAAACAGGTTGCCAATAAGCCAGCAGCATGAAATTTTAATAGTTATCAGAGTGACTTTGGCCCTTTTGAATGCACTAATTTTCATCTTCATATGACGTCACATGACGTCACAGCTAAAAATAGTGAAAAATGGTGTTCGCGCTCTACAGCCGTCATTTATGGTCGGATTTTCTTCAATTTTTTACAGATGGTACATCTTGAAACTATGAAGTGCATATCCTGTCAGCTATCCGAAATAACGAAAGACCGAAGTTCTGTGCCTGAAATAAGATTCGAACATAGGACCGAAAATTTCATTTTAGGATTAAAGAGCTTCAGGATGAGATAGAAAGTTGGAACTTACACAGTTTGCAGTTCTGCAGAATTTCTACATATATTTTGAGTCGTGACGTCATATGACGTCATGTGACGTCATAAGCATACTTCTTAATTTTCATTTTAGGGCAATGATTTCGACATGATGCCAGTTGTTCAAAATAATGAAAATTTCAGAGTTATTTTTTATATTACAGTAAAGTATTCGCTTTTGAAGAAAATCATCTTCAGCACCCTATGACGTCATGTGCCGTCAGAGCTAAAAATAGTGAAAAATAGTTTTCACGCTCTACAGCCGCCATTTATGGTCGGATTTTCTTCAAATTATCACAGATGGTACATCTGGAAACTAAGGTGTGCATATCCTGTCAGCTAACCGAAATTCCGAAAGACGGAAGTTCTGTGGCTTAAAAAAGATTCGAACATAGGACCGAAAATTTCATTTTAGGATTAAAGAGCTTCAGGATGTGATAGATAGTTGAGACTTACACAGATTGCAGTTCTGCAGAATTTCTACGTATATTTCGAGTCTTGACGTCATAAGACGTCATATGACGTCATAAGCATACTTCTTAATTTTCATTTTAGGGCAAGGATTTTGACATGATGCCAGTTGTTCAAAATAATGAAAATTTCAGAGTTATGACAGTAAAGTATGCGCTTTTGAACAAAAGCATCTTCAGCACCCTATGACGTCATGTGACGTCAGAGCTAAAAATAGTGAAAAATGGTGTTCACGCTCTGCAGCCGCCATTTATGGTCGGATTTTCTTCAAATTTTCACAGATGGTACATCTTGAAACTACGGTGTGTATATCCTGTCAGCTAACTGAAATTCCGAAAGACCGAAGTTCTGTGGCTGAAATAATATTCGAACATAGGACCGAAAATTTCATTTTAGGATTAAAGAGCATCAGGATGAGATAGAAAGTTGAAACTTAAACAGTTTGCAGTTCTGCAGAATTTCTAAATAAATTTTGAGTCGTGACGTCATAAGACGTCATGTGACGTCATAAGCATACTTTTAGGGCAATGATTTCGACATGATGCCAGTTGTTCAGAATAATGAAAATTTCAGAGTTATGACAGTAAAGTATGCGCTTTTGAACAAAAGCATCTTCAGCACCCTATGACGTCACATAATGTCAGAGCTAAAAATAGTGAAAAATGGTGTTTGCGCTCTACAGCCGTCATTTATGGTCGGATTTTCTTCAAATTTTCACAGATGGTACATCATGAAACTAAGGTGTGCATATCCTGTCAACTAACCGAAATTACGAAAGACCGAAATTCTGTGGCTTAAATAAGATTCGAACATAGGACCGAAAATTTCATTTTAGGATTAAAGAGCTTCAGGATGAGATAGAAAGTTGAAACTTACACAGTTTGCAGTTCTGCAGAATTTCTTAAAATATTTTGAGTCGTGACGTTATTTGACGTCATGTGACGTCATAAGCATATTTATAATAAGGATTTTCTTCAATATTTGAAGATGGTGTATGTCAGAAAAGTAAATAAGTATGATCAGGTTTGACATAGTTAGCAGAAAGCCCTTTCTTTTGTTCAGAACAAAAGGAGTCTAGTTATTATTATTATTATTATTTTTTCACCTTTTGAGGTTCAAATTAAAACAGGTTGCCTATAAGCCAGCAGCATGAAATTTTAACAGTGATCAGAGTGACTTTTGCCCTTTTGAATGCACTAATTTTCATCTTCATATAACTAAATGTGACGTCACAGCTAAAAATAGTGAAAAATGATGTTCGCGCTCTACAGCGTCATTTATGGTCGGATTTTCTTCAAATTTTCACAGATGGTACATCTTGAAACTTAGGTGTGCATATCCTGTAAACTAACCGAAATTCCGAAAGACCGAAGTTCTGTGGCTGAAATAAGATTCGAACATAGGACCGAAAATTTCATTTTAGGATTAAAGAGCATCAGGATGAGATAGAAAGTTGAAACTTACACAGTTTGCAGTTCTGCAGAATTTCTAAATAAAATTTGAGTCGAGACGTCATATGACGTCATGTGACGTCAGAAGCATACTTCTTAATTTTCATTTTAGGGCAATCCAGTTGTTCAGAATAATGAAAATTTCAGAAATAGTAAAATTTTCATGTAAAGTATGCGCTTTTGAACAAAAGCATCTTCAGTACCCTATGACGTCATGTGATGTCAGAGCTAAAAATAGTGAAAAATGGTGTTCATGCTCTAAAACGGCCATTTATGGTCGGATTTTCTTCAAATTTTCACAGATGGTACATCATGAAAATAAGGTGTGCATATCCTGTCAACTAACCGAAATTCCGAAAGACCGAAGGTCTGTGGCTGAAGTAAGATTCGAACATAGGACCGAAAATTTCATTTTAGGATTAAAGAGCTTCAGGATGAGATAGAAAGTTGAAACTTACTCAGATTGCAGTTCTGCAGAATTTCTAAAATTTTGAGTCGTGATGTCATATGACGTCATGTGACGTCAGAAGCATACTTCTTAATTTTCATTTTAGGGCAAAGATTTTGACAGGATGCCAGTTGTTCAGAATAATGAAAATTTCAGAGTTATGACAGTAAAGTATGCGCTTTTGAACAAAAGCATCTTCAGCACCCTATGATGTCAGGTGACGTCAGAGCTAAAAATAGTGAAAAATGGTGTTCACGCTCTAAAACGGCCATTTATGGTAGGATTTTCTTCAAATTTTCACAGATGGTACATCTTGAAACTAAGGTGTACCTATCCTGTCAGCTATCCGAAATTCTGAAAGACTGAAGTTCTGTGGCTTAAATAAGATTCGAACATAGGACCGAAAATTTCATTTTAGGATTAAAGAGCTTCAGGATGAGATAGAAAGTTGAAACTTACACAGTTTGCAGTTCTGCAGAATTTCTTAAAATATTTTGAGTTGTGACGTCATTTGACGTCATGTGACGTCATAAGCATACTTATAATAAGGATTTTCTTCAATATTTGAAGATAGTGTATGTCAGAAAAGTAAATAAGTATGATCAGGTTTGACATAGTTAGCAGAAAGCCCTTTCTTTTTTTCAGAACAAAAGGAGTCTAGTTATGAATATAATCTTATAACAAGCTACCTGATCACTAATGATACTCGCTAGTCCGAGGACATTTATTGTGAATATAATTTTTTTTTTAATTAAAATTTTTAAAAATTTAAAAATTTAACAAAAGGGTGATAAAAACATATATATATATATATATATAATTTGCAAAAGATACAAAATTGTTATACAATCTAAATCTATCTATATATCCCAAAACATCATGTTTGTTTACGTAGACTGTCTACTTGAGACAGATATAGTGCTGCCACACTGCAGTATCACGCCGTAGACATGTGGCATGATACCACACCCAGTCACATTATCCTGACACTGACACTGGGCCAACCAGTCCAGGAACTACCCTTCTCTACAAAGCACCAAACAAGGGGACTATACCAGTACATAGGCCAGTACATTCGGGTAGAACCACCGACCTACCGCAAGCCAGCTGGAAAGCTTCCTCACATGAAAATCCGAATGACCCTGTCGGGATTCGAACCCACGCGGTGAAGGGCTGAGTTGATTGTTAAAGTTAGCGACTTTACCCTCTCGGCCACGGAGGCCCATTTTTCATATAGTTATAAATCCAAACATGGTTGAAAATCAAAACAATATGAAAAATACATGTAAGAAGTACACAAGCTTGGTTTAATTATATATAATCATTCGACGTTTGTTGTGCTTCCAAAGGAATACATAATGTTTTTTAACCGTAAAATGCCTAGGTGCATTCGGGATCTTCCTCCACCTGTAATTAGCTGGACGTCGCTATATGACCGAAATACTGTCGAAGCGACGGTTAACTCAAATAGTCATGTCGATTTCCTGTAGTCTTCCTTTAACGTATTTTTTGTGTATTCTTTATGATATTGTAAGTTCGTATCATTGCTGATATAACATAAACTGTAAAGTTAACGACAATTAACTATACAATCTGTCTGTTTTGTCGTGTTTCAGTGCCATGTCATAATGGCAGGAATGAGTCACCATAGTACCAAAGTTAAGCTATAAATAAATGAAATCATATCACATATATATATCTATACTTTTCACAACATTTGCACGAGTGTGAGTAAACTAAGCTACCTAGCGTAGACTGGGGACTTAACATGGATGAAAACAAAGGGAAAACTATTTACGTGGCAAGCCTTGCATCTATGAAACTGAGGAGTGAGCACCTAGTCAACGAAAATATTATATATTTAGAAACCATGGATTTGTTAGGCGATTATTTCGACGGTAAATCTATCTATCTATCTATCTATCTATCTATCTATCTTGTCCGGTCGTCCGTATAAAGCAGAGAGACATTCTAGGTTAGGATAAGCTTTATGGGGTTGCTTCAGTACTTTCCGTAATTTTGGGGTTATTTTTATTGTGAGGTTGTTTTTTCGACTGCCAGCTTAAGTCGCAATGTATCACCGATTCAACTGTATAACGAATAAAGTGGGCTATGTAACGTTTAAGATTTGATTAAACATTAACGCTTTAAATGTATGATATTTTGGTAACATATTTTAACAGTTATTTTGCGCTAAAAATCCATAATAAAATTGAACAAATATCCGTGCCATTTCTGAAACAGAACAGAAACCATATTTACATACATGAAGATCTACTCCTGACTTTGCTATAGACACTCAATAATATGTTATTTATCAATGTGAATTCACAAGTATTTTGCGTGATATCAGGGTCGAGAGTTTCTCCTAGAGCATTTCTTTATTTTGAAATAGGAAGGCAACCTTATACTTACTATCTTAAACTTTCTAGTACTTTTTCGAATTTCTATGCGTAATAAACAACAGATTCACACAGTAATGAGGTAAGGTCATAACCTCCTTTGATATGAAACTAGTTATTTAATAGAACTAAGGTGTCATGACCCTCACAACTGATCGATCGAATGTGACGTCATGGTGTAAAATATAGCTATTTATAGCCATTGGATGCATGTCATATCGACAACCTGATATAGGCTTTTGTTGCTTTAAGCACTTTGATTTTCTTGTGGGGCTTACAAAACATCAGATAAAGATTAAAGAGATAACCTCGCGATGTTACTCTGTTCACCCAGTCAACCATCCATCTAAAAAAAATGCAAGACAGTCTATATCATTCCATCTTGTTTTCTTTTTTACCGTACATATACGACGTATCGACATAAGGTTTAAGGTGTCCTCAGCTAGAAGATGCAACAATTGGCGACCGTGTTGAAATTCTGTTCGCTGATCTAAGGGTGATACAAAAATACTGGAGGGCATTGAAGAACTTAAAATGGGCACATACATATTTTAATGGTAAGTTCAATATTTGTTTATTTTCAACTTTAGTCATCACAGACTAGATCGTTTACAACATGTCTTTTCCATGACAGTAGAAATGTAATTCATATTTTCAAATGATTCCATGTTACTCAAGTTTTTCCCCCCGTCTCAACCTCGATAATAGACGACCGGGAACCGAACTACAACATATAATCACTGCTTATGATGCGGCCGGATTGATTGGCAGTATTTCCTTCTGATCACAACGATTTGACCTTGATTTTAAACGACACTGGCCACTGATTTTTGATATATTGATAAAGTGTACTAAATTACTCTTCCGGTTGTTAAGCACACATCCATTAATATATGTATGAATAAACTGGGCAGCTATTTTTATTAGTTAATCTAATGCATATTTAATCAATTAATCAAAGGCATATTTTATAAGTTAATCTAAGGCATATTTATTTTATGTCGAATGGAAAACAATTTTTACAGCTTATATTAATTTATCTCGACGTTCATTGGGTTGGTTCAGTACTCAGCGCTTTGGAAGGTCATGAACATTTCTTACCCTTAAAGGTTCCACAACCTTCGAATCCGTAGTCGGGTACATTATCATTTGAACACAGTACCCTTTGTTATTTAGTTTTGCCTTTTTTGTCACTTTTTGTAAACTTATTTGTGTTGAACAGGTGTAGATATGCTTCTGAATTCGATTGGCCAAAATGAGGTAAGAATCTGATTTTTTTTTTTTTTTTCAAGAATTAAAGGATTCGACATGAAGCGATGCCCTCTGTATACTTTTATTTATTTCATAAGAACATTGGTATTAAAACCAGCAACCGGAGAACTTACTGCTAATATCCCAGAACTTGTTTAATGTAAGTTTTATATGAGATCATAAAAAATTCACAATAATTTTATCCAAGACAGAAATCTGAGGAAAACGCCCTGAATTATTTATTAACAATTTTAAAAGCATATAACAATTCCTGCGTTCTATTTCAACATAAACGACACTATTGCGTCACATGATGAGTGACTTGTGCACAATCTCGATACAATATTTACAGATCACAGAGATATAAATATATTCTTTGTTAATATTAGAAAATGCACCCTTAACAAAACAATTCCATAATTATGTATATCATTATTTTCTTTTGCAAACTGACATTTACGTCAAACTATTTCCGTGCCATTATCTTTCAAAATGTTTCATAATCCACAAACAGTTGGTTAATTTTTTGTATACAACGTAAATCTACATTCAACAAGTCGAATCAGAACGAGGATTTAATGTCCTTGTTACAACTATTGCCCGTATAACAGATTGAATCGGATTTGGAAAATACTGTTTCATTTGTAATCTATTTTAATTAACCTCGAAGTACTTAAACGTGGTAAATGGTCCATCTAAAGAATAACCCTTTGATTTGTTTCACTTGATTTCATGCATAGCTGCCGAAGTTCAGGTTGACGAGACAAATAGGGACCATAAACGCCCCCTACATAAGCGACTACGTCATAGGTCACATGGTTGCCAAGGAACGCAAATTTTTCGAGACTCGAGCGGCACAAGATAATTTGGAATGGGAACGGTATTTTTCGACGTCGCATATCTTAAACAGTGGGCTTCTTTGTGATTGTGATTGTAAACACTTGGAATATTTGTTAACATTAATTTGGAAACAAGAACTAACTATTTACATTAGTCCTTCTGGACGATTCAAGGGTTGAACTAGAAACATACAATGAACCCTGAGAGACAGGCTTGCATGAATATTTTCTATTAATATACGGTTGAGGGTTTGACCCTGCCCGTACTGACACTAGCTTTAAATGCGAAAACAAATGTGTTTTAAGATGCAAATATACAACATGATAATTGTTGCTATCTTTGATAGATTACCGCATTTTGTTTATGCAAAAGTTCGAATAGACATCAGTTTAAATTCTATAAATGTATTACAGGTATACGAACTTGTTACCTTCTATATAGTTATTTGGTGTTCTCCTGATCTCACCATCATTCCAACATGGTGTATCATGGTAAATCATTTATGTACATGTAATGTGGAAATCCAAAATTTATATGACGTCATCGAAGTAATTCACTTCCTTGATAAATGTTATGCTTCATAATTTAGAATATTAACTCATAATATCTTTTATACTAGTTTATTAAATAGACTGCGCGTGTGCTTAGCAGGTTTCAAGAAATGTAACTAGTTAGGTACTGAGGTACTGTCATATATTTTTGAACATTAAGGTATTACTACGCAGGAGTAACTGCGATGTCAAATATTGTTCATTTCGAAACTTGTCAATAGAGAAAACTTTTCACATTTTCATAAGCAAAAAAGTAATATCTAATATGTAGATCTGTTTGATAATCTTTGAACATGTAAAGCAAGTGGCATCTATCATGTTAGGTCTACTTTATTTTTGCGCCATTTCGTCATTTTCCTTTTCTATATGCACGTATCTACATGTGTCTAAAGAAATGGATTTGAAATTCCCCTCTGTCATGATCTGTTCGATACGCAGTATTCCAGTGCTTTCAGCACTTTGATATAGATATAACGTCAAATTATCGTCGAATACCCAGTTCGATCCATTTCCCGTGTTCCACATTCATTTGCAATATGCAAATTGGCTTGTGGTACTGCTGTATTTAACGTGTATTGATTGGTTCAAATTCTTCATCAAAGCATAAAGCGACCAATGAAATGGCTGTATCGGAGTTTAACTAAGAACGGCAAATTTGGAAAAACATCAACAACAACAACAACAACAACAACAACAAGAGAAACAACACCCCCCCAAAAAACAAACAAACAACAACAACAACAAAAACACACACAAAAAAACAACAACAAAAAAACAACAACAAAACAACATAATACAATATTCCCTTCAAGAAGTATTCCCTTAATGAAGAAAAGTATTTTTTAATGTTCGTCATCCTTCTATAGTCTATAGTCTATAGATGCTGATATATTGTATCTTTTTGTAATTTAAGGTTTGCATTTAGCAAAAACGTGCGAATGTTATCCAGTCTCACAATCGGAATACTCGGTGTTGGTTACATTGGGAAACATCGTAAGTAAACCTCTGTCTGTCGGTTGGTTGCAATATATTTTACACAATGCTTTTTTGAAAATTATGTAAATATTTATAAACAAATAATATAGATATATTAAAAACCATACATAGCGATGAAGAGGAATAGGGGAAGTAGAAAACTATTTATAAATCAAAGGACCGAGCGTCCTAGAGCTACATAAACCATCTTGAATGTAACAGAAAGTCAAGTGACGCTTTTTATTGATGTTTTATTGATAATTATCAAATAGATCTTGTTGCTAATATATCATTTTACTCTAAGGGACGAACATATTTCAATGAACTTCATGATTTTATTTGTCATTGACGCCGCATGGAAAAAAAAAAGGATTCATAGTACGCAAGTCCTCTGTCGTTATTTAAAGGAAATTCAACACATTCAGTAATGGGAATCTGATAACTTCTCCTTAAATTCGTAGGCCACAGGTTTTAAAACTTGGTTAACGGACCTTGCAAGCAACCTGATTTAGGAAAGGTTTTGGAAGATGTTTTGTAATAATCAGATTTTTAAAATATCCTCGAGTGCCCAAACTGCGCCCCCTAAGATTTAATTAGGAAATGCAACATAAATCAAATAGATAGAATAAAAACTGTTCACGTACCAATTAATTTTATCAGATTCACATTGATACCCCCCAAAATAATATAATTCTTTTATAAATAATTATTCACTTGAAAATAACATTAAATACATTACGAGTCAAATATTATGTCATCATTTTGTGTGGTCCTAACTCCGCCCCCTAGGTTACGTCATAGCAGTTGCGAATTGTACACATGTATGAGTCAATATCAAATTTCGTCTAAATTGCTGTCTTTCTAGAATTTTGCAATGAAAACTGTACAAAAAGCTGCATTTTACGGTGCCAACAGACAAAGATTGTTAAGTTCTTTGTAAATCATGTATACATTTGCTTCATAATTCATTTGGAGTTGTTTCCCACCCATTTTATTACCCCTCATTGACCATAATTGGACTGTCCCTCATCAGTGTCGCTCATATACTCTGATTCATAATAGGTAGAAAATGCATTACAGCTACTAAAGTCTGCTGAGGTTTCATTGACTAAGGTCTTATTTACACAATAAAAGCGTAACTTTAATTTCTCTTGTAACATTTGCTACTGATTTCGTTCAAAATTTAACTGTCCCCAGGATAAGCGTCACTCCTGTAACAAAGATGTACAAATGTAAAATAATAACTGATCCCCCAAGTCTTTTGAAAGTGATCTCCCTTAAAACACTTTATCAACTTCCTGTTGTACAAGTGGAAAAGGCGGCATTTTGAAAAACTTTGAAAGAAGATGCATCTGATGCCAGAAAAGCAAATACATACTATGCATAATTTTTTATCGGGTCACATCTGTTACACTTTTATCTTTTTTTTCAACAGATATTGTATTAATATGTTTGTGCAATTGATTCAGAAAAGTTGTGTATTTTGTATAAAAAGTGTTTACCCCAACTAGTGAGACTTCATGTGGTTTGAAATAGGTTTTTATCACAAATATATCACTCCCGTAACAGTCACTCCCGTAACATGCTTTTTTGTAACAGGAGTGACTACAGTTGTTACAGGTGTGACTTTTTCGTCATTTTAGCAGATATTTATATTGTATAATGACAAACTTGTTGATGTTTTGTGCTATTCTAGCTGTTGGGATATCATTTTTATATTAAGTGTATGTTATCCTCAGCTATATGTGCATGGGATCCAGAGAACCAATAAATTGATTAATTACTGTTACAGGAGTGACTGTTACATGTTACAGTAGTGACATTTCTTTGTTTACAAAAACATACTTGAAATGTATGTTAGATTAGAAGATGAAATAAGACTCCTACTAATTCTCTATAACTTTAACCATTTCATACATATTTTGCATTTTATCTTAAGTCATGGAACCAACCTTTGGTGAAATTTGTTACAGGTGTGACAGGGCATTGTTACAGGCGTGACTTGTCTATTCATTTTTCAGTTCATTTGCTTACCCTCATGTGGGGGTGTGTTTGCATATGGTTCAACTAAGAGAACAGCTGAATTAAGAGTCAGAATCATCATAGAGATGGTACTTCATGAAAAAATGTACCTAGACAATGATTTCCTGTCACAAGGACTTGATGAGAAAAGAAGGGGTAATTACCTCGCAAACAATATGCACAATATTCAGAATAACTTTGAATGATAACTTAATAAAAACAATTTATGAAATAGAAGTTATGAAAATAAGGGCAAATGGAAACTTCATGGGTATTTGGCAAATGCATTCATTAGCAAGTGTACTGAAATTGTTTTTGTTTTTTTCAGTTTATCCAAAGCTTAAGGATGACCAACTGTCTGAAGAAATTTGAACAGGTTAATTCTTCCAAAACAGGTCAGGTGCAGCAATGCCCCAGTCTTAATAATGTGGACAAGTACCAGAGATTATGTGGTAGAAAGTAATTGGGTTCCAATTCATTTCATTGTACTTCTGCCTGTGGAAGTACATGTAGACGAAACTAACAATAAAGTAGGGTGACAGGAATGTAAAACTGATGTGAGGTTTGAGACTGACCTGTGAGGAGCCTACAAGCATTGGGACAGAGGAGAGTAAGAGTGAGGGGGGGGGGGGGGGAAAAAGGTGGGCTTAGTAATGTAATAGGGATTCGAGGAAAGTAAGAGTGTGGGGGCAAGGAGAAAAAGAGATAAGTAATATGGGGGAGGAAGGAATAATGGGGGAGAGGAGAAAAAGAGGGGTGGGGAGAGTAAAGGGCAACAGGACAGAAACATCAATGGGACAAAGGAAATAAAGAAATAGGGGGACAAGGAGATTAAGAATGAGGTGGCAGAGGAAGGCCAAAGAGTTTGAAAAGAAAAAAAGAGTCAGGGAACGAAGGTGAATAATAGTGAGTGGGTAAAGAAGAGGAAGAGTCAGGGGGATCAGGACAAGGAGTGAGACAAGGATAAGAGTAAAAGTCCTTGGGCTGGGAAAAGTAAGAGTCAAGGGGTCAAGATCAGTAGAGTCATGGGGCTGAGGTAAGAGTCAGGGCTGAGGTCAGTAAGAGTCAGGGGTCCAGGAGACTAATATGAACATACCAAAACCAGCACTCTGTGTTGGTAAGTATGTAGTTAAAAGATACAAGAATAGACTTTATCCAGGACTAGTGTTTGACTCTGGTGTTGATGATCTATTTGTACAGTGCATGTACCAGGTTGGTAGAAAGAATACCAGCTGCTTTTTTTGGCCCCCAAAAATTGCATGACAGGTGCTGGTATGACTACAGTAACATATCCTTGATACTAGAGCAAGTTAAGATTCAGTCATCATCTTCTCATTACACAGTGAATGAAAGCCTCTGGTGATCCTTGTCTGAATTTCAGACTTCATCATTCCTGATGACAGTTTCCATTTTATTTGATACTTGTACCCATTCTCTTTTGTAGTGGTCTAGTAAATACTTTGTGACTACATATACAGTAAACCCTCATCTAACCTGCATTGATTAAACCTGCTGCCTCGTTATACCCGTAAAAATATTTTAACAAAATGTATAAAGCTCTGAAATGACTTTTAAATAAGTATCTGAAACAGATACTTAAGACAGGTGAGCGCTTAAAACAGAAACATAGAAATGATATAAGAGTGCAGAAAACTCACAAGGAGCTGCCTGCACCTCTTGTTTCCTGCATTAAGTCTAATGTTAATGCTTTTTCAAAATTAGCCATATGAATCCTTTCATATTTGAACTCATTATTAATATATGTTCATAACAAACACTGTCGGTGTAACAAGGGTTCACTGTTTATGTATAAGAACTCCGGATGCTGGCATGTGGATTCTAACATAGGTTTGTTAAAACACTTGGATGTTAAGAATTTTAAGATGTTTGTCTTTCTGCTATTTAATTTACCTATTTGAACACAAAGGTGCAGATGTAAACCAATTTTATGCCGATTACCGATACAGCAGTTCTTTTTTAAAATTGCAAACAGTTTCTCACATATGTAAGACCTGATATTGGTATTTCTTGAAAATATTGCCATTTTTTTTTTCATAATTATAGATGCAAAGTTTTCAAAGCAGCTGTTTTGTATCCCAGCATACAATGTGTTTAACTATTTTAATGCTTTATGAAAAATGAAGCCAGAGCCAGATTTCAAAGGGAAAATGTTGCACAATGTTTAACATTGGTACCCTGTTCCCCATCAACTGCATATCCGGGACCCGACTGCCAAAGTTAAACCTTGAAAAACATTTTCTCTTGTGCAAGCAGGTTCAAGAGCTTGGATCAACTTGTTGATTAACTCATTGTAAGCGCTGGTTTAAATCATTAAATGATGTCATTTGTACAATTTTCATCATTTAAAGTTCTGCTGAGAGTAATGAGATATTGCAATAACTGTTAAACTTTGAAGGTGACAGTGGTCATGGTTTAATATGTCACTTCTATAACATTTGGTCTTTCCTGTAACGAAATTGTGAGATACTGAAGTGTTTAAGAACCTTTCATTATATGAAACAACATTTTCTTATTCAGATGTAATCTTTAAATGCAATTGTTGACTTTACAACACCAAATGAACACCAAAAGATAACTTTCCTGATCAATTTGTCCTTTCTGTAACATTTTTTGTCACTCATGTAACGAGTGAGTCCTACCTGTAACAACCACTATATTACAGAATAAAATTACAGAGTAATCACCATCTTAAACAAAAAATGTGGAAGTTTGACACATTGCCATTGTCCTAGACACCACATAACATGAGAATGATGTATTTGCTTGTAAATATGTAATAGCTGAATATTTTACCTGCCAAAAAGCCTCAAAAATTCATTTGCAGTTGTAGAAATACATATAATTTATATTTTATGACTTTTTTTTTATTTCTTGCATAATATCAGCAAATAATCATTACTTTAATATGCCAACAAAGTATTAATAAGATTTCTTAAATAGTAAGAGAATTAAGCTGGATATAAAAATTGTTACAGGAAGGACTCAACCACCGACACACTGCATTTCAAGCTAGTTTTTGTTTAAATTGTTGCTTATTTAGGTGGCATATTCAAGTTCCACACTCTGTTTGGTTCCTAAAGTTCATATAGTTAATGTAAGTTTGAATTGATAGCAGTCAAATTTTTACTTTTACTCAAATCAGATTTAGACGAAAATTGATAATGACTCGTATATGACTTCCATTTATAAATATGTAAACACAGCAGATGGAATTTCTGAGATACTTTTATTTCAAAAATTTGAGTGTAAAAGGGCCATTCTGCGTGGAAATCATTTTGTATTAAGAAAAAACATATAAAAAGAGTGGTGCGAGATAAAATTTGCAATTTTTATCAGTTTGAATCAAAATTACGTACAAAAATCATCTGAGTTTATTTACAGAAACATCGTAAAAAAATATCACAGTCGCTTGCGCGTGTTATAATATCTAGCGAGACTACAATAAAAAAAAAAGGAAGGTGGCGGAGTAAGGACAGGGGCGCAGTTAGGACCTCCGACGAAACCGCAGTTTAATTATACACATTACAGCATATTTTAGAAAGTGTAGAAAACACAAGCCGCATCTGACATGACTAATTGACGGTCCCAGACCCAAACTGCGGTCCCAGTATGATATAGTTTGTAGCATATGCTGTAAAGCCTTGTCAATATATATTTAATTTTATACATATCATCAATACAAAAAGAATTCCATACTCATAAAAGAAGGAAGATTTTAAATCAAAATCCCGTACCAAATGAAAATTTATATGTGCTAATTTGTTTCGTTATCATAGTTCTTTGTTAATGCTGCTGCTGATGATTTCTTTTACACTGATATTAATACCGCCTTAGTAGCTTATTGTCTGGAAATGCCATGCATCTTGTAGACCCTAATTCTTCCAATAATTATAGAAGAAAGGAATTACCTATTGTAAAATGTATCTCATTTGAACTATAGATTAATTAATTTATGGCATCTCAAATCATCATAATAGATTATGTCTACTATCAATGATTTTTTCCCAGATTTAATGGATAAAAATGTAAAAAGAAAACCAACACACACGCAGAATTTATGGAAATTAGGCCGAACACACTCTTGATTTATATGGACTTTTTAAAACACATTTTGGAAATCTCTGAAACAAACGTCCTACAGCTAAGGATATATGTGAAAATGACATGTATAATTGTCTAGTGGAAATATTAGACCTGCTGTTTGTAAATGATGCATGCACAATAAAATATTCTGAAATGGCTTTGCTTTATTTAAGTCGTGCTTCAAAAACATGCGCGGTGTCTTTGATGCTTTGCATCAAAATTAATCTTGTATACCTAATAGATTAACCAAGGACACATATGCCAAAGGTGCGTAAACTTCATGTGTAGTGCGTCACACAATATTCATTGACGATGCGTAGTCGTTGCAGAGTTATCGTTCGTTGTGTGATTTGACAACTTCTAATATAAAGAAGATTATTGTCCATTTTATTCATGCAAAAAAAAAAAAAAAAAAAAAATAGTCCCGCGCCTTTCTATTGTATAACGATGGTACGAGCAAAAACACATTTCATATAGATATCCGGTATAAGGATTCCCGCGATTAATCTCTACTGAGATCCGCTCCGGTTATTTTTTTCCAGCGGAGGCCAATACGAAAAATAATAACCGGAGCGGATCTCAGTAGAGATTATCCCGCGATCAGCTACACATAGGGGCAGATACGTTTATCATTAAATGACAGTACGTATAATTGAATTAATTTTCAACTCAGAAATACATCTTTGTAAGAATTCATCTATCCACCAACCGACTGTTTCCCGACTTAAAAAAATACATGCATTGTGTTTACAGTTGCCAAAACGTGTAAAGCATTGGGTATGACGGTATGGGGTCTAACACGCAACCTGCCCGCGCCGGGCGACATGTGTCCGGATGTGGACAAGTACGGGTAGGTTTAATTCCTAATTATGTAGAGGGCGCCGTGGCTCACTGACTACGGTGTTCAACAGTAGTAATAATACAAGTTTCAGCCTACCAAAAGTTCCTTCCAGGGCATTTCTAAATTATGAAGTATGAAGTGAAAGTCGGTTTTCAGCATTTGCATATGGAAGGGATAACCTTAGAGTACGAAAAGGACAAACTATATTGGTGGTTGAACATTTTTCTCCAAGTCAAAACTTTCTTAAGTTCTTTTTTTTTCTTTAAATCATGGTAGCACAGGAAATGAAGCAAGAAATTCAAGGACTTTAACAGGGCTAAGTTCAATTAAGGCTGACATCGTGTTTTCTTAATCGGGACAACACGGAGCCGTAATTTAAACCTACGCGCACCTGCTAGACTGAATAAAATGGTCGATAAAATGGCGTATAAATGACGTACATCACGTGATATCACGTTCATTAATTAATATCACCTGACTTCAGGCTGGATCCCGTCTCATCATAAGAATCATGAAGCACACATAATACTGAGCGGGCAAACATCTCATCAGGTGCTATTCTTATATCCGGCAAGTAGCGAGGAACGACTATAGATGTTCCTTCCCATGGGAAGGAACAATCATCGTTAAAAAACTGGCTCTTTATTTAAGTACGCTTTTAAGGATAAATGCAGATATCAAAATGTAACATCAGATTGAATTTCATACAAGTTTTAGCCTACCAAAAGTTCCTTCCAGGGCATTTCTAAACTTAGAAATATGAAGTGAAAGCCATATTTTTGACATTATGAAAGATAAATTAGCCACACGCAATCTTTGTTTTCAAATGTGTAAACCCCTAACCATAATTGGCAGCCTCAGAGTCATGTGATACGATATCCGCCACTGATTTGCTGATAATTTAACAGAAAACCAACACGTCATCAAAAACGTTAAAATGGCGGATAAATGGCGGTTTCTGCTATCACGTCACTTCCGATTGGATCCCGTCTCATCGTAGGTATCATGAGGTAAATCAGATACTAAGCGGGATAACATCTCCGCAGGAAGCGAATCTGAAACTGTCAAGTTGAAATGTATGACTATAGATGTTCCTTCCCATGGGAAGGAACAATAAGTAGTTTCTTTAAATAGTGTATACATATGATTTGTAATATGTTCATGTATTATTTCATGTTTCTACATGATAGTTATCGCGTGCGCACAATATGCGTCCATATTTTCTTAGGACAGTATATAAGCATGATAATATTTACAATGAACAGGACCCCGCAGGATCTGTCCGAGATGTTGGGCAGCTGTGATTACATCTGTAACCTTCTGCCAAGTACAGATGAGACCCGGGGACTCTTGTCAGGGGAGGTGCTGTCCGTGTGCAAAGATAAGGTATTCGACCATATAGTGATTGATATCCTAATAAAACTAAAGATAAGATAGGATTTTTTTTTTTCAGTTGACAAAGATCTAAAACAAAAAGATGCGCCACTTGGCGAGATATCGTAAATTCTCGGTGCATGTTAGAACGAGAGTAGTTATTCAGCCTTATGACATATTGGGCCTTTCAATGAGCTTAGGTGTGTGTATTTTACTCTTACTCAATACTGACACCATTCCTGAGTTTTGATAAAAATCCTCTAGAACTTGTTTCTATAGTGGCTACTATAATAATTGATCAAGAAAGAGCATTCACGCTTCACTCATTATTTAAAGACTATCTACTTATCGAATGAATATATAGCTGTTATTTCTAAAGGAATAAAGATGCTAGGAAATTATAAGTATTTGGGCTTTGATGACATTTAGTAATTATCATCAAGTGCAAAAATAATAACTTATCAAAATATATATACATTCATATACATTAACAGTAAAACGTTTTCAAACTTCTTTTGACGTTAAGTGCTGTTAATGTTTATGTTAAAAAAATACAAATCATAATTGTCTCGTATGGCTTTTTTTTTTACTAAAATTAAAAGTGACTTCGCTTTTCGCAATCGCGGCGAGAATGTACGAGATTTCCTTCATAGCATAGGCTTATATAAAGTAGCACATCTCTTGGTTTTAGTTCTCAGGTTCTCTGATTTTTTTTCTTCTGCAGAAAACTGTATTTATCAACGTTGGAAGAGGCGATATCATCGATGACGACAGTATTGTCAATGCTATAAAGTATCAACTTATGCTTATTTATATTTATGTGGTTATGAATGACAGGTCATATTGTAGATACTTTACGTTGCTACTTTAACTTAAACATACCTTTATTTCATACTAGATATATAGTAAATAAACACGCACTCGCACAAATCACCATTTAACGCATTCTCAGAATGAAGATGTTCCACTTTAACTGCTAATTTTGAATTTTTCCTTCAAGTACCCTTTAATCAATTATTTTCACTTCCGAGAAGTTCATATATGTGAAATCTCCCAAAACTGTGAAGCATGCGTATAAAGAACATATATTAAGATAGTCATTTAGGATCATGTGTGCGCTATACACTGGATAAATATATATCTTGCTAAATTTTTGCGGGGGAATTTTTTTGTTAATATGGGATATGTTGTTCAAGTCAATGACCGCAAGTATATGTATAATGTTTTACCCCAGGGAAGGATGGCTAGGCGGCGCTATCCTGGACGTGTTCAAAAAGGAGCCCCTCCCCACTACCAGTCCCCTCTGGACTCTCCCCGGGGTCACTATTTCGCCCCACTTGTCAGGCTTCTCTGTATGCAAAGAGGTAAGCTGACACTTATTTTCAACCGTTTCATATAATTTCGTCTTTTGCATTGATTGGTAATTAAGTTCTACAGATACCACCAACCCCTCTAGACGGTTCCTCAGGTTGGACCAGTACAGAGGACCGTTTGAGAGGGCCTTGAAATATTCTCGCTCCCACCGGGAACATAATTCGAAATGTTTCTATTCGTTGTGATGGCGACCTTGTCCTATACCACAGGAGGGTTTTCAAGAGAGTTACAAATACCAGATCCCAACCGCTCGATGTAAGTCGCAGGCTTGCCGGGTTAACCGAGGGGTTCCAGATTCGAGTCTAAATCCCTGCAATGCCTTACAGTATTTTAATCTGAATTATGAACAGTTCGTTTTTGAAAGTCTATTAGAAAGATACAGATTTTATTCACTACGACATCCTGCCTGAGGCCGTTGTCAGATTATCCTGACACCGGGCTTACCAGTTCTTGAACTACCTAATACGCTGAGCGACAAGCAAAAGGGAGGTATTCTAGAACGATTTGTAACAATTTTATATGTCACGACCGAGGAAATGAAGAAAACTAATATATAGACCTATCACTTAGGGTGATAAATACCCCCACGTATACCGCTTTGGCACCTATAGAAAAAGGCACTGCGACTGTTCGCCATCTAATCTACATTCAAAGTTTCAATTAAATGTCTTGGATAGATTTTATGCTTCAAATAAAAATTCATTATCCATATACCAGATAAATACAGCGTACATGGATCATCTGAATGGTATTTGTTTCAAAGGAAGATAATCTACATCTAGTGTCATCTTGAAAATGTTTTGAATCTTTCACTACTTCTTCTATGATTATGACAAACGTTCAATACTGATACATTACGACCATTATATAGACCCCCACCCCCCTCAAAAGACAAAAACGTACTACGTTAAAACTTTTTGTCTTAGCAAAACATCCATGGTGTCTGTTCGGTTGTCATTCTTTTATTAAAATTATTTCACGCGGAGACAGTTGTAATATACGGTACTATTACAACCCAAAACTTAAGTTCAACATTGCGTAATGCCTTGTAGTATATTCCGTGACATACTTGGTGGATGAACTCTTGTTGGTTGTTAAAAACGAGACCCTAAGAAATAATGAAATTCAGATTTCTGATATCTAGCAATTGACTCATTGACCACTGTAAATATATATCTTAGAACAACCGGGAAGCAGATTCCTAATAGCTCATACTTAACCGTCTCGACAGTTCCTGTGTTGGACCAGTACTTTGTGCCTAGGGTAGAGAAATGAAAATAGGCTACGGCAGGACTATTCATTTACTTTTCTATTTCTGTTTTAGTTTATGGATTTGTCAGTCGACCTGTTCGTGGACAACTATCGCCTCTACATAGCAGGCAAACCCTTGGTCGGCGAAGTGAATTTGAATAGAGGTTATTGACTAGTTGACAAGAGGAATGGCCGCCATGAATAGATGAACTCTTTGAATCAAATGCTTTCAAAATATCTTTTTCGGCTATGATGCAAAGGTGTCTTAAAATCTTACCAAAAATATATTATAAATAAGAGATGAAGTTGAAGTGCACGTGAAAAGGTTGTTGAACATAATTTGGTGTTTTGACTGGATGAGTTGGCTTTGTGTATATTTGTTTATAGGCCAGTATATTTCTGCGATCAATTATTAACAAGTAGTCGGTCAAGCATGTGTAGTTAGTGGCTTCTGTCGGCGCTTGACCGCTACATTGGTCACAAACCTGATTTATATTTAATGAAACTAAGCGTAATCACAAAGATAAAAATCAAATTTAATACAGAAATAAATTGTCATATCTAAGTATAACAAATCTTAGAGAATTCTGGCAAAAAGTAAATGACCAATTTAAACCCAAGCTCAACATTTGAACATAACAACTATTTGATCATTTATAAGACTACAAATCATAATGTTTGTGCATAATGTTAATAGATAATTGATCAATAATATATTTTCAAGTTTTACTTGGTGGTACTTATTTCTTTCATTTCATACTATATATACACAAAATCGCTAATTTCATTCCTTCTGAATCAATAAGATCACTAATTAACATTGTTAAAGTTATATATAGTACACAGAAAACTTGATTTATAAACCAACTTCAGATATATCAAAACTTCGGTTCATGTGTTTATTAAGTATGTCTACGAACTTAAGAATTTATTTTCCTTCTATTTCTTTTAATATCGTTTTACATCACAACAAAAGAAACAAATAAGTTATACTTAATGTATATAATGCCAAATTAATTTAATTTCTTGTAGATAGCCTGTTCATATGTTTTACTATAACATTTTACTGTAATGCTTTATTGTAAAACATTTAATTTTTACTTTTAACATTTTACTGATATACATATTGTTCATGTAAAAATAAAAATGTTGTTTAAAAAGCAAAACCATATTCAATATAATTTCAAAATGTGTACATTATACTTCTATCTATTTTCGTTATCTCTAACCGTGACTCAATATCTATTTGATATACAGTTATGTAGTTCACTGAAAAAAAAATGTCTGTATGTCCATTGATAGCATTTTTGTTTAATTTAATACATATTTTATTCAAGAATGAATAGGATTGAACAACAGGCTAATAGCCTATGTGAGTTCTCTCCTTTTACAGGTCATGCATACATAGTATATGACAAATTTAAAGCCTTGCATACATTATGACATGTTTTTATACTAAAATGTTTTTATAATAAAATGTCATTTACAAAGTTATGGTTGCATTTTTGTTTCTGGCCATTCCCAACATTTTCTCTTCTGAAAATGAATTATGTTCTTGTTTCAAATACTTATATTTCTTAATTTATTATTACATATTGCTATGAATATGTTTTTTCTATCTTATGCCAATAAAAAGTTGAAGCTGATATGTGTTTCTTTCTTCCCCTTGAAATTGAAGCTGTGGTTAATATATCTGCCGTATGCATGTAGATTTGTTGTACAAGACAAAATGAATATCGACAGAAATTTATTGTTTTCAGTTTAAGGTCTTATACACAATTTACAATATCTAATGTGATTTTACTTTTATATACATACATTTGTAATAGGTACTGTTTCGTTGTTCGAATGGTAAGAGCGTCCGTACCTTAACCGGGAGGTCGCGGGTTCGATTCCAGACTGCAGCATACCAGAGTATTAAAATGGAACTGGTATATCTCCATGTACATGGCGCTCTACATATAAGGGTATCTCCAGGACTGGCTGGATTGCATGGGTGGCTCGTTGTCAGGATAGCGGGACCGGGTGTAGTGCCATGTCTCGTGTCTACTACGTAATGGACGGAGATCCATTTGAGAATTTGAAATGTATCAATTTACTTAGCCAAACTCGCTCTTGAAGATGTTACACTTTCACGGGATCAGACTTGGTTTTAAAAGGTTGAAACTGCAAAACATAAATCTGACGTTATCACACCTTCTGTCGGATATTTTATTTGTAAATAGAATATTCTTTTGTGTGTGTGTGTGTGTGCCCCAGAGTTTAAGTCCGGTTGACATAATATTTCTAAATGGCGTTCTACTCCTTCTCATTCAGAAAATCTTAACTAGCTTCAGAAATGATTGTCGGTTCCTCGAGCGGGAGGTCGTGGGTTGTCTACGTCAGTAGTAATGGTACTGATACAACAGTGCTTCTTGGTAGACTGGTTCAGGATAATGGGGGGAGGGGCGAGGGGTTCATCATGCCCCGTGCCTACACTGACATACCGTATAGAGACAGCAGCATACTTGTCTTCCACAGACAGCTTCAAAATGGCGCGAATAATCAATGTTGGTGAAATCACAGACAGAAAAAAACAACTAAAAAACACGCAATTCAGCTATACTCTCAAAATTTATACCTAAGAAGTAGCAATGCATTTTCCTATTTATGCGTTTACTTATGAAGACTTGTACTAAAATATTTATCTTCACATAAGAACTTTATGCAAGCATACACAAAAACATTCACCCTTTGGCAAATAGTTCGAAATGAATGATTTACATTTATTCAACCGCACACAAATAAAAAAAAAGTGTGTACTTAACGCATATTTAAAATAAACCTCATGCTTTAGTTTTTATCGTTTTAGGTACGAGTATAAATCAGTGTGATTTAATGTTAAATATTTGGTATAAAAAGGTAGCCGTCAGTAAGTTGACGCACGATGAAAACTTGATTATGACATGAAACATGTGATAATTAAATGGCAATCGTGTACTTCGACCTTCTCCGGAAAACTCCGTATAATATAGACTTTAGTTTTACCTTATATACATGTATAGTGATACAGGTCAGATATATATTCCTAGGTACTACTGAGTACTCTATATGCAAATGTATGGCGAAATTTATAACTCTAATTAGCTTAAATAAGAATTAATAATGTAATACATTTAAGTCCTTTGTAAGGCATTCCGATGATACTGATATTGTAATTATTTAGCGTTTTGTTGTATATGTGCATACCATGTATGAATTTATATATATTTTGTGTATATGACTATATAAATAAGCCTCGTCCGCCTCGGGAGCGGGAGGTTGTTGGTTCGATCCCAGGACGCGACATACCAAAGTCGTAAAAAATGGTACTGATATAGCCTCCTTGCTTGGGGCTAAGCATATAAGGGTAGTTCCAGGTCAGGTTGGTCTGGTGTCAGGATAATGTAACAGGGTGTGGTATCATGCCACATGTCTACAGCGTAATACTGCAGTGTAGCAGCACTATATATGTCTCAAGTAGACATCGTCGCCAAATGATTGAAATCTTGTCGGCGGGACGTTAAATCCGACAAATACGCAAATTGTTGAATAATGTACTAAATACCTAAAAATATTGTTGAATAATGTACTGATAAGTATCCTTTGTATCTGACACTCAGTATAAAACAGGAAAGTTTTAGAACTTAAGTGTCTGGATAATGTGACTGGGTGTGATGTCATACCACATGTCTCAAGTAGAAACATGACTTTGTTATTGTCAGTAAATAGTTTAATTGCTTCTAATAACAATATTACAAATATACAATAAAAACTCACACTTTCAATTAAGTTCTATTAATAATTATCAAAACAGTATAGTATTTTATTTTGAATTACAAAAGGAAAATCATTGTATGTTAGCATATTTCTGCCAGCCACTTATTATTAACTATGTCGAAACTTTTCTGAAGAATTGTCACATATTCAGTTAGTATTTGGCAAGTAGAAAACTTTCGATGCCACCATACTAACTCTATTTTGCCTGTATTTATTTATTTTTTTAAAATATATTTCCTTCTATATCAAAAGTATATACACACGTGTTCAGCATACTTGATAAGTCTGGACATAATTGTGGGTGTATATCACCTGCAAAGAAACAAAAAAGCGACGCCTGCTAAAATATGAATTTTACAAAACACGGACCGAACATGAAACAGTCGATGGCTTGCATATAAAACCCATGATTTATTTGAAGTAAAATGGCATTAATGTTTTTTAAAATGTCGCCATGCAATTCTATAAAAATGAAACGCGGATAGACTGTGGCTGTAAAATAAAACGAATATGTGTATGCATATTCTTGTTAACAGTTGATGACCACCTTTCATCACTGCAGCATCCATTATAATGGCTCGTTATTTCGGATTCCTGTTGATGATTCTAATAGGTAAATTGTTTATACTTTATTAATTTTGTTTGTTTGTAAGGTTTAGGCGACATTATTTTAGTCATTTGAGGACTTTGTCAACCTGACACAGATATAGTGCTGCCACACTGTAGTATCACACTGTAGACATGCTGTCGGTTCATCCAGTCCTGGAACTACACTTATATGCTGAGTATCAAGCAGTACACTTGTAAGACGTTGGTATGTCGTGGTCAGTGATCGAACCAACAACGCCGGAACTAAAACTTTATTTATCTTACATCTAGCGCGAAGCAAGTTCTCACAACTTAAAATATTCTCTCTCGATGGTGCGGATGGCGGACCATGTGGTCTTTTCCGGGGAGGAAACCAGCGTACCTTGAAGAAACCCCACGTGTCTGGATGAGCGGACAAAGTACCCTACCCTTCCAATACACGCTAGACCGGGAATCGAACCCAGGACACATAGATGAGAAGAAAAGCATGTCACTACCACGCTATTCAGGCACACACATGTTAAGATATTCGTCATGCTATTACAAAGTTTCATATGTCTTTTTGTATATATTGTTTTGATCGTATAAATATTGTTAACAAAATGCGATACAATAATGTAAAACTATTTCATCATGGTGTTACTCAATGAAACTAAAATCCTTATTAAATTCGATTTAAATTACAGAAGTATCGTCAACACATGGCTGGCATGATTACGAATGCCTTGTCCAGTCGTATGGACCCGACGGTAGACCGGCGTATTGTGGAGGACCCGGCGGAGGATGGTGTCCTAATCCTGACGATATATGCAAACCCTACCCCGGGGCGGGTTACGGGCCGTGTTGCCTGGGCTGTCGTTACGGAAGACCTTATCCAGGGTTGACATGCGGTGGATGGGGCGGGCGGCGGTGTCCGCCGGCATACAGCTGTAAAACCTCGGATTTTACTTATGATGCCCCTGGGGTATGCTGCCCGACATATATGTTTAGAGGCGGTAGGTATAGGTGTATTATTTATGTAACATCGTATAAACATTTCGAATGATTTATTTTCATAGAACGACAATAGATTCATTGAAACAATTAACGTATGTTTTCAGTTTTGATATGTTCAACTGTTTGGATCAACTGTATTGCAAAAATAAGGCAGTTACGCATCAGAACTATCATGATAATATGTTTCTCGAATTTTATACTCCCAATGATCAAGCTTACTTCAAAGCATTATTTAAAAAATAATAATAAAATCAAACAAAAAAATAAATAAATAGATAAAATAAAAATTTACAACAATAGATATGTTAGTATTTAATGTCAAATCAATATATGTAAACAGTTTGAAAATGAAATATTATTTTCTCAAAAATACAACTCCTTTAATTCTGTAAAATCAAGCACACTTTGTGACTGAAGATAACGAAACCATTGCAAGAGAAATTTTTGCATGTGTGTTTTCATATTTTTAGAATTTCTACAATTCCTTTTTCTTTTTAAATGAAGCATTCAAAACGGTTACCATGGAAATTGCAGTATTGCATAAAAACAATAATTTCATTCTTTTCTATTTAAGAATTTTTGTTCATCACATTTCTATTGCAAAAAGTTGATTAATTTTAAATAAATTGAACATTTTTTAATTGTATAAACTTTTGTTTCTTTCTAAGCATTGGAGAGTTACTATAGCAACAGGTCAGTAGCTAGGTGACTTAAAGATTGTTTTACCATTTTGATCAAGTAAGCAAGTTTTAAAGAATATTGAAAAAAATAATTGGAGGATTTTATGTAAAATTAGAATATCTTGGAAAATAAAGCCGTCATTTTCTCCGTTATTTTTTTTTTGTATAAAAATAGCTAAGATTTTTTCAATCTATTTCTGTAAAAATTCAAGTACCTGAGAATGTTGAAACTATCACATTAAGTAAAGTGAACTATCAGGAATTATTTGTTTGTATAAGTGTCTTCTACTTGTAGAAATATGATTTACGTCGTATTTCCACTTTTTTTTTTTTTACGAGAAATCTATATTTCAGATATTTATGGTGGCTAATTACTGCTATGTCGTGTTGCGGGTTTTCGGGGAGAAAGGTCGAAGCTGAAAAGACGAAAAAACTAGTTTGGCTGGGCAAAAACACGAAAAGTCGAAATTTCGTGGCGAAGTTTCGTCTTTTCGCCCAGAAACATCGCCCCGAATTTTCGACATTTTGTATTTTCGCTCTGCCAAAAGTCAATAGTTCGTTTTTTCGTGTTGACGCCCCGAGAACCCGCCAACACGGGAATTAATATCTCGCCTTTCCGCCTTCCGGTACTCAATCGCAGTAGGGCAGTGAATTAACAGTCTGGTGTACCTTCCCTATCTTACGGAAATAGGAATCAATGCAATGAAATAATGCATTATGGAAATAGGAATAGAGTATATTAATATCAGATAAATTGATTAAATGTAACATGATATACAAAACAACAAATACATGAACAGAAAGTGAACCCAAAGTGGAACCAACAATGGCTCGCGCCTTTGATGTCGTGTTTTAGACCGCTCATTTTATTTATTCATTTTATTTTATTTAGTTTTGAGCATGCTTTACAGATGAATTCTATTGCAACTGGTAGAGCATTTACCGTTAATGTTTAAGTTATGTATGAAGATTATCAACAAATGCGCAGAAAAGATTTGATAACATTAACTTTTTTGTACAATTTAATGAAGAAATGGTTTATAGCGAGAAAAGTCATAATAAAGTAATGGATAGTTACTTTACTTTATTGCCACGATCATTCAAAATATCAATTACCACTATAGAAGTTCTTTCATATGAAACCATTCTCTGTTTACTGTGAATGATTTACTTATTGTACAAAGTATTCTTTTCTTTGACTTTTGAATTACATTTTTCTTTATACGAGCATAAAATCAAGCTATACACAAGAAAGAATCAAATGTTTCTATGTAATTCATTTTCGGCGTAAATTGTTTATAATGGATTTTGACCTATTTCTTGAACCATACTAATCTTGGTTAACAACCAAAGAGTTAAAAAAAGCACCCGTTTCATTGTTTTGCATAAATTATTTTAGGATATTCTATAATAAAATGAAAGTTTCAGGATGCACATCTTTCTGCATGTTTGTCAATTGGAAATAACATTTGACTTACCTATTTAAACATAAAAAACATCCAGTTGAAAAATTCAAAAATAAAAATCACCAAGTTGAAAGAGTAAACAGCTGTGAGTCTTTCTAAACCGTAGTTAACCTTGGTAGTGGACTCTTCCCTATAAGTAGCAAAACCCGCAGTGTATTAGGTAACTAACATAAAACTATATAATGCATCACCTTCCATGGTGCGTTTAGTTAAGTGCTCGCTTGCTAAACTAAGGGCCCAAAGATCGAATTCCTCTGATATATTTTTTTTTTCTGTTTTGCTTGTATAACATTTTTGTCCCTTTCTTTTTTTCACTGGCTAGCATTATTTTAAAATCACAGAACATTTA
>CM037791.1:14102038-14152038 GCA_021229015.1 Solen grandis
AACTCTGTAAAATTAACAACGGGTTTATTGTTACGCGTTCCATATACTGTCACTAAGATTAAACATGTAGATTATCTTTTGTTCTCAAAGTCAAAAGTGTTATTGTATTCAAATCTTATTTTTTATAAAAAAAAATTGTGATTTATATAATTATCTTTAACTAAGGACAGAATTTTCCTTTATTACTGAATATTAGTTCTCAACAACAGAATACGACGTATCGAGGACTATCAGTATTTACGACGAACCACTAGATCAGAAAAAATGTATTGTTGCATTGGGACGCATCGGGTTCTTTGGTTGTTATTTATTTGACCAAACTTTCACTCTTGCATACTATTTCATGTGTAATTCAAGCAAGAGTCTTTTTCTGTAATTATTTCCGGCCACAACCAAATTTATGCTTACTTTAGGCCAAAAGTTATTCCATGTGTATCTCGTCCAAGAACCTATAGCCAAGCAAATTTCGTACATATTCAGTTACAACCTTTTCTATGCAAATGTTTTATATAGATAAATGTATGATAGAAAACATAACCTTAAAAGTAGAAAATAATGAACTCATTAATGTTATTTAGATGTTAAAAAGCAAAAGAATAAATAAAATATAAAACGATAAATTTAACAAATGAAGCGAACCGCTAAACCCAACCTATCTGTTAATAATAGAAAGTGAATACGTTTATTACTTTCACTTTGCATTATACAGAAATCAGATACCCAAAGCTATTTCCTACCTCATTGGTTTGATAAGGGCTAAACCATTGTCACTCAGTCTGACAAAGAATTTCAACTGTGTACCTCCCCTTCGTTCTGCTGCAAAATGTAAAAAAAAATATGTAGCTGTAGGAAATTCATATTTCTTTACTGTTTCAATGCTTGAAATTAGCTACAAATAGAGCTACTCATCTAGCAGAGAACATCCAATTAGCTTCTATTAATTCTCCTTAACACGATCCAACTTAGAGTTTTATATATGCGAACCCAGGAACTCTTTGACTGAATTTAATACAAATTATGGCCCTTTACTAACTTGGATATTTTGGTGCACAGTGTTATTATGTTTTTGTCTCAGTAACTGGACATAGGATTGATTTAAGAATTCATAAACATATTCAGGGGTATCAGACTATCAAGGTTTATCTTTTTTGTCTATGATTATTTACAGGGTATGTGAAGGGCAAAAAAGATTTCATTTGATTTACCAACAGCATTTCGAATAGTCGAGCGTGCTGTTCTCTGACAGCTATTTTTTTTATAAATCTTGATTTCATCATTGATAAACAAGTTATAAAATAAATAATTTAATCCATATATTTTTTTTCGGGTACTGATCATACATTAAATCTTAATTAGTTCAGTTTCAAATCCAGGTAATAGCCCGGTTATTACATTATAATAAATAAAACGAAATCTTTTAGAAATTAAGCAGCAAATTCGGCTAATAATTCAATTCAATTCAATTAACTCCTTTTCAGTTCAATATAGGAATAAAACACCCATTAAATATGAAGAACTATTTTGTACAACCTATGTGTTGTATTAAAATCATTTTTGGACATTTATTATTATTGTAACATTGCGGAGAATAGCAGTTCTAAAAATAAAGTGAAAAAAACAACAACAACAACACACACACACACACATACACACACACAAAATACAGAAAATATCAAGTAAAATAATAAGATCAGAATCTTCAAAGTTTCGCGAAATTGTTCGAACATGTCAGATATTTAATAATTCATACACCGAATATAATGTTACTCTCTCAAACAATGAAAATCTCCACTAAGAAATGCGGCACATGTAAACAAACGCTCATCTGTGATCATCCGTGTAAATACCGTGTCAACTTGCGAATTAACAACTGCATACACAACAAACAGGTAGTGTACCAGCTAGGGACTATATACACGCCTCTGGCGATAATCGGCAATGATCATCAGCCGTCGGTTTGGCTACCGATATAACGGAGGTGATTATATAATAAAAGGGAGATTGGTTTGCCGAAAATTGCTGCCGGTGCCGGAAACCGAATTTGCCGTTGTAACGGGAGAAATAAAGAACAAAGAAATCCGTAACATGACTTTTATTGCCGGATCCCGAATTTGCCGTTGTATCGGATGCCGATGTAACGGGAGTTGACTGTACATAGTTTTCAAACTAGCAGAATGTTCTTAAAAGAACGAATGTCTAAAACACAAAATTAATGATAATGAGACAATAGATAAAACATATATAAAATTTCAATTCGAGCATACATACCAGCTCTGATAATTTTTAACTCAGAAAGGTCGTGAAGGAGATTTCCAATCGCCGTATCGTTGGGATCATACATGGAAAACCGGCGGATGTTTTTATGGAATTTCAACCAGTTAGCCTCCATATATTGACTGAATAATAGACATGGTAATGAGATTACAACCAAAAGCTTTAAACAATTATAACGAAGGGTTAACTTGTACAAACGAACTTAGGTTATTGTATGGAGATATCCTTAAAGGGAACAAATGAAGTGGTCACGGTATTCTTTGTGAATAATTAGTAGTTTATATTTTCATTTGATCTAGTAGCAGCTGTCTGATTATAAGCAATTCCCGTGTTTACTATGAGCTTTTATGTTAACTGATTGCAATTTGGTACTCTGAAATTCTGATAAACTAACTCAAAGCCAAAGAGAAAAGACAGGCATACATGGTTCATTTAATATATGCATACACTACTAAAATAAATGAAGAAGATATGTAATTTTTCATAGGAATTGATTTCTATATAAATTGATTGACTATGAATCTCACCTTCTGTTGTGGTTTTCTAGAAGATATTCCGCAGAGTTTCTTTTTATTGATCCAAGCATATGATTCAAATTCTGCAATGTTCTTGTCTCAAAGTTTGGTGGGAAAAAGCTTGAATTCTTATCACGTATATTTATTAACATCTTCCATACAGAGCTATCGTTTTCCAAAGCCTCTGAGGGCGCCACGCCTGAGTCAGGGATATACGTTTCCGGGGTTGTGTTGATGAAGACAACACTTTGTTCATGCCCACGCACAGACGCAAAATCGTTTTCAGTGTAAATGCGCTGCCATTTGAAATCAGCATTTTGGTATACCCACAAATCTATAGCGCACATAATAATAATTAAAGCTAACAATGGTGCTGCGTACTTCGCCAGAAACCGCATTCTACAAATTCACATCTATGTTAAATAAAGTATTTCCTTCAAAATATCATCTGCCCATAATTCTTCAATATGTATATATATATATATATGCACGTATTCCAATGTGATTGGTTGCTTAGAAACTCTGTACGCATGGCTTACATTCTATTTGTACGCAATGTCACCATCTTATTACATACGGCTTATCGAAATCTTGCGGAAAACGTATTGGCTTTTCGGGTCAAGAAGCAGAATTACCCAATGGGATTATTATATTTGTTTTATATATAACGGTTTTCAGCCGCAATCAGAACTACCTTTTGCACTTTTATAACCACGTCGTAATATACGGAAAAGGAATAAACATCTTTATATCAAGAACCATACTTGTATTTTCATTCTTGTTAAAATCTGTATCTACATGTATCACGTACTTTAACATTGCACTAACAACTCATTTTGTCGATAAAAACAAATAAATAAAAGATAAATATAAAATCTACTTCACAGGAGATATGTATTTCAATTTTAATAAAATTGCTTATAAAACAACATATTTTTCATGAAAGGTCAAACATGAAAGAAAGAAATTTATAAGTATGTATCAAAATAATTCATTTAGCATACGGGGTCCTAAAGGACCTAACGTTATAATGCTACAGTTAATCAGTAATAGCCAGTACATTTTTTTCTTTTATATTACTAATAAATTGAAAGACCTCATTAATCAAATTGTTCTATGCGTTTTGATTGCTTGTTTGTTGGATTTAACGTACCACCGACAGTATTTCATTCATTTGGAGACGATGTCTACGTGAGACAGATATAGTGCTGTTTTGATTGTATGGCTTCCGAAGCTATTTCAGATGATACTTTTTGAAGATGGGGCCTGAAATAGCACTATACGAATATGGTTTAAAAAAGTTTACACTATATTCCACCAGGTTTCTAAACCGCACCGTGACTGTCGTGATAAATTTGTTGACATTTAAAAATTTAGTCCCGCAGCCACGGCAACCACGTTTCAGACAGCTGTGGATAAAACAGAATGGACGTGAGAGAATGTGGAGGGGCGGGATAGGCCAGCGTGACAGGCCATGATTGCCGTGGATATCGGACCAGACTTTTAAAGTGTCAACAAATTTGTCACGGCAGTCACGGTGCGGATGAGAAACCCAGGGGACCGAAGTAAAACTTTGTGAACGCAAGAAAACGTGAAAGTACGTAATAGGTCGTAAACAAAACCTGAAGGAAGTCCGTAGTGGGATGGGAAGCACGTGTGTTTGCCTGGTAATGCACGGTCCTTTCAAGTTTTGGCACGTTCAGTCACGCAAAGATTTATTAAACAGAGATAGGAAACTCCTGTAAAAGACAGTAGGCACGCAGCAGGTCAATGAATATTGCAAACTTTCAAAAAGGTTTGGTAAAAACACAAAGAAAAATGTAACTATAATATTTTCTCCACTGCAAGGCATTATTCAGTGTTCCCATACCACGTGGTATATGACGTCATTTTAAGCTAGCACGTGAAGCATATTTTGCATCGATTCGAAAAAGAAAACTGCTGTAATTATTCACCAATTTTAATGGGATAGAGCACATGCGATGCGTAAAATTGTGCTCTACACATAGGTTCCAGTCATTCTTTTGTCAGAGATATGTTTAGTATTTCCAAACATTCGGGAAAACATTATTAGCAATGTACTTTACGTGTTAGCAAACAAAATTTCACGAACTCGGAAGGTTTTCAGGGTTGCATTGCGTTATGATGTGTTACCAAACTGTGATAGTATATCAGTCATACAGCGATATCCAGCTAGTACAGTCACAGGAAGATTCCACATTCACAAAAGCACCTATTGAGAACCGCTAACCTACTGGAAAGCTTCCACACTGACCCTTCTGGGCTCCGGACACAAAAAGGTAAGGTGCTGAGTGACAATAAGTCAGTGACAATTTCCACTTGGCCACGGAGGCCACGGGGGTATCATGATTCCGTAGTTTTGTATATTCCAAATTCTAATCTGCATGTTGCTTATTATGTTGTTGTTAAATACAACTGCATTCCCATACACAATATTGTAATAAATAAATATATAGGTTTCCCAGTGGGAAATAATACAATAAACAAACAAATTCAATCCTTATCAATATTTCGGAATAACTTGCCTTTCTTAAGGAAAACAACAACAATACCAACAACAACAAAAACATGAGTTTTTGAGCCACTGCATAATAAACGCTAGTACAGTTGCCATATTGTTATTGTCCAATGCTGTAAGCCTTGATTTATTTAGAAATTTTAATTTGCAGTTCACCAACACGTTTTACTTCAGTCTCGATAAATCAGTGACTAAGTGCACACATGTGTATTGTGCGACTTCTGTTTTGTCAATTCCACTTTAAGCTTAATGTTTAATTGCATTCTGACAAACGTGATCTGACTGTGAAACTACAAGTACTTGCTCTTCCAAGGTTTCCTAACCCTGTCTTTAAATTGTGTTGCGCTGAGATAGGCTCATACATTTATTTAAAGTATGGCAAATTAGAAAGAAAAAGATAAGACTGGCAAAACAAACAGTACGCTCGACTGTTTGAAATGCTTGTTGGTAAATCAAATGAATTCCATTTCAGATCTTGCCTTTCACATACCTTGCATATAATAATTTCCAAAAATAATATAGATAATCTGATATCCCTGAATATGTTTATGAAGTCTTAAATCAATTCCATGCCTAGCTACTGAGACACAAGCGTAATGACACTGTGCATGCAAAACTTCAACCAAAATATTTAAGTTAGAAGACATCCATTATTTGTATTAAATTCAGTCCAAGAGTTATCTACCTTGGTTGTCTGAAACTTCTGTTGTTGTTGTTGTTTACCGTCGCTGCGATAGTATTTCAATCATATAGCGACGTCCAGCTAATTACAGGTGGAGGAAGACCCCGAGTACACAGAGGTACCCGGGTAGAACCACCGACCTACCGCAAGCCAGCTGGAAGGCTTCCTCACATGAAAAATCCGAAGTCCCTACCGGGATTCGAACCCACAGCGGTGAGAGGCTGAGAGATTTGTAGTCCACGACTGTAACCGCTCGACCACGGCGACCCCTCTGAAACCCCTGAATATATTCATAAACTTTCAAGTAGGTATACCATGAATGATTATTGAGGTATAAGCTTGATAATAAATTGCATGCAAAACTTTAACTAAAAAGCAACAACTCTGACGCAGATACTAACGCAAGTGTGACTTCAGTAGCTCTTTTAAGGTAAAATTATATAAATACAAAAATTATCTAAAAACGAAAGATACGGAAATGATGAGCACATCAGTTATCACAAAAATATTGACATTGAATAGCCATTAAATTGTGTTGAATATACAGGCATTATTTTATTATAAAACAGAAACAGGGCAAAAATAACATCTTGACATCTTATAAGTCTATGCTGTCATGTGACGACATGACTTCACATACTGATATGTGAAATGTCATGTGAAATGTCATTTATCTTCAGACTAATATGGGTTTATAATGGTTTGCAGAGGTCCGTTTAAATGCAGGTTTCTTTGGTTAAGTGTCAGTTTACTTTCAGACCAATTGATCTGGTTTATGTTTGTTGCAGAAGTTAGTTTACTTGCGGGCTGATCTTTGTAATAATTGGTTACAAAATCAAATATAAACAAGATCACAACATGCGGATGCAACGCTCGCCTGTTGAGCGTGTTGGAGTAATAGCCTACAGTTTTTGCATGATGACAACAACGAAGATGAAGAAAACGACCCAGCAATCATAAAAGCTTGACTTTTTCTTTGAAACAGACGAGGTAAAAACCTCAGCCTGCAGATTCACTGACCAGTGCGACCAGTATAAGACCAAACCAACCAGCATATACAAGTTTTACTTGCTGGCTGATCTTGGTTTATACTGGTTGCATAACCGCAAGTTTACTTGCAGGCTGATCTTGGTTTGTAATGATTGCATAGACATATGGGATTACTTGTAATTTGATATATGTTATATTGTATAGGTGTCAGTTCACTTGCAGGCTGATCTGGGTTAATATTTAATCTCCTAATGAGGACTTAGTATACTATTTTAATAGAAACTGTAAAAAATGTTACAGACTATAGCAGTAGGACACTTCATTATATGTTATTCAAAGTTTGCTCAGCTTATTCAGCATAAACACTTTTCAATCCTTTATTTGGAAGTATTATGTGTGTAATGAATCTTTAGAACATTTTATTACAGCAGTTATTTTTAGTTGGGTCTTTTAATTGATAAGAATCAAGATTGTTGAATTTATTAACAAATGACAAGTTAAAATTCAACAATAACATTTCAAGTTGAAAATACAACTCTAAATTTTAGATAAGAATGAAATTTTAATTAGAGAATGTATATTTTTTTTGATTTTTTTTTGGAATATGTTATTTTTTAGAATAGAAAACAATTTCTTTTGTTGTTTTGAAATTTCAAAATATATATTTGAGGTTTTTGCATTAAATCAAAGGTTTGGGTTTGTAAAGGATGGTTGTGAAATTTCAAGAGATATAGACAAATATAACAGAAGTTATGGCTATTTCAATTTCACAGTGACACATGATATGTGGGTTCCTAGTAAACGTTAGGTAGCAGAATTGTCCCTTTCTCAACAATCACATGCGATGATCCAGAGTGGGGAGGGGTCATTTGCCCACTAGGATTTGGCTATTAGGTTTTAGTATATCAATGCAGAAAATATAGTATGCATGTGTTTTGAGCCTGTGTCCCCCTGGAAGATCAAATAAAAAAGAAGAGTAAAGAAAAAGGAAGAAAAGAGACACTTATCGGTAACTTGGACAATCTTAAAAGAAGGAGAGGAAGATACTTAAGAAATTCCTGACCAGATCCCCCTTCCCCAAGTTCAGCCTCTCCACCCACCCATGTCCGGTGAATTTCATAACTTCAGTGTTGTCTCGGTAGGGTAATTTTCATAGTTAGTTAAGATATCCCTGTCCCCCACCCCGCCAATGAGATAAATGGCTTGATTGGCGCATGAAACGCATCACATACGTGCACACATGGAGAGAGAGAGAGAGAGAGAGAGAGAGATGTGTGTAAGAAATGCATTGACCTGTTTCTTGTTAGTCAAAAGGTGGTTGAATTCTTGGTGATTTATGGTGATAAAACACTGTGTTACTTATATAAAACATGTTTTTACACAAGTGTACGTTACACATTTCTTATAGAAATAATATCTTTTTAATATTAATATGCATGATGTTCAAAAAGGCTATTTTTGTTTCACAATCAAATTGCAGTGAATGGAATGCACTGTAAATCACTGGCAATAGAACCGCAGAATTGCAAATTTCATTGTAGTCTTGATTATAAAAATATACACATGTACAATTTTTTTCTCCGGTACAGAGGGACAAAAAATCGTAATCAACATTCCAATGAAACTGACATTTTGCGGTTCTAGTGCCAGTGTTGCAGATCTATCATTTTGCGAGTAAAGACAAAACATCAAAAGAATTGTCAAGAATCAAGAGGACATTTACTAAGTTCCACTGTGAATTCTAAAAAGGGCATTTACACATAGAAAAACATCAATACTGATAGATGATAACATTGTCATTAAAACAAGTGTAATAGAATTTTGACCTGGTTGTCCTTTTAAAAGAGAATCCTTGTTCCATTGCAATGGACACCTTATAAACATACCCAAATGTTAAAATATAAACCAAAATCAGCTAGCAATATTAAGCATTATAAAACAAGATCAGGCAGCAAGTATTGAGCAATATAAAACCAGATCAGCTAGGAAGTATTGAGCAGTATAAAACCAGATCAGCCATCAAGTATTGAGCAGTACAAAAGAGCAGCCAGCAAGTATTGAGCAGTATAAAACCAGGCCAGCCAGCAAGTATTGACATTATAAAACCAGATCAGCCAGCAAGTATGGAGCAGTACAAAACCAGATCAGCCAGAAAGTATTGAGCAGTATCAAACCAGATCCACTTAAAAAAGATGGTAATAGTCAAGTTACTTTTTTGATTACTTGTAATTACTTATTTCTATTTTGAGGAAATCCATGATTGTATTGTCCTTAAAACAATTGTTTCAATAAATAAATTACCCTCTGATCACAGTATAAGTGTTGGAATGTTCACTTTTTGACCAAATATAAGGCGTTAAGCAGATGTAATGGATCAAGTCACCCTTATACTGTACAACACAGAATATACATAAATTCATGTTCTTGGACAAGCCACGTGCATTTTATAAATATACATATGTACATCATTCATATACAGTGGTGACAACGTTTTCAAACATTTGGACACGATGATAATCATCCACACGTACATACAAAAAAGAAATCCTCATTTTTATCCATGATTGCAATTTCTGCATGGTTAAAGTGAGAGATCAAATATTAATGGTACCTTGAAAGAAAACAATTTTATAATTCAGTTACTTTAAAATGTATTTCTGCTACTTCGTATTTTGAAATCATTGAATACGACGCATAGGTCCCTAACTATATTATGTTCTTCATTCTTAAATATTTCAATTCATTTCAACATACAATGGCGTGTATTTCGTCATATAAAATACATTCAACTCAAGTATAAAATGACATTCATCTTCTTACTTGTTGCGTAGGCAACTATAGTAAAGGCATCTTACTAGCCCAACTTCAACTTCTAACAGTCGATTAGAAGATACTCTCAGTTTAGTTAAACTAAATCTAAACCCATTGATATTGACAATATTGTATGTAAAATATGGCTGAAATCATTATTATCATTTTAATCATTATGTTCCTAAATTATTCCTAAATCACTCACCCTCTGCCTAAATTCACGAGTAAAATGGTAATTTAGTCTTTGTTTAACAAGGGATAAAAACAGTGCTTCAGTATTATGATGATCATGATGATGATGATGGCGTAAAAACGTTTTAGACGGTGGAATAAAACTAACTATTGGTGTGCATAGATAAGGTCAGATTTAGTTATGCCCTTATATTTTAATATATCTATAGCAATTTGGTCTAAAAAAATAACGTCGAGGTGCTGAACAAGAAGCAAATTATATCTATTTATTATTAATATCAAATTCTAATATATATTATTTAATATTACTCCCATTACTCTACTTAAATCATTCTGGCAAAAAAAAGCCGTGAAAACCACTATGCCGACTATGAAAATTGTGTACTACGTGGGGGTGTCAGCGAACTTTTTTTTTTTTAATTTAAAAGAATTAAAAATATATCTTGGTCGATTTGTACTCCCTCGCCCACCCTTAAATCCGCCCGTGATATTCTAAAGAGAAGAGGAACTCGTTTGTTGTCGGATTATGTACACTAATTAAAAACGTGAAAAATATCCACAAATCTATGTCGATCCCATTTCCTGGATATCTCGAAGAACTTTACGTTTCACGGCTACGTCCGTAAATTTACGACCCGGGGTATTGATAACTCCGCGGTTTAAACCATACCAACAAGCGGAAGTGTGGGAAATTCAAAACACAAAGTCCGACAAAGTAAATTTAAATTCACATTTGCCTAATATTATTTATCTTTTTTAATTCAGGCATGCTTGATTAGATAAATTATATGTGTTTTGTTATCGTTCTAAGCCTTTCTAATGAAGGACTTTCTGTAAGAACTGAAAAATATGAAACAATATCCTTGGGTATCGAATTCTCGCCAGCATAAGGAGTTATTGCAAGAAAAATGAACAAAACAGTCCCTCACTTTTATATGGAAAATATCATCAAATGCAACAGTATCTTCCCTTCAAATTAAAAAAACCATTAGTAATTGAAAACAAATTTAAAAAAATACCTGTCAAAATCCAAAAACGGTCAAAAATATTTCCATAACGGCGTCTTTAGTTCTCGACAGTGAACTCAAATAAGTGTCACGAGTAGAGGGTTGTCAGACGTTTCACCCCCAAGTCGTTTCCTCCCCAGTCATTTCCTCCCAAGACGTTTCACCCCCAAAATGGGGGTGAAACGTCCTGTATTTGAGCATAAAACAGGTCGTTTCCTCCCCTATATTATTTTATAATATATTAAAGCATACGATTTAAATATGTTATATAACTTGAATTATTTAAAGAATATTTAATATTAAAGATTATGTTTCTGTTTTGATTTGTTTTTCCTTTGAAGGCACCACTTTGATGTTAAGATGTTAATGATTAGATTTGGTTTAATGATATGATTAATAGAGGTGTGAGAAAGTGCGGTCTCAGAGTAAAAAAAAAAGTGAGAATTTTAAAGGTGATAAACATTGCAATTACGGCTTTTCATTATTAATGGGATTATGTACACATGTATTAGATGTGAAAAACACCGAATTAATTACTTGTAAATGTGTTGTTTATGAACATGTGTTTTAAAATGTTTTTTTCCCACATAATTTTTTTTTTTAAATTTCTATTTGAATTTTGGGTAAATTAATTTTGGTCCTTATTGATGATAATTATCTTCTTAGTTTGTTTTTTAAGTTTTGAAATAGTTTGCTATATATAAGCATATTTCGTCAAAGTATATTCATTCATGTCTGTTTTTTATTTTTTTTATTTTTCTCATATTTTAATTTCACACACACACACACACACACATGTTTGAAACATTCAAGATTTATAAAATCCTTTATATGCTTATTATAAATGACCATACTTACATTAACATAATTTCAAATCATCTAATGATATATTTAATAGGTATTTGATTATATCACATATGTACACTTCATCTAATATTCGTCTGTTATTATATCCAGTAAAATGCCATTTCATCACTTAAGTATAACTTTTTATATCTTAAAACTTAACATATGATATTTAATTTTATACTGCTTTATATTCTTTTACCACAATAATAAACATTAACAAGTATTATATAAAATGGGGGTGAAACGTCTCGATCTTTGAAAATTGTGGGTGAAACGACTTGGGAGGAAACGACTTTGGGGGTGAAACGTCTAGGGGAGGAAACGGTTTGGGGGTGAAACGTCTGGAATTCCGAGTAGAGTGCTTATATAGAGCCAAAATCTATAGACAACATTGCAATGAAGTTTTTTGTTGTTCCTAACAGCACATATTGGTGTGCAAAATTTAAGATGATCGAAATGAGAACAAGAAACAATACCACGCTGAGTTTTTTAACTAGGGGTACAATTGCTGTTTTTCACTTTTTATCCCTTCATAATTATATAGGTCCAGTGCTGTAGGTCCCTCATATAGAGAGTCCCTACAAATTACGGAGAATATATTAACTATCAGTCCTTGTCTGCTTGCTGAGAGTTATCAATAGATTTAATGTGTGGTTTAAAAAAAAGATTAAAAAGAAGCATTAGTGAAATTGTATAAAATTGGTACTTCTGTTTTTATCTGTTTCCCTAACATGTTCAATAAAAAAGAACGGTTTGGAAACAAGGATCAATCTATTTTGCTAATTGTCCGTGGTTTACCTGTCAAATTATGTCACAATTAAAATGAAATATGGCGTTAATGTATGTAGCTTGAGAATTCAAATATGGCAAAAACTGAATACTTCATTTTGCTGGGCAGCACTAAATACCCAAATACTCCCAAATATACCCAAATATACCCAAATACTCTGTTTCTATATCACAATACACTAAAAGAAATATGTATGATGGTGATTTAGTCGTATATTACAATATCTAAAAAAAAATATAACCAAAGGGTGATTTTATTGCTCAAAATTCATGTCGATCTATACTCCGACTTCGAGTCTATGTATGGTGTATACACCAATGGACCCTGACCCAAATATACCCAAATATTCTATTTCTATACCACAATACACATGAAGGATTGTTGTAAAATGTAGTTGGATTGATATCATGCAATATCTATACAAATTACAACCAAAATATGACTTAATACCTGGAGTTGGATTGGGTATCCGCAAAATAAACAGATCGGTGTTAGGTGGTCGGTAGACTTATGTTAAACTGATTAATTAAGTATTAAGCATATTTTGGTTGTAATTTTCATATTAATCCAACTACAATTAACAACAATCCTTCATTGTATTGTTATAAAATAGAATTTGGGTATATTTGGGTCAGGGTCCATTGGTGTATACACCATACATAGACTCGAAGTATAGATCGACATGAATTTTGAGCAATAAAATCACCCTTTGGTTATATTTTTTTTTTAAATATTGCATATATACGACTAAATCACCATCAAACATATTTCTTTAAGTGTATTGTGATATAGAAACAGAGTATTTGGGAGTATTTGGGTATATTTGGGAGTATTTGGGTATTTCGTGCTGCCGATGTACTTGAGGATATGTCTAAGCTTTAGATCTAACCACAGACTATATTACTTATTTTTTGATAGAGCTTCAAAGTTCTGTGACTTATCTCTGCACACTGCCAACCCCTCTCTTGAGTGTGGCAGGATTAATCCTAATGTACAAGGTTGTTCAAGGATTAGTTTCAGTGCTGCTTACATCCACAATACCAAAATGACCCCCTTTGTCATTTGTCAGAATGGGATACTTCAGCGAAACCCATACAGATGCAGAAAATCAATATAGACCAAAAAAAAAAATGGTTATGTAACAGTGTTACATTAAGTATAGAAAAATGTCTCTGCAATTAAACCAAAAGCTTGGAAGTCCCCATTTTCATTCCCATGTTTCAAGATGGTAAAGATCTAGTCCTATGAATATTCCGTTGCTTTGTGATATTTTTTTTCCAGTTTGGGCAAAGCGCTTTGCCCCAGAAAGAAAATATCACAAAGCGACGACATAATCTATCAGTCATAAAAGTTAAAACACATCTGCAGATCTATGAATAATATATTTGTTAAAATGTATGATAATTAGGATACTGTACAATCTATCAATATGTTTATGAAGTTCTGTTGAATATGCAGTGTCTTTTTGAAGTTAGGTAAATGTTTCAATCGGGCAACTTTATCATGTGCTCCTTGTTGCAGACAATGTTGGACAAGAAGTGCAAGGTCAAAGTAGTGATCCGTGTTCGACCACCATTGAATGACACAGAAAAAACTTGTGTCAGTGTGTGCAAGAACAAAGTGGAAATATTCAACCACAGAAATGTCACAGAGAACATTCAATATGAGTAAGTCTGAAAAAAAAAAGTTGTAAGTCTTATTTTATATGCCATCATTTACAGAGCATCAGTGTCCTGCATAACTGGCTTCTGGCCAAATTTACTGTTTCAGACAAGATTTTAAATGATTTAGATGTGTGAAAAAGATTTCAAGTCACCATAAACCTGAACAGGGTTGCCATTAGACCCATCATATGATCACTTTTTTTCTTTCTTCAGTGATTTTGTGTTCTTACTGATGCACTGATCAAATAACCTAATTAAGCCTATTCTATATGATAAATAATATATATATACAGACTGTGTTCAAATATTTTTTCCTCATCAATTTTAAATTAATATAATTTTTTTCCAGTAGTTTCTTTGGCCAGTATTTACTTATGATAAGCATTAATTATATAAAATACCATATGATAAATTACATGGTATAAAATTACACATTCTTTGATGATGTAAAAAATAAGTTTGCAGCTAAGATACTCGAAGAGGGTCATGGTCCAGTGGTAAGGTACCAGACTGGATCTGAAGGTTATGGGTTCGAACCTTGCTGGAGCAAGAGTTTTTCATGACCTCCTCATGTGCCATATACTGGTCCAACCCAGGACCCATCAAGAGGGATCAGTATAAAATGTAAAAACTTGTTTTTTCAGCTTTTCGGCAGTACATGGAATGGAGTCAACTCAGCAACAGATATACACTGACAGTGTGAAGCCTATAGTACCAAGGGCCCTACATGGACAGAATGTCTCCATATTTGCTTATGGCCCCACTGGTGCTGGTAAGATTTGTTCCAAGCTATATGATTTTTACACCCCTGCTTCACAGTGAATATTTGAAGCCTTCAAGGGGAATTAAAGTATATTCCTCCTTATTTCCTCTGGATGAACTGGTGGTAAAATTTCATTGAATTTAAGGACAGTTTATATTATGCCGTGTAAATGCACTGAGATCTAATTACTTACATTATGTCACCTGTAAATATGATACAGGTATGCAGTGTCCTCAGTGGAAAATGACTGCTTACCTAACAAATTTTGTCTTGTTCAAATTTGTGAAAATTAAATTTGTTCAGGTCATACTCATAGCCAGCTACTGGACCCAACTACCATAGTTATCTTTTATTTTTTAGATATTGGTATATTCAGTGTATTATTAATGTAAAATCTTAATTTTTTTTCCAAAATTGAAAGCCATCTGTTTAGACAAATTAAAAAAATATGTATACCATATTAATGTTTATTTTTTCATGCATAACATTGACAGTATGCATATCAGTATTTAATAAATTCTTATGCATAATACTATTTATTGTCCATGCTGCTGCATATGAGATGAGTTCGTACTGGTAATTCTCATGCAAATGTTCCGTACATAAATATTGATCATGTACATGTATAAGATAATTTAAACATTTATTTTTTATGCATAATATTTATTGCTGATCTATATTAATGTTTGTTTCAGGGAAAACCCACACAATGTTTGGAACTGCCACAAATCCTGGGGTGATTCCAAGAGTTATTAATGACGTATTCAAGCAAATAGAGGAAAATAAAGTGACAGAAAATAATGAGTGGATGTACAAAGTCACATTCTCGTATTTAGAAATCTATAATGAAAAAGTATGTAGATTTTTTTTTCCTCTTTCAAAATATATGCCATAAAAAAACCTTTTCCCTACTTACCCTATTTACCCAAATAAAGAAATCCCCCCATGGAAGAAAAAAAAATCACTAATCACTGACATTGGTAAATAATCTGTGTTGTAAACTGGTCTGATTGAATTGCATTGTAAACATGACCAGTTTTGGATTTCACAGGACAAAATTAAAAGTGACACTTAAAAAAAACAACAACCAAAAAACAAAAAAACAAAACAAGATGGTGAGTTGAGCAAATTGTTTACATACTACTATTACAAGATCTGTCTTAATTACTTTGAAAAAATTTCCCCAAACAATGAATTAAAGCAAAAAATCCCTTGGTCCGGGCCAGTTGTTCAAAAATGAGAGAGGGCTATGGATTTATGTTATTTCATATCTTAAACTGGAATCACTGGAAGGAGCTTTAATTATCTTCCATGTGATTAAAATACTGGTGTTTGAATGTTTACAGCAAACAAGGATCAGTTGACACCATTTTTGTGTCATCTGCTGTCACTTTTCTGTTGTCTGTCTGTCTGTCCTGTCCACACTTTCCCCATCATCTTCAGGAGGTGACACGTGTTCCAAGAACACTTTTATCTATCATTTAAACACATGATAATTTAGACAACTGATACATTTACATTTAAAAAGTTAATTGTGTTATCTTCTCATTTTCACGGTACCACATGAATATAAAACACAGTCAGCCAATCAGAATTGACACTCCTTTCAAGTGTGTACAGATGTACTCCAAATGACCTACAGGCTATTTAGTTGCTATATGAGGATGATAAATACTGGTAGTTAATGGTTGACCGGGTTTACACAAAAGCAGACAATCATGGTTTTGTTTGTGATACTGTTTCTGGGGTCATGAATAGGAAAGGCAGTGCCTAAATTATCACTGCTAAATACAGGAAAGGTTCTTTGCAGTCTAACATAAGTTTTATTTGTTGTGGTTGCATAGACCTTATTTTTGATAGTTCTTGCATGGCGATGAGTATTATCTTGTGTTGATTTGTTCCAGGTTCAAGACCTGTTGGAGCCTTCAAATGTGGACCTTCCTATCCGTGAGGATGCTGACAAAAACATCCTCATACCTGGGCTGGCAAAGAAGGAGATTCACAACTTTGATGATTTTAAAATGGCTTTTGGGCCAGCTTCTAATAACAGGTAAAAATGGTGTGGTTTAGACATTGTAATTGCAAGGGCTGTTCCTTGAGTGTTACATGTATTGTATCATCGTTGAAAACCCATGGTATATATTCTGTTATCACTTCTGTATATACCATGTGATATTAAGCTGGCAAAACTTTATTTTCATGAATATTAATCAGCTTCTTTCTGACAAATGAAATAATAGTATTTTGATAATCTTTGTTGAAATTTACAAAAGCAAAAGCTGACTTATTGTTCCCACAAGATAAATGGCAACGCTTAGGTGAGGAGCATGACGTCAGCTCTGTATGAAAGAAAGACGCGAACTTTCAAAATCCTGTGTCATTTCATTGGTCAAATGATCCCAGCTGTCACTGTGGTGTCTCTGCAATGGATCGGATGAAATTCCTGATCAATAATTCATGAGTACAAAGTTTTGCTAACTAAATATCCCATGGTCGATTAAGAAGCAAAGCATATTGTATGAACGTGGGTTTTTAGATGATGGCATTGTAGCAAAAGAGTCTTTTTTTTCTGTATCACCTGACAGGTGTATTGTATGTTCAAGAAATCCACTTTTTCTTTTTTTTAAGAGATCATGGCGCAGATTCTTGAAAGCTTTAAAAGGAAATCTCTCCTCTTTTAAGGGATTTAAAGATCTTTTCGTACCAAGAAAAATATTAGATGGACTGATTCTTTTTTCTCTGAAAATTATTCCTAGTCAAACATTCATCTGGAAAGTATACTGAATGAAAGATTTGTTAAAATGTTGCTTAAGATGTAAATAAACATGTATCATCATGTTGTATGTAATGAAGCAATTTTCTTCATGTAACAGCATTGTACTGCATTTTGTCATATTGTATTACATATCATACTGGAAGCAGTCCCTATTAATTGCATTATTCATGATTATGCTTGATTAAATGTTATTAATTTAATGAATAATTATTATATTATGATTGGCACAACCCAGGAATTTGTCAAGAACAAGTTGTACAAAATTGTTCCAAATTTACGTTAAAATGATAAATTCAAGAAAAGGTTAGCCTCTGGGTACAGGTTACATCTGACGCAGGTATACTAGAAACTAGTCTATTGTGTTGTTCTCCAGAACTGTTGCCGCCACCAAGCTGAACAACCACTCCAGCCGCAGTCACAGCATTGTCCAGCTTACGGTCACCAAGTCCAAACCATGCCGGGTCCTTCATGGCAAGATCTACTTGATAGATCTTGCAGGCTCCGAGGACAATCGACGCACTGGCAATATGGGAATCAGGTGTCATGTCTTGTATCATTATATCCCTACTTTACATCTTGAAGTGGGAGTTAAATGTCTCATCAAGTCAAAGTTTCATCCTACAATCACATTACATGAAGTTTGCTTCCTGGAGGGGACTATAGGTTTGCCCTCCGCCTGTCTGTCCATCCGTTTGGATGTCCGGAAATCTGAATCCCGCAATAACTTAAAAACCATTTAAGACAATATTATGAAAATTGGTATAAAATAAGTAATCACATATGATGGCACAGATAGGAGTATGGTCTGCAAAATTTTTTATTTTATTTCTTTTATTTTCTCGTCGGCAAAATTTGGTCATTTTGTAAGAAAAAAAAATTAGCCCTCTCAAAGATAGGGGAGTATTTTTGCAGTGAAACACCAGTTATGTTGTTGTTTTTTATATCCTTGATACATTGATTATACCATGATAATCATCTGCTAAATCAATAATTGTTACTTTGTAAAAAAAAGAAACATAGCTTATATTTATGTAATTACCAGTGTCCATTTACTCCTTGGTAAAATACCAAATGGCTGGGTGTGGTATCATGCCACCTGTCTATGGTGTGATATTGCAGTGTGGCAGCTCTATATCTGTCTGAAGTAGACATATCAGTATTCTCCAAATGACTGAAATACTGTCGGTGGGACGTTAAACTGAACAAACAAATGAACAAATACCTAATGATTATCAGGCTGATGTATAACTAAACTCAATTCTGGGATGCCGGTATTCAATAAGTTCTTCAAAAATTGTGTACTGGTAATACTTAGTTGTTAGTACTTAGTAATACAAGAGTTGTTACTCTTGACATTTGAAGTTAGAAGATTTTCTCCAATGAGTGAAAAATCACTGTCTTAGAGCCACAGGGAAGCAATTTTGTCAATGGTCACTGCAACTGAGTATCCATGGTTACAATGTGTACCATAAATTTGTTTCCCTATTTATGAAAGTAAATAAGGAAGTCATCTCTGTGTTTGTTAATATAAAATATACCATCAGAGTGTTAGTTTGTATGCTCTCTTTACAAGTTTTTTTTTGTTGTTTTTTGTCTGTGACATGCAATCTTGAAACTGAAACAGAAACAGAAAAGTTACAAACTAGACTGGTATCTCAGATTATCTTTGGGACCTAATGCATATGTAATAGATAACTGTAGTAAATTACCTGCTAAATCAACTCAACATGTATGATGAATAGCTGTTTATTTTACTTAAATATAAAAGAGAATGAGTAAATCAATATTTATTTCCTTTTGTAATGCTTGATCTTGATATAAATTGACCTTTTATTTACACATACAAATGTACACACCTTATTTGTTGCTTTTAAATTGCCATTTCATTGTTGTATATAAAACCTTGTATCATTATTATTATCAGTGACATTTGTTTATGCTGGTCTCTCGGTTAGATTGAAACTTGCCGTTTTGACGTTTTGAAATACTTAATTGAAGTTAAGCTGCTTTGTTAATGGTTTGTTAAGATTATTATTATGGGTAGTAAATTGATTTTAAAAGTGATGGGTTATACTCATTTGTTTGAAAAACCTATTTAGACTATTAATAACATACATGTGTTTTGATCTGGATTTTTTTTTAGCTTAGATGGCGATGGATCATAGCTATTAACAATAAATTATTAATTTTGATATATTCTTAATATGATTTAGAATTAAACTTAGCTAAAAACTTCTAAATCATAGTTTTATCATTTTAAAATTCCATGGAACAAATAATCCCTATATCGCATTATAGTTCCTGTAAATCTGTATTGGTATCAAGAGGTAATAATCAGGTGATATTCCAAGACCAGTAATATTACTGTTATGCTTAGACATTTAATGGAATTTTATATGAAAAATTTATATATATATTGCAGATTGAAAGAGAGTGGAGCAATTAACAAATCTTTGTTCTCATTAGGAGAGGTGGTGGATGCTATCAATAGCGGCCTAGTAAGTATATCAGGATGATATGTTTAACTTGATTATCTCATATTAACATATCAGCATATAAGAGTACCAGGACTGGTTGCCACCTGTCAGAATTACTTGACAGGTTTGGTATCATGTCACTTGTGAATGTTGTGAACCTGTAGTGAGGCAGCATTATATCTGTCTCATGTCCCTGAATGACTAAAATAATGTTGATGGGACATTAAATGTAAAATTAACTTATTTAGAGACCTTCTTAAATGTTAACAATGTGAGACTCTCTGATATCCACCAAAATATTGTAATATGTCACAAGCTTATCTCACAATACATTTAATTGGGGTAAAGCAAAGTAGAGAAGTATATACAAGGGTTGATCCAGAAGTTCGTAGACTACTTTACTTAAATCTACTTTAATATTTTTAATACTTGATTAAATATATGTATAAAAATATATATCCATAATCTATGAACCTTCCTTTATCTCAACAGAATATTTTATAAAAACAGGGCTCACCCTGGCTGTAAAAATGTTTGCGCCAACACATTCGCCAAATGAGAAAAATTAGAGCCAAATTTAAGAAGTTGGAGCCAAATTTAATGCAAGAGGCTCTAATATGTTTTCGGAAAACTTTATTGTCTTTATATACTGGTATGATATATGCATTTGTTATACTTGAACTGTCAAAGACATATTCAAATGGTGCATAATATTTAAAAATATAAGGAAATTAAAACAATACAAATACTGCCATATAATTCTAAATGATGATTAAATGAATTTAATTCACATTTAGTTTATTATTATTACACATTTAGTTTATTATTATTAAAAAATATTTCATTCAATTGTCAAAAAACAATTTCATTCAAAATAATAATTTTTCTTATATAAGAATAGGTATATTAATAGGTATATTATTATTTTGATACATCAATAACCAAAAACAAATGTGTTAATGTAAAAAAAAATATATATCAGGGCTCATCCTAGAGGGCGATTCGGGCGAAGAAGTCGCTCTCAGCTTATAAACTTCGCTCTCTACAAACATCAAAGCGAAATTCACTTCGCTGCCGATTTTCGGCAGCGGTTTGGTCTCGCTTTGATGTTACCAAATAGATTATCGGTCTATTTCGCATTCGGCAGAGCGACATAGGCGTTACCAATTCAGAAAACAACCAATCAGCGCATTGGTTTTACCTGTCAGCCTCGATTTCAAATTCACTCATGCATAAGTGCAAAAACATGGAGGGAAGTGTAAACAATCGATAAGCGATAGATAAGAAATGGGGTGTGATGCCGTGTATATCAGAAACTGACACTAGTTGACAGGTAGGTAACGGGTACACAAACCGACAGGGGGACATTTGTTTATGGTATACTGGTCTTCCTCGCCGTGTAAAAGGTTGATCTTCCCCCGAAAAGTTAGCGAGTAGAACCGAAAGTCATCCCCGACTTTTTTGAGTAAATTGAAAATAAGAAATGACAATTACTCGAATATGCATCTTTATAAACCGTGTTTTGTTTGCATTTGGCAGTCTGGCTCAAAATTTAATGTTGTTTACATCATTAGTAATCTGAGCAAACTCATGTCGCTTTTTTCATGGTTAAAGGGCGATGCGCCCAAGCCCGGCAGTAAACTTGAAAGTCTCTCTGCATCTCCGTCAAGAAAATTTCAAAAAACAAACTCTCAAAAGTCATATGATTGGTTATGAACAGGACAGTAAGGGTATTTGGCACTGCTCTCTGTGTAGATCTGCTAAATTTGATAATGCTTATGCGCGTGGACATGATGCTCCAGCAAAAACCACAAACCATGATCGACATGCATCATGTAAGCATTACGAAACGCTTAAAACTTATGGGGAATTTTTTTTTTCTATCAGTTTTTCCTTCTATTTTTTCTTCTTCTTTTGCAAATAAAAATCCTTTCTTTCTTTCTTATTTAAAAATCAAGCAATATTTTTTTTCTTTCTTTCATTCTATTTATAAATTCAATTCTTTTTTTTTTCTTGCATATTCAAAAAACAATTTTTTCTTTCTTTATTTCCTTCTTTCTTTCATTCTATTTATATCTCTCACTTCTCCCTGATGTTTCCCCACTCTCCCTCCTCAGAGCTGAGGGAGAAGTCACTTCTCCCTTTACTCGGAGCCTAGGATGAGCCCTGTATATATATATATTTTCCAACAAAATCATAAATAATAACCTGACTAAAAATATATGAAAATATCAAGTGAAATTAAAAAAAATACAAAAAAAAAAATACTTGGGTATGTTATATATTGGGTACGTTTTGACTCGCTGCATTAGCGATTAGTATCGAGTCATTTATATACATCGGTACATTTATGCTATTTACCAGTTGGAATCTAGCTAGGTAAACCAATTAATCAATTTAAATATTTTAAAAGAAACGGTAGTAATGAAACATTGCTGATGTGTTTCGCAAATGGCCGCCATTGTGATGATTGCACAATTTTATAACATTTCCAAATGCAGGTATAAACACAAGTCGGTAGAGAGTGTGACAAATGTAAACAAGTTATAAGCTGCCAATACAATCAAGTATTCCACATCTGTGCATAATTAGGAAGCCTTAGAATGCGAGTTGATTGGATAATCCCACAGCAGGTGCTGGTTACTTTAAGTAGTATACAGTGAAGAGCGACCTGTATTTTTGTGCATTATGGAACTTAAACAACCGCAGTACTAATTTACTGATTTCTTCTTCGTATGCGCCACACATTCGCCAATCAAAAAAATCTTGCGCCAGTTTCATAATTTTGTCGCATTTGGCGCCTTTGGCAACCGACAGCGTGAGCCCTGTAAAAATCAATGCTGGAATATAGGAGTACTGTCCGTTACAAACAACACGTTTGCACTATCGCCCCACATCATCGCCACAATAACGACGTCGTTGACGTCACAGAAAACTTATTGTTCTCTCTGAGTAGATGACATTTCACATTTTTTTCAATGGATCAACCTCCATGGGCAATGTAGCACTTGTTGCGATGAATCCATTGTCTTGTTATAAAATATGAATATTTAGAATCAATTGCCCATAGCTCAATTCCATGGCTTTTAGGTTTGCGCGGCACCCATCTCATATGTACCTGAAATTTCACAACAAAAGTTATAGTTAACATCATACGGTCATGTTATATTTTAAATTATTAATTATTAGACCAGTAAGTATTACACAATTACATTTTCTGTTTTTCTAATATACATTTTTGTTATTCATTTGAAACTTAAAATAATGTCATATAAAAGGAATAATAAATTTCAGTATTTTAATTCTCCATTGCTGAATTTGGGATCATTTGTTAAAGTCTAATCGTATGTAAATTATCGTCAATAACACATAAGATAAAACATTTAAATTTACACCCAGATTATGCTCAAAAATTTATTTGTATCATTCTTTAGCTACATCGGTCAGTTCAAGGTCAGTTGTCTATCACTTTTGGTGATTGGTAGATTGACGTCATAGATGCCGCTCTCATTGTTTGATCACTGTCACATATGTGATTGCCATCGAGATATTCTCGGCATTTTGAAAATGTCCTTTGTCATTTAAACAAAAGTGACCAGCTGACACCTTTCCTGTAGCTTGCTCTTGTAGTTTAAACGTTTTCATTGGTATCTTTCCTAAATATTTGCAAAAATTAATGTTTGCACAAATTTCTGTCAGGTCCTTCCATCAGTATTCAAATTGTTATTATTTTCAAAATAACGTCAAAATGAGGTCAGATTTTCTATGGTGATAACAAGATATAAGTACATTATGACAAAGTTTTATTGAAATTAGGACATGTTTTCTTATTTTGAAGAGGCATATCCTTTTAAACTTTATTTATTTTACATCGATTATGAAACAAGTTATCACAACTTAAATTAATCACTCTCGATGGCTCTGGTGGCGGCATATGTGGTCATTATTGTGGGAGGAAACCGGACAACCGGAGAAAACCCACATGTCTGGATGGGTGACCACTGTACCCTCTCACGTACGTGACCAGGAATCGAAACCCGGGACGCATTGGTGAGAAGCGAGGCGCATTACCACTACGCAGTTCAGGCCCCAAAATCTTAATCTTTTAAATATCTGATCATCTCGCCTTTTAAATATCTGACCAAATAATAAACGGGGGCGCTCAAGTGTTACTATGGTTATGCAATCACATATTGTACAAACAAAAATAATTTTACACTTAGCGATACAGAAGAGATAGACATTTTTTATGACAACAACATGAATACACTTTGTAAATATTTAAAAGAATGAGCGAAAAAGTCTACGAATATCTGTATCAAACCTTGTATAGTTTTCATTTAAAGAGAAATAGTTAGTAACTGTTTATAATGTTTAAATGGGTTTTACATGAACAAAGTTAATGTTTTAAATGGTTCCAGTTTTGATTTATCGGTATGTCCAATTTTTAAAACTGAAAAATAATGTGTAAGCATTCTAGTTTATATTTTTAAACATATCATGTTTGTTGAAGAATCTAAATTGTATACAAAATTTGTAAGTTTTGTCACCAAAGGTTAAACATGGATCATATTGGGCATTTTTGGCGTTGGATAGATGTTGACTTAAAAGTTAAAAAATCTAATTGCTGTATGTGGCCCTTTTTGCAGCCAAGAATTCCCTACAGAAATAGCAAGCTGACACGTCTCCTGCAGGTTTGTAATTTGTTCCTTTTTTTTTTGTATTAATGTGTTGTCAGAAGTTGTCAGAAATTGAGTCATAGTATGGTAAGTTTAACTTTTTATCACCTAAATTTATACCTTTGACAATGTCTTATTACATATGAAATTAATGAAACATACCAACATACTTAGAGGGCTGTCCTCTTAACTTTGGGTTTTAATTCCAGGCTTGAATTCCACCAACAATACTTAGCGCTAAATAATAATTAAATTCTTGAACTGGGTAGAAATGCATTCTACTATTCCTTTTTTATAAATTATTCAAGTAAATGACTAAGCCGAAATCATTTATTACCTTTAAAACTAACAATATTTGTCAAGAAATGAAATATTTAGGTATTTTTATAAGAGAAACAAGAATAATGAAATTCACCACTAAGTACTTACGTATTACTTAGCGCTAAGAATTGTTGGTGAATTCGATCCAGATCACTTGGGCTTATTTTTTTTTCCCAGCAAGATTGTAGTAGGTTGAGGGTTCTACACAGGTGTCCCTGCACACTCAGGCTTTTCCTCCACCTGTAATTGTATAAGCTGGTATATGGCTGAAATACTGTTGCAGCGATGGTTTACTCAAGCACAACAACAAATAATCAGATCATCACATCAGTAAGACCAGTTGTTTGCTGTCACAGTGGTGCCCATGATACTGAGATTTCACTGCACATGTATATTCATTTAAACACTTTCCATGATCTATTGACTTCATTTTCAGATAATTATGTATTCAACAATTTTAAATGAAACTTTGACAGGACTCTATTGGGGGTACATGTCATTCAGTGATGATCACTAACATTGCCCCTGAAGAGAAGTACTATTATGACACATACTGCACCTTGAATTTTGCTACCAAGAGCAAGAAGATTGTCAACAGCACGGTTGTCAGGGAGACAGTGGGTATAGGTAAGGAGAGATAGTTTTTAATTCATTCCTTTGGATGAAAAAAACATGCAAATATTCATTAGATAGAAATCATATACATGTACTTCATAAATGTTAAGATTATTTCCATGACCTGGAAAGGTTTTTTAACTTCTACTTTTATATCCCCCATTTATCACACCCCTCCCATTTTTTATGCTCACCAAAGGTGACGCATATAGTCGCCGCTTCGTCCGTCCGTCCGTCCGTCCGTCCGTCACACTTTCCTTGTCCGGACTATTTTTTTAGATAGCTCGCCTTCCTTTGGAACTAATGGCTTGAATTAAAAACTTTATGGGAAGCTTTATTACCAAGAGGAGATGCGCATATCGTCAGCATGACCCGATTCCTAAATTTTTCAAAGAGTTAAGGCCCATTGACTTTTTGGCCTATAGTACATATTGCATGATTCTTGTCCGGGCTATTTCTCAGGAACTAATGGCTTGAATTCAACAAAACTTTATGGAAAGCTTTATCACCAAGAGTAGATACGCATATCGTAGACCTGACCTGGTTCCTCAATTTTTAAGAGAGTTATGGCCCCTACTACCATGTTGTTGACTAATATTCATGTCATTTGCCTAATTTAACAGGAGATATCATTTAAACAAAACCCCACAAAATTCAATATGCTAGTAATGTCAATCATAATCATGTCAGCTAATTGTTGTTTAGGCCATTATACACTATTTCAAATATCCAGTCATATGTCAAGAGTGTTGGTTAACCTCTTTGATATGAGCACACATTGAAATGTATGACTTAATTTTTAGTAGTATAAAAACTTAAAAAAAAATCAATGAAAGATCTGATGAGTAACACGTATTATCATATTAAATAGTAAACTGTTACTAAGTCTCCAAATTAGAGTTGGTAAAACATCTCATCTGATGAGGAGAATAGATATGATTTAGGAATGGGGATTTCAACATATCCTCCCACCCATTGACTAAGGCCTTATTTGTAACAATGACGTTCTTCGGGGAGCATCTGTCAGTTCTACTGACTTCCTTGTTTTAACAAAGTGGTCATCATCATCTCACACTTTTATGATGAGGCTGTTGTGAGAGAATAGCTCTTGTTAATTGACTGAGATAAAACTGAAAATAAATAAATAAATAAAATGAGAATGAGGCTCTCCAAGTGAAATCATGTTGCTGTCAGATTACTTTTTATGAATGAGTCTTATTATTATTAATTCCTTAAAGTCTATCAAAATTAGATTCTTCCTTTTCATAACTAGTTTAGTTAAAAAATGTTTACAATTTTAAATTATTGACCGGCATCTTATAACCACTATTGCCTAGTCATGAATAGGAAAGCATGGCCTAAATTATTACCGCTTATACCTGGAACGGTGCATTTCTCTGTACAATATAGTGTGAAATCATTAATTTTCATGGGATACTAATTTTCATCAATATCATGGAGGGTTTTATCTACGAATATTAATCCCCACCAAAAATTTATCTCTTATGTAGACTTCACGTTTCTAGACCATAGATCCACATATAAATGTACCCTTGAAAAAATTCCATTTGGTTCATAATCAACAAAATTTAATGTCTGACAATGAAAATAAATGATTTTACAGCAGTACCGTTGTGTGCTCTTTTCTTTCATTGTCACAAGGGAGATAATTTAATCAAACTTTACTAACAGGTGTTACATGTATGACTTGTAAATTCAGATTTTTGTACAAAGTTGACAGGAATTTTATTTAGCTCTTTGCTCAGTATGTTTAACAGTAGTGTAATATTGAAAGTAGAATACATCACTGCACTGTGTATCTAGTCATTATACTGCAATGTATTGCTTAACTGTCACACCTTGACAAATTCCCAAAATGACTGAAATAATTTTTGTGTAACAACTTTCATGCCTATCTTCATTAGTGTCTCTCATCACTTTTGTTGTGAAGCCCTTATCCCAAACTGAATGGCCTTCTCATATTGAAACACTCCTACTTACAGTAAAGCCCCAGCCCCAGGTGAGGAAGACCCCGCCCTGCCCCAGACTGCCAGAGGAGGAGGTCAAGGTCAAGCGACAAAAGCTGCTTGATTCAAGCACAGACTCCATCACAGGGGAACCAGGGCCTTCTCTCAGGTAGACAACCTCCATTGTTTTGTGTCACTCAAAATGACAATAAAATTAATGTTCCATTGTCAGCTGAAAATTAGATGCTTGTTTATTTATATACAATCTTGGTCAAATTTGATAGTTTGCATTGCTGCAAGAACTGAAGACTAGTCATTGTGGTCACTTGGTGAAAATTATCTGTTCTGTAATTGGAAAGTCATGCATTCATTCACAACTGTGACATATCAAAATCATAAGAATGGTACTGGTGTGTTCCCCTAGCTTAACATTCAGCACTTAAGGGTAATTCCAGGACTAGTTGATCAGAGGACAGTATAATGTGACTGGATATGTGGTTTTATTCCTCTTGTCTGCGACATGATAATGCAGTGAGTCATCACTGATATCTCATGTAGACAGTCTCTAATATACAGATATAAGGTTGATGTGAAACCCAAGCAAACTGACAATGAGCCTTACTACAATGTGACAAACTTATTCCATGCTTCTGGTGAAAATATTGAGAAATTCTTGAGAATGATAAATGAAGACATACCCCTTGAGAAAAAAGATTCATTTCTAAATAGTTTTCTACATACTTATCTTAAAGTTATGTTGTGTTAATGGATTACATGAAATTTAAAAACATAACTTCACATATGAAAATTGAGATTTTGCGTTTCTAAGACACAGAAATCAGGGACATGAAAAAATGAAGGAAAAATGTCATTAGAATAGCATGAAATAAATTCTTATTAATGATTATTTATGTCTTATTTTCTAGCACTAATGATCACAGAAAATGCATATTTACACCCCCACTTCACAAAGCCTTATCCTGATCAGTTCCTATTCACAATTTTTTTTTTTAATTTCAAAATATTTAATCATTGCAGTACAACGTTGGTATAGATGCAGTCATTGGTTTAGTATTCTATTGTGTTTTGTGATACAAGTGAAAGAAATACATTCTTTAAAAACAAAACAAAAAAACATCAAATATCTTCAATGTCTGTGTCAGTCCACTGATGGAGAGGCAGGCCCAGCTGGAGGAGACGATGAATCGAAGACTTGAGAAGCTGGAGCAGAACCTGATACATCAGATGAAGTCCATCCATCCTCTTGTAGACCACTCCCTCCCAGGTACATGTGCAGGGTTTTCCTTGAGAATCAGAGTAGAAGGCTAATTTTGAATTGTAGAAGGCAGGGGGGTCTGGAGGTCCTACATTTTCTTGTGATTTTTTGTGTCGTCTGTCTGTCACACTTTTTTCATCACGCTTCAGCAGCTGACACACATGTTCCAAGAACACTCTTGTTTTTCATTTTCTTTGAATAATTCACATTTTCTTTTTACAATATGGCAAATTTAAGCTGGCTAGGAAAGGATTTCAGGCAGTCAATTCTGCCTGCAGCCTCCTCTTAAGGAAAACCCTGCATGTGTCAGATCTATTTAGACGTGCAGTCAAGTATATAGGCTGATGAATGCCTCCATGTGTGAATATTATTTTTTCACAAGTCCAAAATATATAAGGTGATAAATTACAGTCATCACTTGAAACAAAATGTGTAATGTGCTACCCAAGTTTGATCTCTAAAATCCATTTTTTGTTTTATTATGGGCACCCATTCTGCATTGTTCATTGAGGAGGCAGCCATCTTGAACTTGTGGCGGGATTTTGCTTGTGTTTTAATTTTTAAAATTTTGTTGCATCTCGGTCAGTCTGACTTTGTATGTTTGAAGGAATTTGGTTGCCCGTATACATGTAGACGTATGGTTTACCTCATGGAACTTTGTTTCCCCAACATGTCTAAAACTGGAATGTCACCATCAGTGCAAACAAAAACTTCTATAAGCAGCGCTGCTTTCTGTCACATAGTAAAATAAGTAATATTTAAACATTTGTTGATACTTTTTCCAGAGGGTTTGCAGACCCCAAAGACAAAGGCCATCTGTGAGATGCAGAAACAATTAGAGATGAACCAGGCACAGCTGAAAGAACTGGCCAGTCGCCACATGTTGTCACTGCCAAGTAGTTCTGCTGCCCCAATTACTGATCCCAGTATCAAACCAAATGACACCAAGGTCAAAACAAGTGACCCAAAGGTCCCACAAATCCCAGTGAAATCATTACAGCAGCAGGTTTTAGCAGGTATGTCAGTCAGCAACAAGAAAAACTTCAGTTAAATCTTTTGTTAGTACTAACAATAAAACATAGTTACACTTTTATACTTAAGGACTTATTTTGCCATACTTCTTTCCATAATAAAAGTATCCTAGATACTTTATTTCTTAACAAATATTATTAATAAGTTGGGTACTTTTTATCAATTAGTCATTTAATGAAATATTTTGTAAAGCAAATATGGTCAAATGTGGTTCAACCTTAGCTCTAAATATTGTTGGTTGAATTTGAGCCTGGTTGTATAAACATTGAGAAGATTTGTGTGTCACAGATTCAAAATGGATGAATGAATGTGAAAGGGACAAATGATTATTTTCTTGATTTTTTATTAGTCAGAAAGTGATGCAAAAAGTTTTATAGTAAGTTTTTCTAGTGTGAGGTCAAGAGTCAGATGAGGAAAGCCAGCCTGCAATGAAAGAAAAGCATATTTTCAAAATGTTACTTCAGACTGTTGATCCAACCATTTTGAGCTCCTGGCATTCAAAACTTTCAGTATGACCTTATTCATCTGAAAAAAAAAAAGTTGAAAAGTTTAATACTGGTACTGTTGTTTTGAGTTTATAATTCTTTACATCCTTTTTTGATAAAATAAAGTATGAAAAGAGAAAATGGAACAAAAAAGAAATAAACTGTGTTACCTACATCCAGGCAGTGGAAGAGGTTTTAGATTATTGGATTTTCCTGTCAAGATTATTTTTGAAATGGAATTAATAAAATTTAGACAATAATGCACACTCTTCTCCTGGTTCTTTATTTCTTTGTCTTTAACATGTCATTTCCATTTATAACAGACAAGACAAACAAGCGCCCCTTAGAAAAGGAGAAGGACACAAAGAAAGAGCCTCGACCATTGACTGGGATCAAGAGAAAGAAAGCTGAAGAGTTCACTTGCAGCCCCTTGTTTGCACGACCACCAAGAGCCCTGAAGAGTAAGGAGTTCAAGTCCAGTGCAAGCATCTCTACTCTCCAAGGTATGTAAACAAAACCTACCATATTTATTTTTTCAGCTGTTTTCATTGCTGGAAATTTGCTATATTTCTAGTGACAGAAAGTATATACCCACTTAAGATGTGAAAATTCCCAATTATATTTTAGGAAAAAAATTGGTTCAATTTGCAAAATAAGATACTTATATGTGTCACCTGCTGTAAGCAGAGGTGACACACAGGGATCACTTTCCTGTCATCTGTCCCTCCGTCTGTCACTCTTTGTCATGCCTCAGCAGGTTTTTTATGTTCCAAAGAACACTCATTTCTCACAGGCAGCTTACAGATGACATGTTATTAAACTGATTAATTGTTTACATTTATTGAAAATTCTCTAGAGCTGACCTCATTCTAATATTTGTATCCAATATATAGAATAAATTCTCAATTTGAGGATTATAGGTCATCTTCCCAGCAAACAAATGGTCCTGGATTGAGTCAAAAATGTACTCTTTAATGATACACTTCTTTTCTTGGACGGTACCCACTTAATTAAGATGTCTTAGTGCAACTAATGACACTATTGTCAATCATTTTTGGGGCAGTGTTTGGCTCAATTTTCAAAGAAAAAAAAGCATTTTTCATCAATGGAAACTCCCTTCAGTAGAAATATTTAAGGTCATTTAAAATTTTAGGGTGAATGGCCTCACGTTTCTTCAATCAAGACTGAAATAATAAATCATCGATTTTTGAAATATTTTATATTCATATTTAAATTTCGAACAAAAATCTTAAAATCTCATTTATGGAATGGATTTCCAGTTCAGGCTGTATTAGTTCTCACTGTATTCAGACAGATTACTCCTAATTTGTTCATGTAAAACTATTCTTTTGATTTTTCCATCTCAAATTTTATCACAGTCAGGCTTTTCATTAAATAATAAATAAACTACAGATTTTTTTTTTACAAGATATTTTGCTGGGTTAAAATGGATTTCATACGTTCAGAATTTTGAAGATTGCCAAAAAAAACAAATTTTTCTGCAAGATTAATCAATGATTTTGAATGGCAATTGATTATTAAAACCCTGCATATTGTATATACCGGTATTTTTTGTTGTTGGATGTAAAGAAGAATAAAATTCCATCTTGAAGACGTACCAGTTTTCATTAAAGGATTACATGCACTCATTTAGATTGTGTACCTTCCTGCAGGGTCTGAAGAAAAAGTCAAGGAGGAAGAAAACCTGGCCAGTAAATTTGAAAATTCTGCATCTCAGCAGAATCGAAGTAAGTTTATTTGTATATTTGTGGTTGTAATTTGTATAATTCATATAACATTGATAGTGCTAAGTAAGGGCTAAACGTAATAAAGGATGTCTGGATAGCGTAATACTTAACATAATGGCTTTTAACAGTGCAACTGTGGTTTGATCCTATGGCAATCTGAAGTTGAGTGTTATAGGGCTGTAATGATACACTAATATGTTTTATGATATGGAGACGGGATTATGAATATTTATTCATGGGTATGCATGAGTATGAATATTTTGTGAAAATAAAATAGTATGAACAAGATTTCAGACACTTTGCAACTTTAATATCACTTGCTACTTACAAATTTAAAATACATGATATGTGCATAAATACTAGAGGTGTAACGATACACTCGTGTATTGGTGCACCAAATATTGCCAGTATTCGAATACATATCGTTATTTGCGAGGCAAATAACCAAATATTTACAACAAGCCAGTTAATAACTGATAAATTGATGCAAATAACCTATTTATCAGTGTCTGAGAAATCCAAAGCTTGACTGCTTGCTACTTTCTTTTAGCCAGGTGTTGTAAATGTATCAGCTACAGTGTACTCTTACACATGCTTCATACAGTACAGTCCAGTCTCTTATCTCTAGCCAATCAGCACAGTTCTTTAGATTCTTTCATTCGGGTACATTTGAATATTTTCATAAAACTTGTTTGTAACCAGTAATCTAAAGCTTGTTGAAATCAATGACATTGCGTAATGGCCTAGTTAACTGTCTTTTAATGAACCTTTTACAAGAAAGTTGCAAGAAACTGATTTAGATCCTAAAGGTAACAGCACAGAATGTATTTTCAAATTAAGTTTGTTAGCTGTTTGGTAGATTAAGATTGTTAAAGTGAGAGTAAACATCAGAAACAATATCCATTTGATATTTGAATATCAAGTATGGTAGCCTAATAACAAGTCCACTGTTGATAAATTTGTTTTATCGGTTTAAATTGTCAGAGTTATTATTTATTTCATGTTCCTGATAAGATAATAAATATTGAATTTAAAACATGGAAGACAATTAAAAATAGGAACACAAATGATAAAATATAAATGATAAAATGTATCATAATTAATTATATGTAAAAAAAATACCGGTATTAACATTATGTATGGACCATCTGGTTTGTCAACATATTTTTGTAATCATATTTTGCAACAAAACTTTTATCACATGCAACGTCATTTTCAATAGCGTTTACTAATTCCAAGTACAAGTTTAATTTTTATTTTAAGCAAAGTATATATCATATATTTTCTCAAACAATTTGTTCACTTTTATTCAATGATTATTGGGAATACAGTTTATGATTGATGAGAAAGCAGCAACTGAAACACTTTAAAATATGTGCAACCTGAATACAGATTGTCTTTTATTTCTGCATTATACCAGAAGGTATTCATATTCATGAAAAAATATTCGTATTTGTTACCCTGTATCGTGATGTGTTTTCATATTCGCTACCTGGTGTATTAGTTTCAGCTCTGATAAATACATATGTATACTATTTTATTTTTATATTCAGAAACATTCAGAATGTGGAAGATGCTATTGTGTTGTACAAATTACATTAAGTAATTTAGATAAACAGTTGAAACAAGGAAAATCATTAAAAGGAGTTTGGGGGCATTTGGTATTCATTTGGTACACCTCAAGTTTTCTAGAATATGTATCCATGAATATGTGTATAAAAAAAATTCACTATATAAAAGATTCAACAAAAATTATTGATCTTACAGTACACGAATCAGGTCTTTATCAGAATTAACACAAATCAAAGATAAGATGATTAAAATTACAAAGAAATTAATTTTCACTCTTGTTATAAATTGGTCACTTAAACTTTTATACAGAAAGGAACCCCCTCCATCTGTAGATAAGAACTTAATTAAGTATCTTCTGTACAGATTATAAACTAAACAGCAAGGAAACGTTCTATTCCTTTAAAAGAGTTATTTTTAGCTCACCTCAGCACAATGTGCTCAAGGTGAAAACTATTCTGACAGATGAATGTCCGTCGTCCATAGTCCACATTTAACTTAAAACGACATCTTCTCCTAAGCCACTGGGCCAATTTTAAATAAACTTCACAGGAATGTTCCTTGGGTGAAGCCCTTTCATATTTGTTCAAAGTATTTGATTCCATGCAGAACTCTGGTTGCCATGGCTATGGAAAGAAAAAACATGAGAAAATTTTGAAAATCTTCTCCTCCAAAACTACTGGCAAGATTTCGAAGTTATTAGGCACAGATGTTCCTTGGGTCACTCTCTACCAGATTGTTCCAATTATTTTGATATGTTGAAAAACATGGCCACCAGGGGGCAGAGCCCGTTTTCCTTATATGAATATAGTACAAATTTGAAAAATCTTCTTGGCCAAAAGTACTGGCTGGATTTCAAAGTTATTTGGCACAGATGTTCCTTAGGTCACTCTCTACCAAGATTGTTCAAATAATTTTGATCTGTTGAAAATATGGCCACCAGGGGGCTAGGCTCATTTTCCTTATATGTATATTGTACAAATTTGAACATTCTTCTTGTCCTAAAGTACTCACTCGATTTATGGCCGGCAGAAGGCAGAGCCCATAGCACAATATATTTGCTGTTTCTTTTCCTCCCACTAATACCTTTTTCTCAGGTGAGCGACCCAGGGCCATCATGGCCCTCTTGTTGTATTAAAATGGACAGTTGTATTATTGTTAGGTAAATAATCTAAAAATCATATATCCCAAGATAAAACAAGTCGCAATTTAAATTGGAAATGCAACTCTAGATTGTCTTATGTTTGGTATATGCCCAAAAAGAAACAGTTCCTGAACTGAGTTTGATATTGGTTGAGTTTAGGACAATGTGATTGTGTGGTGTCATGTCACTTAATTGTGATGAGGCAGCACAAATATCTATCATAATTTGAATTACAGTACTGTCACAGCGATAGTAGATTCTGACAAACCATGCCTATATTTGTCTCATATACCGGCAAGGTATTCATATAATAGAAAAACTGCAAACAAATGCACAAGATACAAATTTCACTGTTTCCACAGATAAAGAGTTCCTGGATACCATCAACACCGCCTCAGTGAAAGATCTTCAGAACTTACAGACAGTTGGTGCCAAACGTGCCAAGCTTATATTTGAATGGAGACAGACATATGGAGAATTCTCTACGGTGAGGGATGCTCTTTGGCTAATACGTCTAAATTTCATGCTTTCGTGAAGTCCTTGGTTCTGTCCTGGTGCCTCTATGCATTCAAGGTTCTGTTCCACCTGCATTAATCTTGATATTCCTACTGAAATACTGTCAAACGGATAGTGAACTCCAATATATGAAAAATAAGTTGTTGCATGATTATTGATTTATCTTACTATTTTCGATGAGATACTGTAGTATATCAGTGAGATATAATTCATATCTTAACTGTTTGAAACTTGGTGAGATATAGAATTTTGGTTCCCATTCTGGACATTGAAATACAAGTATATAGCAAAGTAAAATGTGAAATGGACAAGGATTTCCATGACATCACGGTTCTCATTTTTTTTTTAGAATATTTGAACAGGATTGTGTATGACTTTATCATTAGTGCATGCTTATTTAGTAATTCATTTACATGCATCTCATACATTTTGTAGCAAGAGATGTATCAGATAAAGTGTTATAAATTACAACAATAATTCTTTGAATATTAAACTGTGAAATACTGTGCTTTTTTCAGCCCAATGATCTCACAAATATACCTGGATTTACTGAAAAATATCTCCAAAAACTTTTACAGGTAAGACAAAGTACTTTTACGTTTCTGAATGGTTGACTCCTGTAATAGTTACTTTTTTGGAGAACTTATTTCTATTTAAAATGAAGGCATTTACTCAAGCATGCATTCTGAGAAACAATTTTAGTTGGTGAAGATAAAAACTATAATTATCCAGGGTCCCCTGTGGGGTTTACACTGGCTTTTACAGTGGGTTGTATTTGACTCATATGCCTTGCCCCGGTCGCAACTCCTGCTTAAAAAAAAAAAAATGATATCTTTTCATATTATCAAAGTGGTGTAAGAAAGAATTTGTCTCTTACAGATAAAACTCACATTTAATCCAAAAACTTTTTCTTTTGGAATTTTTGAAAAGAAATGTTCCATTTACAGTAAAACATTTTATCATGCTGATTGAATTTTTATGCTTCAGAGATTATCAGTGTCATTTTCCCAACTCATATTGCTACTATTTGAACATTGCAATAGCTTTTACATGGATTGGGGGGACAAGATATACTTGTAGTTTGCTATATGTGATTTTTATTGTTGTTTGTTTGTTTCAGAGCAATTTGATAACCATCCAAACCTGAAGTTGTATGCCTAAAGCCATCATTTTTGAAATTTTGAAGGAAGGCAGGTAACTGTGGCAGCTTAGCAAAGTGTTAGAAAATTGTCTCCCTTGCAATATATAGTTTTAGTGTGGTGATTTCTGTTTACACTGCATTACATATGAAGTTATTTGCAAACAAAACAACGTAAAACTTAGTTTTGAATGGAAATCTATGATACAGTTAATTTTTATACCCCCTGCACAACGAAGTTGTAAGGGGTGTATACTGAATTCAGCTTGTCTGTCTGGCTGTCCGTCTGGCCATCTGGCTGTCTGGCTGTCCGGCCGGCTGTCTGTTAGTTTCTTTGTCCGGGCCATAACTCAAAAAGTATAAAAGGCATCAAGATGAAACTTCATAAGTGGATAGATCTCATAGAGGGGACATGCAGTGACCAAGAACCATAACTCTCTGTTGCATAATTTTGGAGTTATTGCCCTTTGTAAATTTTCATACTTAATTTTTGTCCGGGCCGTAACTCAAAAAGTATAAAAGATATCAAGATGAAACTTCATATGTAGATAGATCTCATTGAGGGGGAGTGCAGTGATCAAAAACCATAACTCTCTGTTGCATAATTTTGGAGTTATTGTCCTTTGTAAATTTTCATACTTAATTTTTGTCCGGGACGTAACTCAAAAAGTATGAAAGGCATCAAGATGAAACTTCATAAGTGGATAGATCTCATAAAGGGGACATGCATGACCAGAACTAACTCTTTGTCGCTTAATTTTTGAGTAATTGTCTTTTGTAAATTTTCATAATTAATGTTTGTCCGGGACGTAACTCAAAAAGTATAAAAGGCATCAAGATGAAACTTCATAAGTGGATAGATCTCATAAAGGGGACATGCAATGACCATGAACCGTAACTCTTTGTCGCGTAATTTTGGAGTAATTGCCCTTTGTAAATTTTCATAATTTTTGTCCGGGCCATAACTCAAAAAGTATAAAAGGCATCAAGATGAAACTTGAAACAAGAACTGTAAACTTCATTCCTGTGACAAAGCGACATGCGGGGGGTATTTGCGCCATTACAATGGCAGTTCTAGTTTGCTATTACGAAATAAATAATTTATTATGTGTTTGTCGATATGCATTCTTTAAATATTTAAGAATTTAATTTTATCTTCTGATATAACATTACTGAAAGGTATGATGATTTTATTGATAGATATTTTTAATTTAAAGAGAAGCAGGAGAATATAATCAATTTAAAAACGAAATTTACTAAATTATTGATATTTAGGATTCTGTATGACATTGAACAATTTTACATGCTTTAAACATAATGGAAGTCATGGTTTTTTTTACAGTTTGCTCAAACTTTTTGTCAGGAGTTTTTTCTCATGGCCATTTGGTTCTACATGTACCAGACAGATGGCCTCTCATTGCTGTGGGTTTTGTGTCACATTCTGTTGTCTCAGGTTTTCATGTGAGGAAGCCTTCCTGCTGGATTTTGGTAGGTTGGACATCTCTAGATTAATGAAATACTGTGGCAGCAAACTTTTTTCTTGAGAACAGTTTTCATTTTTATGATGTAAATTTCACTCCACTGTTTTCATTTCATGTTTGTTAACCATTTGTTTATCTTTCTGTCTTGTCCTCTCAGTAAACTATAATTTTGTGCCAATACAATCAAATCTTTTATAACAGTTGCAAATATTTAAGAACAAGATTATTACAGAAGGAATCTGACGTTATGAAGGATTTGGTAGATCTCTACGGTGTGATACTGAAGTGTAGCAGCACTTTATCTGTCTCAGGTAGACATAATCTCCAAATGTCTAAAATAATGTCAGTGAGATTGAACCCAATAAACAATAAATATCAGTCGAATCATCAGGGCTTGTGATACATATCATTCAGCATACTGTGTGAAATAATTTCTAAATCATTTGTATTTTTTTTTTTGCCTGGAGGTATATAAAAATTTTAATGTATATTTTTTGTTTGAGTTAATCTCCTTTGAAAATATAGTAAATATATATCTGTTTGCATGGTTAAATTAAGGTCAGATTGATCTATACATAATTTTCTTTGGAAATAGTCATCCAGTGATTTTTCTGTAGATTTTTTTTAATACCTGTGGCTTATTGGGAAAATAAGAGTTATAAATAAAAAAATTGGGAAATCATAAGATAATGAAAATGTTTTAAATTAACAATAAAATTATCTATTTAAAGGTGGTATATGCCATAGAAAGTTTCAAATCAACATAAAAATCATAGGAATAAGATAAATTGCATTAAAATTCCGTGAATCATTTCCTTTGAGGGGAAAAAAAGCTATTTCATTTGGAAAATAGGCAGTTATTTTGGGGAAAAAATGTCTGTTTTTGGTTAGGGGAAACCACCTGTAAAAGGTGATAAATTTACCAAAATAAAACCACTGTCATCAATAGCACATCATTCATACAGCTGTTGCATTGTATTTAGATAGGTGTTGTGTGGTTATAAATGCTGACTTATTGTATCACCTGGACCCTCATCACTGTTTTGGTTTTAGTACGAAACATTGTCATTAGGATATTTCACGTTAGAAAGTGTTCCAGCTGGCTTGCAAAAGGTTGATGGTTCTACCTGGGTCCATCACCTGTAATTAGCTGGATGTCATTCTGTGGCTGAAATTATGCTGCATGGACAGTAACCCCAACAAATACAACAATGTATTTAACCAAATACTTTGCATCACACATTTTTCATCAAATACATCTTCTTTTGTAATTACAGTACATTATAACTTATATTAGATATTTTGTAAATATTTATGTTCATGCCAATTTTTATGTCGTGACTGTTTAAAACTGATATTTCATTTATCATTTGTCATCAGCACATTATTATGCCATTACACATTTTATAATATAACACACACATGTAAATATTCATTTTCATGCCATCACTGTTCATGAACTGATATTTTGTGAATCTGAGCTTAATTCTAATGTTTGTATACATGTATGTTAATCTGACCACTTGCTGTGAATATGTGTGTGAGAGAGAGAGGATGGAAAATATAAAGGAATAAGAGAATGCATCTGCTATTTTTTGTCAACCTTTTCACAAGTCTTATTTCTCAATACTGAATACTTTGCTCTAACTTTTATGTTGTGTCTGTACATATATTTGAATATTTTATTCACCTAGGAAATAAAAAAAACATGATTACCATATACGTCATAAATGTATTGTTATCTTTTTATTCCAAATATGTTATTGAATATTCAAGTATATTTCCATGCTGTATCTTAAATGGCGACTTTGCCATACTATTCGTCAGATGAAGTTAGATACACATGTATACAGCACATACTTACAGTAATCGGTCCTTAAAACAAAATACAATGTAGTTTTAAAAAGATCCAAGACATGGGTGTGTACACCACTGCATATTCCTCTCAACCAGGGACTCTATATACAAATGAACATTATTTTATAGACTCCCAGTCTCGGCTTAAAATGATACAGAATAGTATATTAAATTAAAAACGATTATATAGGGCAGATAGATTAATGGAAATTCATATTTTACAAATGCTATGATTATATACCCAGGGAAACATTAAAGAGAAGTGCATGTAGATATATGAATCCCTTTCCACTTTGAAATATATCATCGTCTAACATCCTTGCCCATAGATACGAAACCTATTGTCGGTAAGAGCGCCGCCTTGCAGGGTTTCGGATTCCATTTGTCCCCCATTTGAAAATATCTAGGAAAACTCTGGCCCTGTAACCATTCCCTTCCCAACTTACTATATCCTTAAAATCTGTCTTTGATAAGATTATTCCAGATCTGGTTGAATGACCAGAATGATATGCATGAGTGTGGTATTACTGACCCAAAACCGGTAGCAAGACCTGTTCCCTTATTTAATTATTGTCGACTTGAATGTTTAGAAACCAAAAGTGGTCCACCCAAAGAAAAAAAAACGAATTATGATGAATAGGCGTCAACTTCTGATACAGCTGCACATGTTTTCTGTTTATAGCGGTAAAATTCCGATAATCCGAGGGCTGTAATGATCGTATGTTCGCGTGGCTCCTCCTTACCCAAACTCCCACAGCAGTTACTTCCCTTGATACGTACTGTTGACGTAACCGATGCGTTCATATTCGTGAAAAATAACCTTATTGAACATTTTACTCCCTTCACACACACACACACACACACACACACACACACACACAATTCAAATATTTATAAAACGATATTCTTAATTGCTTTTTACACAATTTCCAACCACCTGGATTGTCTTCTAACAAGATCATGCTCACTGGTTAACGAAAATTGTAGACGTAATCTGAGCCGAATTCCACCAACAATACTTAGCGCTAACCAAAACTTTAATACTTAAAGTCCCTGTAATGGTTCCGCTGCATTTCGGACCTCATGGCCTTTCACGGTGATAACCAAGGTTTCATTAGGGTACCTTGGTTATCTTAGTAGTATAGTAGATCGTCTACTATCTTAGTAGTATGTCTATGTGGTCCAAGACATAGCGGAACCATTACAGGGACTTTACCTTATGGGTGAATTTCACGTCTTGTTTCTCTAATAAAAATACGCAAATATTTCATTTCTTAACAAATATCGTTAGTTTAATATTAAAATAATACTTCTTTCGGATTATTCATATACTTGAATATTAATAGAATAATAATAGCGGAATGTGTATCATCCTAGTTTAAGAATTTAAAGATTACTTAGCACTAAGTATTGTTGGTGGAATTCGAGCCAGTATCGATGGATGGAATACCTTCATAATAATAACGAGGATAACAACGGTTATTACTCATCGTGTTAACCAAGAGAGAGTGAGTGACATGTTTGTTACATTGCCCACTGTTTATGTCAATGAGTAAGGGGAACAGGGAAATCTCTACGGTCACGCAATATGGAATTTCAATGCCATTTATTCTGCGAGACAAATTCATATTCACGCCTGATAACAGCCGATACACGGGTGAGCGCCTCTATTTAAAAAAGCATTTTACGCACTGACGGTACGTTTTTGTTCTTTTGTTTTTCAAATTTTAAAAAGACAAACGATTGTTCGATGTGTCAAGGTCGCAGATTGACAAAGGGTAACACGTAACGCAACCCGTTTCATAGTATCATTTATAGTTGAATTTAAACTAGAATTGTCTATATTGACCAAATAACTCCTCTATCACTCAGTGGATTAGCATATAAGTCAAATATCAAAGGTTTTGAAACTTTTGCATTTTTTGCTTTTACATTTGGATTAATGTAAGTTAATTTTTTGTTACTCAATTATAATATTTGAATGAAGGATAATTAGATACCAACAAAACGTTTTGCTGTATGTGATTATAGGTATGTTTTGAATTGTTTAATTTGGTTGATATTGTAATATTTAGTTGTATATGTTACATATTTTGTAATAAGTGTATATTGTATATATGTGTCATTTATATATTGTATATAGTATAGTGTATTCTACATAAAGTGTAATGTATATAGTGTGTATATTTATATATTGTATAGTAAACAGTGCATATTCGCGATTATGACTTATATAATTATACAACGTATTAATTATGGCATTGTATTTTGTTTCATGTCAGTATTCAAATACAAACTGTATATGTACATCCAAACATTTGCGGAGACTGGCGTCGAGAAATCGTTCCCAGGCCGCCACAGCTCCCTGCTTCGTGCTCAAATTATATGCAAAAAGAGGGTAGATCCAATTAACTTGGCCCGAAAATCAGGATAATATGGCGGGGTGTTGTGTCACACTACATGTTTACGATATGATACTGCTTACTGAGTTTATTTCGTAAATACATATAAGCAATATGCTCGTGTGTATTACATAACTGAAAGCATGTTATGCACATATAATCATGGCAAAACAAATGTATTTAAATGGTCAAAGATCAGTTATATTATTCTAGCACGAAATACTTGTAATGTAAGTATACATACATAGCCGGTTTAACTCATATCATAATCTTATCATGAGTACAAATAAGAATACCCATAATCGTACAAAGACACATGAATATATAATTGAAACATTTATGTACACATATATATCAATATTTAATCACAAACACACATTATAACCCTACATATACCCCTATTCTCAAATATATAACATTACAACATACAATAATATATAATACATATACTATCATAAAAAAATTCCTTCCATAAATACATAAATGTATATACCTATCTAGATCTGTATGAAATAGACATACACATAAATACTGTGAGGAGTAGGAGGCGAACAAATACATATAATCATAAACTTAAATATGTAAGATGTATATTTTCAACTCAATTATGTATTGACAAAATTATTTCTCTTTTCAAATGCTTTACAAATAAACATAGCAAGCGTTTTACATTGTTTTTCGTTATCAGATGAAATAAGTTCTACAAAATTGGGAATGTACGGTCTTTTCCAAAAGTATGAATTAATGTATTTTTTTCTTAAATCATAGTATACAGGACATTCTAACAAGAAATGAAACTCATCTCCCAAACAATAACAAGATTGGCATTTTCTTTCAATTAAAGGGACTGCTTCTGAATTACGACATCAATGTAGTAGCACTATATCTTACGTAATTAATTAGACATAGTCCCCAAATGACTTAAATATTGTTGGTTGAACGTTACATTTATAAACAGTAGATACAAGATACAAATGTTTTATTTCCGACGTGTACAATGTACATTGTCAAGTATACAATAAATAGAAAATATATCAATTTGGTCATATACTATCAAGTCAACAAAAAAAAAGAAAGAAAAAGAATTTCCAAAGCGAGGATGAACCACTATCACAAGTACAATATATTGTATATATTTTGCATATGCTTAGTATAAGAATGATAAATATTCTAACATATATAAACCGTATATATAATACTTTCATAAGACTAGACCAATAAATAATTCATTCAAAAGTTCATATATTAAACATATATATCACAAAATTGTGTAATAAATTATTTCTTACTTCCATGTCTTTTTCAAACTATAATGCCAATTTTACATATAACAATGATAATAAATATTTTCACATAAAAAAAACGTATGTATAATAATTATTTTATATGACTAGACTAATTCATGCACAGTTTATATTTTAAACATAGACATCAGAAAGGCATTTATAATCATTCAACAAAATTATTTAATAAATTAGTTCTTACTTCCATGGCTTTCTTTAAGTATAATGCCAATATAATAAGAGTAGTCTTATCTTTCGATTGTAATAATATCAAAAAATTGTACATACTAGGTCTAACATAGAAGTGCTTATTAATAAAAAGTTTCCTTATATTTTCAAAACACGGACATTTTAAAATAAAATGATATTCATCTTCTATATCTAATGAATTGCAGCACTGACAGTAACGCTCATTTCTTGGAATTCTATTTTGCCCATATCTTCCTGTTTGTATTCTCAAACAATGACCAGAAACTCTTAATTTAGTAACATTTTATCTGAGAATTTGCGGCAATATATCTAAATAACCCTCGTACTCAAAAAACAGTGTTAGTCCTGACTTAATCTAAGAAATGTCCATCGTTTAAAGTACGAAAATTACTGTAGCCACTTATCAACCTGAGTGAAACATTGAACTAACGATTAAAAAATGATTAAAGGGTAAAATGTCGTTTATACATATGAATGTATTGATTTTATCTTAAAATGCACATGGGATTTCAAATTTAAGCGGGACAATTTTACCCTTCCCATAGAGAGTTCCCATAATTTTGAGGGTATTTAGTCTTTTTTTTTGGGGGGGGGGGGGGAATAAATACCCTCTACAGGGGTAAATGGGCATGTTGGTGCATATATACATTCTTACTTTACCATCAAACTGTTTATTGCGAATATATTACTTTTTCCCTTCTCTCTTCAAGCTTCTAAGATTATTCAAGATATCTGCAACCACTTTCTGTTAAAATTAAATCAAATTATATGTATAGTTAAAGCATATTGATGTCGCTATGTAGGACTGTCGATACGATTCCCGTTCAGGATAAATAATGTTTGACAAAATACACAATAGTAAAAATATAAACATCAATAACGTAAAAGAACTACATATATTTCGTCAATTGATCATGTTATTGTTACATGCGCCCACGTACGTTGCGTCTGAAGTAATCATTTTACAAATATGTTATAGCTAAATGCATATGTTAATGATAAAGTTCAAATACAGATTAAGTGATGTATCAAAGGAGAGTCTTAATGTTGCTTTAAAGAAGCATAAACTGGAACAGAAAAGGAGAAAAGCAAGTGGCTTGTAATTTGGAACTGTTTTTATTGATTTTCCACATCAAATGGATTTGCTGTAAGGGCTGATCATATTTCAATGAACGACATAATTTTATTTGCCATTTACCAGACATATTACACGCCCGAGGGGCGTGAACTGTTGCGCTTCACGTTGAGCGCGCCAGACGCTTATGTCAGACAATTTTAACTGATGCTTTCCCCACCTACGCATTGTTGCAGAGTTATCGTTCGTTGTGTGCCGTGACAACTTCTAAAATAAAATGATAAATACATCAAAATGCCATACGCCTAACAGGATCTCGTCATGCAAACATATTTACCTGTTGTATAACGATGATACAAGCAAAAACTGCGCGTATAGCTTGCCCGCTAGAGGCACTGAATTTGGGTATCCGGTACCGATATTCCCATGATCAGTTATACATATGTTGCGTTGTAAACTACACAACATACGAAAATGACAAATAGGTCTAGCAAAAAGTTCAAAAGCCTGGATTCGGCTCCTCCCATCGGAACTTTAACTACCTACAAAAACTGTAACAGATAAACATTGTAATCGTGTAGGCAGTAACATATATAGATGGAGAAGAAAATTCTATAAAATCGCAATTTGATAAAGATATTTCATTTTTTTATCAATAATTACATTTGCTGATAGTTATTTAACCCTTACAATGCTATGGGTACATGTAACTGTATACGACCATTGCAGCAAACAGCCCCATAAACCACTAATGGTTTAGTGTCCAAAATAAAGAAAGGACAAGTCCAATTAAGAAATTAAACGATAAACATGGTAAAGTTCGCGATGAATGAACCCATTGAATAAGATATAGTTAATCCCCAGAACAATATGTCTGAGAGTGTCGTCTTTATTTCCCCAGGTAACATCACGTGATGGGTGAACTGATCCGTCGCCTTGAATACGAACGGCGGTCGCGGTCACTGATGACCAACAGTGGCAGCCAGGACATCAGTCGCGAATACAGCACTTCCGTCCGGTCCGCCAACGCCATGGAGGAGCGGAAGAGAGATCTGTATGTACAGCGGAACGAGCTGCACATGAGGTTGTTCTTAAACAGGCATGAATACGAGACAAAAGTGGTGGAAAGTTTCAAGAGCGATCTTGATTTCAAAACTCAGAATTTCAAGGAAGAAAAGTTTCAGAATATCCGCCGAGCTCAGTCAGCATTCGCCAGATTGAATGGACGAAGGGGAAAGAAGAAAAAAGCTAGACCGGTGTCAGAAATTTTACCGAGAAAATACTACAAAGACAATAAATATGGAAGTGACGATTCTTTAACAAAGACAACTCCTGAAACTGAAACGCGTGCTAAAACTGTAACTTTAATTGAAAAAGATGAAAACCCAGAGAATGGCTCGTTTAGAAAACACATCGGTAAAACGACGTCATTTGAGGAAAAGGTTCAAGAAAAGCTAAGTAGCAACACTAGAAGAATGTCTTTTGCTGGTCCGTTGATAAAGCCGCTAAGTGCTGATGTGAGGAAACAACCGAGACGTCAGTCTATGCCAGATCGATGTATGACTGCATATATACCTCGTGACGTCAAGCCCAGAAGACGCGGGTCACACGAGAGTATGGACTCCAAAAACAGTGACGATTCTATAAAGACACTGGATCAAAGCGCCTCAGCTTCGCGTTCTTTTAGATTATTGAAAGAGGCTTTTAAGAAGGTTAGAATAGAACAAAAAGATCCACAGAAAGAAAGATTTGAATCCATTAAGGTTGATCACAAGAAAAATATGCATATTTTACAGGAAAGAACGATGAAAAGATTTAATGACATATTTGACGGCCAAGTGTTTTCAATTTTCTAGATGTAGACTTCACAATTCTCCAAAATTAATATGGCGCCATCAGTGATGATAAAGCAACATAGTGTAACTACTTTTTCAGTCACGTGTTGATAATAACTGAGATTAAAATCAATCTGCAAGCATGTCTTGACATCGTTTAAATCAATCTCAAAGTAATTTGTCGCCATGTTTGTGAGCAGTGTGTTTATTTCTCGCGCCAGGATTCCGGAGATGGGCGATGTAACACGATTGCTTTCGATGTAACAAAATACACTTTAATATATTATGTCTACATGTATATCGTGCTTATATTGTTATTCGAATTTATTATGTCAAACATGTTTGCGTCTCTAAAAACTGTAAACAAATACATACAGTATTTATACCTATTTCGTTTTGACTGGTGTAATTGCCTTATGTATTAGATATCGTAAAAGTAATTCAATCGTATCTTCTCTGCTATCTCTGGCCCATGAACTGCCGAGTATTCCGAATGATGTGTGACGTATTATGCCAATTTCCACGCAGTTATCTCCCCTTCATTCTTCGGCATCTTTTTGCTAAGTGAGCGTGCAAGGGAGATCACTGTGTGGAGTTTGGTGTTACGCCTGGTGTTTTTCAGGGGAGGTAATAAAAATGGCGTCGCCCATACGCCAGCTCAGTGCCGCGAGATTGCGTTTTAAAACATGAATCTCTTTGTTATGAAACCACATATTGAGATATGCTTTCACATATCACTATCAAAATGTGATTTAAATTAAGATCAAGTTTTTCTCAGGGTTGCGGTCTCCTTTAAATTTAACACACATATCTAATTTAGTATAATACTACTTCATTCTTGAATAAACGAGTATTGTCCCTTTGGCATCTGCAAATAGTCTTTAAAAATATTCTTTCGTCGTGCTGATTTTCGTTGACTCGTATTATATGCAACCACAAAGACAATAAATGTATCCCTAAATTTGATAGCGAAAATCAGCTAATAAACCGATAACAATCACCCAACTGTTACATTCACTGCATATAAGGATGCAGACGTGATAAAATATATTTTGAAAACCGTTGGAAAATCCACGTTCGCTCAATACACTTTGCTTCTAATCGTGGGATATTTTGTTAGCAGAACGTCGTACTCGTGAATTATTGATTACGCATTTCATTGGATCCGATCTATCTTGCAGTCTATCTTGTGGGAACAATGAGTTAGATTTTGCTTTTGTAAATTTCAACGAAGAGTACTCAAAACACTATGCGTTATTTAGTAGCTGATTAATATACATGAAAACGAAGTTTTGCCAGCTAAATATCCCACGGTAAATACAGAAGTGATAACGGAATATATACCGTGACGTTTTTTAATCTCTAAAACAAGCACGGTGACCCCCTATTTCTAACTTATATATACTGCAGGATCTTATTATAAAACTTGGATTGGTGTGACATAACTTAAAGGTATTATTTTTTAATATTTTGTAAATACAATATGAATTTACCAGTTTGCTACACGTAAGTAAAAAAGACCCTAGAAAATCTAAATACAGAATCAGAAACCTTTACAGCGTTCTGATAACCTTGAGTTTGTTACTCACACTTCACGCCCGGATTCACCGGGATGGGGAGGGGGGGGGGGGGGGGTCACGTGCACCCCCCCCCCCCCCCAGCTGGCTTGGTCATACAATTTTCTAGGCTATATTTCAATGAAATTGTGATTTGGGTTAAATTTTGTGCTCTGTAGTGGAAATCCCCATTGTGTGCCCCTTGTTCCTCACCCGACCAGTCAACAGGCCCCTGGTGTTTCCGAGACCCCTACTGATAGAGCATCCGCTGTCAAATGGCAACATCACATAGTGACTGCTTTAATCCGAATCAATCAGACGCCTTCAGTTTTATACTGTGCATATTAAGCGTTTGAATGTCAGCGATGTAGAGTAAAGCCCGACAGGTTGTTTTAATGTGTTTACCGGGTACGTCTTTTTTTTGTTTTAAAGAAAAACCTTGACACATTATTCTTTATATTACAATAAGCACATTGCCACACTCTCTCTCTGACAATATTTTAGACTTATATGAGTATGTATTTAAATGAAACAAGAAATAGCTTTAAATCTTTAAACAAGAAATATCTTTAAAAAAGATATTCGGCGTAGGATGAAAGAAAAACGAGATTTCCAGTCTTCTAGAAGATTCCGAGGAAAAGCGCGCGAAAGACCGACGCACAACAAATTTAGTACGCTCTAGAAATAGTTCAGTATTTTTTCTATGAAATACACTTATTTATAGACGGTAATACAAAAAATTGTATCTGTAAATAGGCTTGTTTGATATTTGTTCATATCATTATTGCATATGACAATTATGATATAAAAGCGTTATTAGTTGTTTTGGTTTTGGCGAATTAATTTTCAATGAGAGCATCTCGGCAGGCTGGAAGAATTCAATATACATAGTAATTAAGGGGTTTCATGTCATAACACGGTGGATTCTTTTTTGTTGTTTTAAATCATTTTCACAAAGTAGCATTCCTCAATTGATGGAAAAGGATTGTATTTAACTTACTGAAATCACTTTCATGTTTACATCAAAAAGAAAAGTAATAACACCAAGCTGAATGATATATACAAGCTGCACCCCTTATTTACAGTAATTTTATAGTCCATAACGATGCGTTAACCAATAACAGGAGTCCTTTTATTCAGCTTAGAATTATTTACCGCTGTTAGCGTACATTTGATTGGTTTAAGATGCGAGTTGAAATCGAAATTATACAGCTACGCCGAAAAAGATACTCGGCCGTGGTAACCAGTTTGATGATTAGTGTCTGAATGGTTTAACGTGTAATAGCTTTTGTTGTTGGTTTAATAGTTGTGTAATTCCTGTGTCAGTGCAGCTCTTTGAAATACCACGGATCCAAATAGTTTGTACAATCTTGGTAGACACTTACAGCCTTAAAACATCTGCGCATTAGACTTCGTTTCGCGGTCTACAAAACGAAACCGGATGTTACGTTTTTGTTGAATATAGGATCTGTCAGGGTCGAA
>CM037791.1:14152138-14202138 GCA_021229015.1 Solen grandis
ACTGAGGAGCAGCAAACAGCATAAAACCTGATCAGCCTGCGAGTTACTCGCAGGCTGATCTGGTTTTATGCTGTTCGCATAGGTCTTTTCATGGTTTCCTCTATGAGGGAAAGGGTTAAGTATATTTTCATCCTAAACTTCAGGAGAACAATTGCACAATGGTTATGCAATATAAACATCAGTTGAAAAGCTCAGGCAAAGAATTTTGAGTTGGTACCTTACACATATAGCTCAAAATATGAAATACCCTATAATAATTAAAAGAACCGTCACATCTTTTGTGTATGTTTTAGATTTTATACAATATATCTAATATTGGGTTCAAATATCGCAGTATATTGCAATATAATTTTAATACCCAGCCCTAGTATTAATAACATATAGTGATAGTTCTAGTTTAGTGTTTATGTTGATTGGGAAACAAGATTTTGTGACATATAATAATTCCTACCAATGATTTATGGTTAAAAGGGACCAACTTGGCAACCTTTGGATATGCAGTAAAATTAATTCTACCAATGGACCAATTTTGCTTGAACTAATGCAGTGCAAATCCATTTCCATCATAGTGTGTGACATTTGGTATTTTCTTATTATAAACTTGTATTTAATAAGTTAAACAAGCTAAATTACAAACTCTGTGAACAAGTTTTATAAAAATGTACATGGCAACAAGATAAATGACAGATCCATTTAATCAAATGCCTGTATACTACTAACAATACATACTTAGCCATTTTACCTCAACTGGCTTGTATTCCACCAAGTATTCTGAAATATTATGCTCCCCAGAGACCTGCGATCAGGTGTATCTTGTTTTTGCCCCATCTGTCACATGACTTAACCCTTTCCCTCATATAGACTCATTTTGATGCACTCATTAGGTACCACATAAAGCCTGATCTGCAGAAAACCACAGTTAAACCTTACCAAATTTAATTACAAAATCCTCATTTCCAGACCACTGAGGAGCAGCAAACAGCATAAAACCAGATCAGCCTGCAAGTTACTCACAGGCTGATCTGGTTTTATGCTGTTCGCATAGGTCTTTTCATGGTGTCCTCTATGAGGGAAAGGGTTAAATTATAGAAGGTATGGACACAAATATTATGATAATTATTTTTTGTTTTTTTAAAAAAACTATACAAGGTACTGACTTGATTCTTAGAATTAAATATATGTAGCATTAACTCCTGACATAATTGGCAGATATCAGCCATTATTAATTTGAAGATGGACCATGAATGGACATTCAACGATCCTAGACTCCTCCGGAGCACATGCTCAGGTGAGCTTAAAAGTGACCAAACACCTTTTTATTTTTCATTATCTCTATTTTTTGTACCAATTTTTGTAGGGAGCAAAACCTATAAACAAAACTTTTTTCATTATCTCCCTTTTTTTTTTTTTTATGATTTTTTTGTCTTGGGAATTCTCCTTTACTTGTACATTACTATATGGAATTAAGTCTACATATTCGACATACTTACTCCACTCATGAATTGTTTTCGATTTACACCAGTAATTTGACATCTGATCCCTTGGGGAGGTGCCAAAAGGTGTTTGGTGGGGGGGGGGATATTGTTTAGTAATTTAGGTTAGAACTTGTATGAACTTATTTATGTGCATGGATACTTCATAATCTACATAATCTAAGAACTTAAGTATTACTTAGTGCTAAGTATTGGTGGAATTCAAACCGGATTATAAAGTGAGCTTTTAGGAGCTTTGGATGTCCATTGTCAGTCCATCATGCATATTTTTTTTTTTTTTTTTACACATCTCTAATGGTAGAATGATCTTTGAAACAATAATTCTCATCCAAATTTGATTTTTCTTAACCAGTCTGAAAAAACAAAACAAAAAAAAACATGGAGACGAATTTCATGACTACATCCGGACCAAATTTGATTATGGCTGTTACTAAAGCATTAGGTCAGGGATTACATATTGGGATTTTGCTTAAATGAGATGTGTAGTGATGTATTACCTTAGACAAGTGGCATGATTCCACAGTCCTGGGGCAACCTAAACACCCAAGTACAAAATAGGAAGCAACATCTGGACCATTTCTGATAACTGATATGTTATGGCCAGGTATTGGACCCACAGCCTTCCTTTGATTGGGTGGACACTCTGGTCACCCATGGTTTCATTGTACAAGGGTGCAGAAGTGCAACAAACATTGACCACTTTCACCTTTTATTTCCAATGGAATCTCACAAATAGACATAATTATTTTACTAGATTTTTAAATTGTTTTCATCTTGTAACAATATTGTTTGTTAATGAATTAATTATTTTTCCATAAAATATCACTATATTCTAAAATTATATACAGTTATGAAGTGTACATATCTATGTAACTAGCAATGACATATCAACAATTCCTCGCAATATTCATATACAACTTAAATCTCTCTGCTGACAACAACAAATACCAGTCCACATACCTTGTCGTGGAAACACACCCTACTTGAACATGCACTGATATATTATTCTAATAGTAACAACAGTTTTATATTAACTCAAGCAACAGAAAAAAAAATTCAAACAGAAATGATATGTGAGAAAGTGGTTGGTTCTAAGAGAATAAGCAATCAAGACTTTAGTTTTGAAAAAAAAAAGCTAACGGTAATCAACTTATTATGTTCCTTATCTTCATAATAAATTTACAGCCAAAATATATAGAATTATCTCATCCAAAATGTATAGAATTATCTCATCAGTTTAAGTTTTGACACCTTGGCAAACTGAGGAGACCAAGATCAGACGGGAGGTGTTACAGTTTCTTGATAGTGGACATGACTATTTATTCCCGGCTGATGAAAGTTATGTCACCCAAGCCGCTAGGTGAGTATAATAAAGTTTCATATACCATTTAAAGATTAGTTAATATCCATCAAGTCATGAATTTGTATATGAATATTCATTAGGTAAAGGGTTATAGTTGACACACCAGGAACTCTTAAGAAAATGCTAACATCTCTAATATTTTCTATATACATGTAATATCTTCTTAAAACAGTCACCATGTCATTTCCTTGAAAGCTCTTGTATGGAAAAGAGTGAAAAACTAATAGAGCAAAACAACTTGAGTTTCAAAAGAAAACCCAAATTTAAACATATTATTGCCTCTAAAGAAGTATTAAGTTAGTGTCATGCAAATTATAAATATGTATGAAATATTTTAAGTTTTTGATGTTTGTGTGTGTGTGTGTGTGTTTTTTTTTTTTTTTATTTCTAATGAAAAAATATCTTTGCTGACTTACAATGAAAATACAGTCAAACCTGTCTTATGTGGCCATCTAAGAGAACAGGAAAAGTGGCTGCCTCGCTTAGATGCTCACTAAATAGAGGTCAGATGTCTTAATTGGCAGTTTGGTTTCATTCAGGCTGACCACTTAAACAGGTTGACCGCTTAATACAGGTGGCCATTATGACAGGTTCATCTGTTCTAGTAAAAACTTTGCTCCCTAGAAACTGGGATATTAATTATTTGAAGATATGCATGATTGCAGTAAGTATTACCGTGAATTGTCCATATTCCATTACCTCAAAACATTGAATTTCATATTAATCAAATCAAACCTCTCACTTTCAATTAAGTTAAAATTAATTACAGACATGATATCATTGGCAAAAACATACAGAAAATTTCGGAAGTTCTGCTTAACAAGACAAGTGCAAAGAAAAGTACATTTGTAAATGCATACTTACAAACATATACATCAATGTTAAACAATTACAAAAATGGTCCTAGGATTTTAAAGAATGATTGTGCTTAATAGTTCTATTCTAATTTTACTCATTTTCACTTCATATTCTTGTCTATTCATCATTTACACTTTATCTATTACAATCACACTTAAAAAATTTATTCAATATCTATTCACAGGCACAGTATCAACAAGGATTAAAGATTGCATTTAGTTAATAAAATCACTTGCACATAAATACGGGGTCATTACACACAGTTTTTGTACACAAATCTTTACACAAGCACACAAAAACAGCAAACCACTAATATGCATCCTTTGCTATAGACAATATATATATCCTAAGTAACCAGTATTAAACCAGATCAGCTGGAAAGCCACTTTATTGGATTTATCATTTGATAAATAATAACAAAGAAAACCAGGAGGATCTTTTTAGTGCATTTTCTTCTGGAAAAAAATCACCTTCATAATTACTCTAAAGAAGTTTTAAATCATTAAAACTGAAAATGAAACAAAATGAAAAAAAATAATACTGGGTTAGATAATAATAAGGCTACCCTTAAATATTTATTTGCTGTTACTGCACCCAGACTTTCTTCAATGGGTAAGGTAGCTATTTTTTTTTTAAGGAAAGAAAGTGGTAGAGAAGTCTTAACGTCAAAAGTAGCCAGACAAATCACCTCAGAGAACTAATCCAAAGAAGTGTGTGGGAGGGACAAAAATTATTTACAAAACTCTAATCTAATCTCTAATTAAGCTTTTGAATGAAACAAAGGAAATTTTTTCCACCAAGTTTTGAGAAAATGCCATAACAAGCACTATGTTCAACTGAATGCCATGCCCCCCCCAAGAGGCCTTTGACCTTGGGGGGTCAAGGTCATTTGAAGGTCAAGGTCACCAGGCGGGGGCATGGCATTCAGTCGAACATAGTGCTTGTTATGGCATTTTCTCAAAACTTCGTGGAAAAAACCATCAAATTATACAAAATACAAGACTAAGTGATCATTCCAATCAATATAAAGCAAGATCAACCTGTAAATTACCAATTACTTGTTCTTAAAACTAGTCTAATTTTATTCATTATAAGTCTTTTTTTCTATCTTTATGTTCACAACTTCACAAAAAAAGAAACAAATCAGATGTAGAGGAAATTTAAGTCCTTCTTTACCTCATTACTGAGGGATTATTCCCTATTGATCACATGATATTACTGAATCGTGACTGGACAATTTGAGAACTGAACTTATTTTCTGCAAACACTTGAAAGGTCTACAAATCTGAAAAAGTGAATTCATCGAAAGGTAGTAATACTCTATACATGTATTCCACACTGCCTAAAGTCTCCATTCTATGACACATTAGTCCATTATAAAAACAGAACTGAACAAATTTCTCAAACAGAACAAAATTTAAAATGTATCCTTCAAATCTCATTATGTTCTAATGAGCAGCTAACAAATAAAACCTGATCTCAAAGAACTAACAAATATTGATGTGTTTAAAATCTGATCAGTCTGCAAATAACTCTTTTTGAAGGCTGATCAGGTTTATACTGGTTACACAAGACAGCTTTAAAGATTCAGTGATATAGAGCAATACATAAAGTCAAGGCAATGGTTTAATGTTCCTTTATGAGGGGCTTCCCTAGACTATATTAAAGATTATATTGATTTCTTATATTGATTTCAATTTGTAACCGTCTGAGAGAAAATCTATGTAAATTGGTCTCCTAATGGAATGGATAACTGCCCAATACTGGCACAGTAATATGGTAGAAATTACCTTCGTTTCCAATATAAATTCTGGGTAGATCTGCCATATGCTGGGCAGCATATTATGATGTCTACAGCATTTCCTCACCTCCTCCAATACTCGAATAAGGATCATAAAGCAAAACCCAGCAAAATTCAGCTATTTCTCTCTAGAAATTTTTTATCACTTTAATCTCAAAAAGTAATCTACAGTAGAAACGTTCAGTCTGAAAAATGGCAGTGATAAATTCTGTAGGTTAAATATCCCAGACAGCAGGACAAATAAATACTAAAAAAGCAGTTTATTTTGAAGATGAAAATTATATTCAGGAACTTAAAGGGCATACTGTCTCAGGTTTGTTGCTGGTCCAAGTTTAGAATTCTTTACAAATCTAAATCTTCACCTCATAATTATATGCTCACTTTGACACAAATAGGGCAGACCCAGATCAGATGGCTCCATTTCTAACGCAGTAGCCGCTGCTATAGAATACAATCAATAAACCAATGTTTTGTCTTGCTGCTAGTCTTTCTATTTTCCCTCTGTAGTTGTTACAAGATGATATAATTAACTAGGAGGTCTTGAAAGATTTTTGTTCTCTGATAGGGATCAAACTCTGTATCTTTGGATCCGCATTCAATTAAGACTACCACTGGACCACTGTGCCTTGTTTCATTAGTCAGTTAAAGTTGAATGGTTCCTTGCACTTTATCAAGATAATGAAAAATACTTGACAACCTAAACTGAATCTCAAAAGTAACCTGCATAAGTTGAATTTCTAAAATAAGACCATGTGACATACAATTACATCATGATGAGAAAATCTTCATTATACATGTAATATGTTTCAAAATAATTCAGTATATTGTTTTACAATAAAACTAGGAACTATTGCTGAAGGTTATTAATATCTCCAGCATACTGCTTTGACATAGAAAAAACTTTGACAAAATCTTATTTAAAAACTTAAGTTTCATTGAAATATCTCAAAAACTTGAGAAGTTGTGCATGCTTAGGGTCATAATTCTGAAACGTAGGGCTTCAGATGAGTAAATCTAAATTTAAAGATAAATATATCCCATAATTCTCAATTGCACTTTTTTGTTTTGGGCACTTATATGAATTTTTTTCACTGACCCAATTCAAATGAGTACCCACTACATAGGATCTGGAAAAGAAATTAGCACGCAGAATTTTCCCTTTTTTCTGGAGTCTTGTAGTACTCATTAGCGAGCTCTACAATATGCCATCATGTTGATTGCATGTTAAGTTCCACAATAATATCTACAAAACTGAAGAAGTAGATTGCACCAAAATTTTTAGAAAGACTGATAAATCGACCAACAGGTTGCTTCTAGTATACCTCCCGTAAACATTTGTTTGCGGGGGTATAACAAACAAAATGAATACTTTCAATAAATGTTCTAAATGATTTTATTAAATAATTGATAGAACATACAAGAACTGAACAAAAATCATCACTGTTACATTTTTTCATGTGAATTTCTTTTATAAATTATGGTAATGTCTGAATAATAGGGCAGAAACTTTGAGAAATAAATCTTTTTTTTTTTAAATTAATACAAATCTATTTTTTTTTTTTTAATACATGTATCTGGAAGTATAGCAATTCAAAAATAGCCCTGGGATATGTACAGAAACACCATGTCTGCTTAAATATCTCATGATTAAGTTCATCTTAACACAAAATGTACAAAACATCTATACCAAAAATAAAGTATAAGCCACTGATAAAATCTCAGATATGTAGTTAACAAGACCATATACTGAAGATCCGACTACAATTCCATCAACAATACTTATCTCTAAGTAACACATCAATTCTTAAACTAAGTAGAGACAAAAGCCACCATTCCTATTTTTATGTAATATTCTGACAAATACATGACAGCAAGAGTTATTACCTTAGTAACTAACAATACTCATTAAGAAATGTTTGGTGTTTTCATTATGAAACAAGAAAATAAAATTTGCCCTCAAGTATTTAAACATTACTTAGTGCTAAGTAAAACGTGCTAAGTAAAACTAATGGAATTGGAGACAGATGTTTTTCATTTTTCTTTTCTTTCCAAATACTCAGATACCATTATCTAGGGTAGCACCTGTGAATCTTTAAAGTTTACAAGTGCTTGTTTTTCTGGGTTAAAAATTGTTGTGTTGAATTTAAAACCAATATTTTAGTCAAGTAACAATGTCCAGCTAATAAAATGTGGAGGAAGACCCAGAGTGCCGAGGAAAATTACAGGACTACCAGGTAGTAATACGGAGTTGATTTGAAAAGTAGTGGTAGTTTTAGCAGTTTAAGTGGTGACGGTTAACCTACTAAAAGTCATCTGAACTCCCTCACTTGGAGAATCCAAGTGACTTGATTGGGACTTGAACCCATAGAAGTGAGGGCTATGTTATTATAACTGTATAAGTCAAGGTCATATACTTTTAAAAGCACAGGAAACTACATGTACAGGGATTGATTTTAAATTATTTTGTAAATAAATATCTGATCTTCTGTTTGTTTTTTTCTTTCATGAAAAAAAAACAAAAAAAACAGACATAACTAAAACTAAGACATCATAAAATGGCAAGCTAATGTTGTAAATAGGGTACAAGAAACATTGCTTCCAAAATTTTCTTGAATCATATCAAAAAAAATGTTTTACATGCAGACATGAAAAATGTGACTGAAAAAAAAATACTGGCAGGCATGTCAAATGACGCTTAACAAAGATACTTGAAGTCTTTATACTTTTTACCATTAAATACAGATAACAACATCAGAAGAAACCCTTAAATATATGGATACACAATTTTACACTGTAGTAGCAAGACAAAGCCTGATCAAACTGAAAACTGTTCCATCTGCTTAGGTTTTTAAATGTTACCATGTATTGGCAGAAAAGGGAATGGTATATAACCAAATTAACCTCAGCATTTTTTGTTTGTTTGCAGGCTGATATAAAGGTTGTTTACTTGACCACTTTTATTCTACTATAAGCTATCATCATATCATATCATTTCAATTTTTCACACCATAAATTTCAAAGTAATCATGCTAAAACCTTAACAATTTTGACATGATAGACAAACTTTTTACAGGGATTCAATTTAATTGAATCAAGGCATGATTAAAAGAATGTTACTTAAGATAAGTATCTTATGCTTTTTTTTATATACATTCATAAGCAAGCAATGCATCATAATCATACTTCTTATCTTCATTTATTAGCAATATAAACAGATTAAAAAAGAATATATCAAGGGACAGTACTCTAGCTTACCTGACCTGAGGTAAAAAATCACAGTTATGCCCCCTTTTCAGCATAAAAATTAAAAATACACATTCACCATGCAACTCTGCCAATTTTAACATTGATTATCATGTATTCAAGATATGCCTGTCACGATTAATCATCTGCCCATGTTCTAAATCAATAAAATGTCAACTTAAGAACTCAAAATTGAGAGTTCAATAGGTATCTACTGATTTTATCAGGCTCAAAATAAGTTTGGTATTTAGTTCAATAATTCAAAAAGAACTGTCCTAATTCATTTTCATACAATTATTTGATTTCACAAATATTTTTTCTTCAATAACACATTCATGACATTTTAATACATTTAAGTACAAAGTCACAATTCTTTTTTTGTTTCCTTTTAAAAATGAGAAACAAGTAATTTAATTTCATTAATGATCCCTTGCCTTCATTGAAACAAAAACATGAAGAAGTTAACAATAATGAGTTATATATAATATATATATATATATATATATATATATATATATAATATATATATATATATATATATATATACTCTCTCAAACAATCTCTCTTTCTGCATGAAAAAAAGATGATTTTCTCGTACAAAATACTAAACACAGCGGCGCAAACCTACACAATAGGCAGTGCATTATCCAAGTCTTTCAAACATTTTTTTTATTAATGCAACATGAGAGGCTTACTTCATGAAACAACCCTTTTCTTACAGAACTGTTGGATATAATGTAATGATTAAATAATTACTGACAGTGAATACGAAAGATCCGAGCACATTAAGGGAGTGAGAATTCAATTTTTCATTGTACATGTTTATCTGTATGCATCTATACAGTTTTAGAATAGAAAAAAAAAATCTACCAGAGAATATCAAGTAAGAACTGTATCAAAGTTTGAATTGAATCTACACCTTTTGGACAGACTTCCTTAAAAGAACATACAAGTTAAGTTAAATACAAGAAATTCACATTAGTCAAGAATCCATGTGGATTTTGCACTTTAACCCAAAATTAGGGATTTTTATGCCCATCTCAAATGAAGGTAATTAATAAACAATACCCACATAGTTCATTTAGTGCCAGATCATCTTGCATCCCTTTGGAACTGAAAAGGTATGTACTTTACGGGAGATGTCAAATCAAAATTTTCCTTAATTGAAAATTTTGAGGACCTAGAATTCCCATATATAATGAGCTAGAGAAAAGAAAAATTGCATGCTAGCTATTAACAGCATGCTCTAACAGAAAATGGTCTATAATTAATGCAAAATTTACTTTTTGTGATGACACAGTGATGACTGAGATTTTTGAGTTAAGGAAAATCTTAATTTGAGATGCAAATGAAATACAGTCAGTCTTCTAAATTCTGCTGCTGGGGTCTTTCGCATGCACTGACAAATGAATAAATCACATGGTGACTAGTAACATACAGAGGGGTAACCATAAAGCATTTGTGACATACAGCATGAGGCAAGTGAAAAATGAAAGTTTGCATTCAAACCCTAAAAAATGTAATCACAATATCAAGATATCGTAAAATAAAACACCTGGAAAATAAAAACTCACAGAACAGTTTTTATATGACTTTATATAAATCAAATCAAATCAACACGCCCAGTACAGGCAAAAATACAGTGACTACCTCCCTTTGAGTTTAAAGTTAAAAACAATATTAAAATAGCTGAAGTTTTGTTTGGCAAAACATCCCACCTCCAAAATGTTATCAAACCTCTTTTCTGTAAATATTTTCTGAAAGCAATTAAGTTCTCACATATGGTTGTCACATATTTCCTCTAGAAAAAAACACAGGGAGATGAAAGTCAAAGCACTGTATTATAAAAATAAACCGTGAGAAGATATCTCTGAGAAGTGATTTTCCAGGTATCAATTAGGGCAGAGTTGCATGGAACATCTGATAGGCATTATCTGCATGTACACCAACCAATGGAATTCTCTACTGCAGCACACTTTATCCATTCAGTCTTACTGAATTGCACTACACTTTATTCCCTCACCTAATTTAACTGCAGCAGACATTATCATACCTTTGAAAAATAAAAAAAATAAAACCACACACATTCTGTAAAATAGAAGCTGAATCTACTTGCCATTAGTACTGAAAATAAACTTAAAAACAAGCAATCATTATTTACAATAAACAAGCATTCTTTCATTTTCACATGCATAGACGTTTTTTTTTCTCCAACATTTCATCCTTTTTCTCAAGAAAAGATACCTCTGGAAGGTGACAGGTGAAAAGCCAGATCCACCTGCATTGATTTTCAGAAAGAACATGTACTGTATATATATCAATATTTTCATTAGTCTCTCTTCTTAACTCTTCAAATCACAGACATGACGCCTCAGCAAACAGAGCAGACCCAGATCAGATAGGAGCTATCTGATCAGGGTGTCCTGGATGCACTCATCCAAAATCTGTAGTCCACATGGAAAGGTAAAATCCATTTAAAATTCAGTTAATCAATATTTAAGTCATAAATCTGTACATTCATGAGGAAAAGGATCAATGGTATTGATAAGTGGAAAAGTATAAAACCTGTTCAGCCAGCAACTTTGTTTTTGTAGGCCAATAAGGTTTTATACAGATTACTAAGGTCATTTTTCTTTGTCTTTTTTTCACATTTTCACTCTCTCAAAATAAAGCATATCATAGAACATCATAACAGTGACATGGCAATGTTTGAAAGAAAAAACACCAATCTGAAGATCTGTGCTCTACAATTTTCAACCGTTTCATAGTAAAGCTTTAAGCAACTAAATGAGATCTTAATTAATTTCAAATAGGTTTTGTGAAACTATGCATTTAATAACAGAAAAAAAGCAACTTATGTTCCTTTTCTATACACATCATCTCCCTTTTACAATTGATATTATACATCCCTGATAGAAAAAAATTCAGCATTCTTCCAAGTCATGATTTACATTATATCAAAAAAGGATTTTCCATCACTCTCTTTCTCTCTCTCTCTCTCTCTCTCTCTCTCTCTATTGAATAAAGGTTAAAAATAACACCAATATGTTCATGCATACATCTTTTCCATCCATTGATGTACATTCAGCTATGCGTGAATGCAAATTTGAAAAAAAAAACTAATTAAAATAACGATAACAGGAGTCCTATTCAATTCATCTGTATATGTTTTGGTCTATGTTGGCTTATGGGAACGGCCTGGTGTTTGAAAGCGGTGCCTTTAACAGCATGTGGCATACAGGATGAGGTGTCCATGGCTTCGAAACCCCCATCCGCCCCTCCATTTGGACTTGCCATCTCAAATCCATCTACCATTGGGCTGTGGCTGGAAAAGGAATACACATTCTGCTACTAGAAAAGTTGACATATTAAGGGCCATGATAATTTTTGATACCATGCAATTTTGTGTGACTGTTATGCAACCGTATAAAAATAAATGATCTTTCCTGGACTTTTTCTGTTTTAAACAAAAACTGCCATTGTCATGGCAAAAAATACCCCCCGCATGCTTCTTTGTGACAGAGATTTTAAAATGATGCAAATGAGGGTTACAGTTCTTGAGCACTGTACTTCCCTTCAATGAGATCTATCCACATATAAAGTTTCATCTTGAAACCTTTTATCCTTTTTGAGTTAGGTCCGGACAAAAATTAAGTATGAAAATTTACAAAGGGCAATAAGTCAAAAATTACACAACAGAGAGTAATGGTTCTTGGTCACTTGATAGCTTTGATATTTTTGTAAGTTTGGGCCTGGACAAAAATTAACTACAAAATTATGCAACAGAGAGTTATGGTTCTTAGCCACTGCACTCCCCCTCAATGAGATCTATCCACATTTGAAGTTTCATCTTGATACCTCTTTTTGAGTTATAGCCATCCAAAGGTCATAGCTCTAATAAGCCTATATAAAATCAAGTGACACCTAGGACGGGGCCAATTTTGACCTCATGGCTATGATTTGACCAAAATTGGTAGATCTTCACTAGGCCATGTTACTTACCAAATATATAAACTCTAGGCTTTGTGGTTTTCAACAAGAAGATTTTTCCAGTTTTTTATATAAGTTTATTAAAATCAAGTGACCCCTGGGGCGGGGCCAATTTTGACCTCAGGGTCATGATTTGAACAACCTGGCAGATGTTCATACAGCCATGTTACACACCAAATATCTTAACTCCAGGCCTTGTGGTTTCTGAGAAGAGGATTTTTCTATTTTTTTTTATTTTTTTTTTCAATTATAAATCTATGTTAAATCAAGTGACCAATGGGGCCAATTTTGACCCCTGGGCCATGATTTGAACAAATTTGGTAGATACCTATAAGGCAATGTTATTCACCAAATATCTAAACTCTAGGCATTGTTGTTTCTGAGGTGAAGATTTTTCTAGTTTTTTTCCTATAAGCCTATGAAAAATCAAGTGACCCCTGGGGTGGGGCCAATTTTGACCCCAGGGTCATGATTTAAACAAACTTGGTAGAGGTCCACTAGACAATGCTACACACAAAATATCTGAGCTCTAGGCCTTGCAGTTTTGTAGAAGAATATTTTCAAAATTTGCATTTTTTAAAATCTATTTTTAGCACCTGTGACCTATTTTTTCAACCAATCAAAATAATTTGAACAATCTTGATAGAGGGCATCATAAGGATTATTCCTGTGAAGTTTGGTCAAAATCTGTTCAGCAGTTTAGGAGGAGATATTGTTTAAAGGAAATTGTTGATGCTGGATAAAAGGTGGTCACAATAGCTCTCCATGAGCACGTTGTGCTTAGTTAAGCCAAAGAAATAAGAACAGACTTTTAAACTAATACAAATATAGAACAAAAGAAACATGAAAAACAGAACTCAACAATTAAACAAGAGGGCCATGATGGCCCTGGATCGCTCACCTGAGTACCATTGCTACAACTGATTACAAGGTTTTTAAACAGACAAGAATTCTGATATAACTCAATCTTAAACATTTTAGCCCTGACAATACTACACACCAAATATATAAGCACTGGGCCTTATGGTTTCAGAGGAGAAGACTTAGTGCGGGATCATTTATCTCCAAAGGGCCACCATTTTGAAAATCTTGATAATGAACCATTAGATGATGCTACATTCCAAATATCTAAGCTCTAGGCCTAATGGATTCATAGAAGAAGATTTTTAAAGATTTTCCTATATAACTCTATGTTAAACAAGTGACCCCTGGTGCGGGGGCATTTATCACCATAGGGCTATGATTTGTACAATCTTGGTAATGAACCATAAGATGATGCTACATACCAAATATCTAAGCTCTAGGCCTAATGGATTCATAGAAGAAGATTTTTAAAGATTTTCCTATATAACTCTATGTAAAACAAGTGACCCCTGGTGCGGGGTCATTTATCATCGTAGGGCTATGATTTGTACAATCTTGGTAATGGCCCATAAGATGATGCTACATACCAAATATCTAAGCTCTAGGCCTAATGGATTCATAGAAGAAGATTTTTAAAGTTTTTTCTATATAACTCTATGTAAAACAAGTGACCCATGGTGCGGGGTCATTTATCACCATAGGGTCAATCTTGGTAATGAACCATAAGATGATGCTTCATACCAAATATCTAATCTCTAGGCCTTATGGATTCATAGAAGAAGATTTTTAAACATTTTCCTATATAACTCTATGTAAAACAAGTGACCCCTGGTGCGGGGGCATTTATCACCGTAGGGCTATGATTTGTACAATCTTGGTAATGAACCATAAGATGATGCTACATACCAAATATCTAATCTCTAGGCCTTATGGATTCATAGAAGAAGATTTTTAAAGATTTTCCTATATAACTCTATGTAAAACAAGTGACCCCTATTGCGGGGGCATTTATCACCGTTTGGCTATGATTTGAACAATCTTGGTAATGAACCATTAGATGATGCTACATATGAAATATCTAAGCTCTAGGCCTTATGGATTCATAGAAGAAGATTTTTAAAGTTTTTCCTATATAAATCTATGTTAAACAAGTGACCCCTGGTGCGGGGGCATTTATCACCATAGGGCTATGATTTGAACAATCTTGGTAATGAACCATAAGATGATGCTACATACCAAATATCTAAGCTCTAGGCCTAATGGATTCATAGAAGAAGATTTTTAAAGTTTTTCCTATATAACTCTATGTAAAACAAGTGACCCATGGTGCGGGGTCATTTATCACCATAGGGTCATGATTTGTACAATCTTGGTAATGAACCATAAGATGATGCTTCATACCAAATATCTAATCTCTAGGCCTTATGGATTCATAGAAGAAGATTTTTAAACATTTTCCTATATAACTCTATGTAAAACAAGTGACCCCTGGTGCGGGGTCATTTATCACCATAGGGCTATGATTTGTACAATCTTGGTAATGAACCATAAGATGATGCTACATACCAAATATCTAAGCTCTAGGCCTAATGGATTCATAGAAGAAGATTTTTAAAGATTTTCCTATATAACTCTATGTAAAACAAGTGACCCCTGGTGCGGGGTCATTTATCATCGTAGGGCTATGATTTGTACAATCTTGGTAATGGCCCATAAGATGATGCTACATACCAAATATCTAAGCTCTAGGCCTTGCAGTTTTGCAGAAGATGATTTTCAAAGTTTGCATTTTTAAAATCTATTTTTAGCTCCTGTGACCTACTTTTTTAACCAATCTGAATAATTTGTACAACTTTGATAGAGGGCATCATAAGGATGATTCCTGTGAAGTTTGGTCAAAATCCCTTCAGCGGTTCATGAGGAGATGTTGTTTAAAGCAAATTGTTGACGACGGACGCACGCACGCACGCACGCACGCACGCACGCACGCACGCACGCACGGACGACGGACGACGGACGACGGACAAAAGGCGATCACAATAGCTCACCATGAGCACGTTGTGCTCAGGTGAGCTAAAAATCAACAAATAAGAAAGAAATCACACTGTAATAAACGAAAGAATTTTTGAAATGGAAGAATGAAAGACAAAGCAAGAGGGCCAAGATGGCCCTGAATCGCTCACCTGAGAAATATTACTTTCATTGCCTTTTACAACATAGTCATATCGAATATAAATTAAATGCAGAAGAACAGCAATACATGTATAATTTTAATTCCACACAAAAAGTTTACATGTGGTCCAAAAAACCAAGTTAACTCTACCGTTGGACTTATTTTGACCCCAGGGCCATGATTTGAGAACTTGGTTCAGGTCCACAAGGCCATGTTACATACCAAATATCTAAACCCATGATCTTGTGGTTTCTGACAAGGATATCTTTTAAAAAATCTTTCCTATGTAAGTCTGTGTTAAATCAAGTGACCCCTGGGTCTGGGCCAATTTTGAGCCCAGGGCCATGATTTGAACAAACTTGGTAGATGTCCATAAGGCAAGTTACACACGAAATATCTAAACTCCAGGAACTTTAGTTTCTGAGAAGAAGATTTTTCTAGATTTTTTTATATTTAGGCCTATGTAAAATCAAGTGACCCATGGGGCGGGGCCAATTTTGACCCCAGGGCCATGATTTGAACAAACTTGATAGATGTCCAAAAGGCAATGTTACACACCAAATATCTAAACTCCAGGCCTTGCAGTTTCTGAGGAGAAGATTTTTCTAGTTAATCCTTTTTAAGCTTTTGTAAAACTAGAACTGCCATTGTAATGGTGCAAATACCCCCCGCATGTCGCTTTGTCACAGGGATTTTAATACAAATAACATGTAGGTCAGAGACATGCTCACTGCACTTCCACTTCTTCTTCAATTCCTCTTGATTTATGATGTATTAACTCCAATGAAGTTTACAGTTCTTGTTTTTTCAAGTTTCATCTTGATGCCTTTTATACTTTTTGAGTTACGGCCCTAACAAAAATTAAGAATGAAAATTTACAAAGGGCAATAACTCCAAAATTATGCGACAAAGAGTTATGGTTCATGGTCACTGCATGCCCCCTCAATGAGATCTATCAACATATGAAGTTTCATCTTGATATCTTTTATACTTGTTGAGTTACGGCCAGGACATAAATTAAGTATGAAAAGTTACAAAGGGCAATAACTCCAAAATTATGCGACAGAGAGTTATGGTTCTTAGTCACTGCACTCCCCCTCAATGATATCTATCCACATATGAAGTTTCATCTTGATGCCTTTTATACTTTTTGAGTTATGACCCGGACAAAAAAACGACAGACGGACGGATGGATGAACGGCCGGCCAGACAGACAAGCTGAATCCAGTATATCCCCCTTACAACTTTGTTGTGCGAGGGGTATAATCAAGTCACCCCTGGATCAGGGTCAATTTTGACCCAAGGGCAATGATTTGACTAAACCTGGTAGATGTTCATAAGACAATGTTAACACTAAATATTTTTACTCCAGGCCTTGTGGTTTCTGAGAATAAGAATTTTCTAAAAAAAATTCCATTCAAGTCTATGTAAAATCAAGTGACCCTGGGGCGGGGCCAATTTTGACCCTATGACCATGATTTGAACAACTTGGTAGAGATCCACTAGACAATGCTACACACCAAATATCTTACTCCAGGCCTTGTCTTTTCTGAGAAGAAGATTTTTTAGATTTTTTTTCCTATATACGCCTATGTTAAATCAAGTGACCCCTGGGGTGGGGCCAATTTTGACCCCTGGGTCATGATTTAAACAAACTTGGTAAAGGTCCACTAGACAATGCTACACACCAAATATCTAAGCTCTAAGCCTTGCAGTTTTGTAGTATATTTAGCTCCTGTGACCTACTTTTTCAAGAAATCAAAATTATTTGAACAATCTTGAAAGAGGGCATCATAAGGATGATTCCTGTGAAGTTTGGTCAAAATCCATTCAGCAGTTTAGGAGGAGATGTTGTTTAAAGGTAATTGTTGACACCAGATGCATGACGGACAAAAGGAGATCACAAAAACTTACCTTGAGCATGTTGTGCTCAGGTGAGCTAAAAAGTTGTCTCAACCAATAAAAGTCGAGTTTCCATGGTAATAAATGAAGCTGACCTATAACTAAAAGTGATTTATATCTTGTCCTTTTTGGACGTGACGAGATGTCACATGATGAGTGTGATTCCTATATAGCTCCCACTTCACTGTGTGAAGAAAGTATGAGAAAAGAAGGCATACACCCAAAAATAAGAAAAACAAACAACAATCACTGGTGGAGCAGCAAAAGCTCCCAATGTTGTGGACTAAACATAAAGGAGAACGATAACCTGTGAAACAACAAGCTGAACTCTGTCACCTCTAACCTTCTAGTGACCTACGCAACCCTGCATTGTGACTGACCCTATACCACTAAAATATACTACTTTACATATTGTTTCTATGGTAACTGCAGAAAAGTAAGATCACAGTAAAAACATTTTTGAAAAGTCTTTAGTTTTTTTAGCATTTGTTTCTTGTTTCCATTGCATCTGAGGAGTAAACAGTATAAAACCTGTTCATCTTGCAAGTTACTCACAGGTTAATCAGGTTTTATACTTGGGGCAAGGGTTATTAGCTTGATAATTGTCCAGTGGCGGAGGGTCAGACAAACGGTTGAATGCATGGACTACTGGTAAAAATATTCATTGGCTCCGAACGGCGGCTACTTTTTTCTGTGACCTCGCTCACAACCTCTCTCTCCAGTCTGAAATTTTAGCCAATGATAATGATGATACAACAGGAAAAGCCTTGATAAGACTATAACATTTTTAATATCCTTCCCATGTTCGAAGCTAGGAATAGAAAATATTAACAGGAGACAAGGGTCGGAAAAAGATCTATATCAGATTTTCTTTCTTTTTTGGGGGGTGGGAGGGGTTTTGTTTGCATTATCTTGCCTTTCAAATGTTTATTGCATAAGTATTGAGAAAACGGTGAGATATATTTCTTTATGGTAGCCTTGCAATTTATTTAAATTCCTTTTATTGGTACAGAAAAATGTTCCAGCAAGTGAATTTGCTGGAAAAGGCAAGTAAAAAAAAAAAAGGAATTTTAACACCCCAAGCTTCCTCAAAAGATGCAAGAATAGGAATTTCTTATCATCCTGATTGTTTTGAAAGGATACTTTTTGTATCCAAATACATCCCAAATAACCTCAATATACCACAAAGAATCCTGGATAGTTTTCCCATTGTTTTATTTTTTAAATCCTTAACATGTGACTGTGGTTGAAATTTCCTGCTATATTTTTTAAAATTTCACCCTTATTTCTTGTACAAAAAAAATGCTCTTGTGTTGAAAAGCATCTCCATGGAGACAAGGATTATAGTCAATGTATTACCTAGTTCTCCCTCGGAATGAATTTCCATGTTTTCTTGGGGATCGTGGATTTTTCTCTGAGGTCCAAGGTTTATTGAGATCTTCCAATACTGACGGGGCAACATAGGAAAATCCCTGAAAATAACACAAAGACCATTGACTAAAGGTCAAAACATTAAAAAAAGAAGTTGAGATCACAGGTTAGATTGACTATATTAAACCATTACTAACACAAGAAGCTATATAATTATTTCACTTAAAAGCACATTTCCTTTTCTTTCTTCAATCATTCAATTTTATTTCAAATATTTTGACAGAAAGTATTGCTAATAGAGATCTTTTCAATGGCTCTGATAGTAGTAATCAGGTAGTCCTTCATATATGAGGAAACAGTTTTTGAGAAAACCCGTGTCCAAATGAGTGACAAAATACCCTTACACATACCATGTCAAACTCATATGGGAGTTGCATTGGCAAAAACTCTGTGCGTTTGGACACTATGCTGTATATATATTTATACAGGATTGTTTCACACTTAACACTAACAGCCATATATTATCATATGAAAGTTGCAATATAAATATTTAACAAACAGACCACTCAATGAAACGGTTGGCAACTCCTGTATACCATATGCAACTTAATCTATATGGGGATTCATTAGGATTATTGAGGGCATTACTTGAAAGGCTCTGTTTTGACTCTCACTGAGGACTGAGTCGTCAGGTGAATCCACTGGCGTCTGCTTCGTAAACTTGGTGTCAAACTGACTGACGTCTTCATCATTGGTCTGTAATACAGGGTTAGATATTATGCCTACTTCAGTTATGTAAAATGCAGCTTAGTTTTCATCATCATCATCACCATCATCATCATCATCCTTTTCAGGACAACCTTTCTTCACACTGGGGATGAAAACATATTAGGCTGAATGTTGTCACTCTCTATTTTCAGCTTCAAAACTTAAGATTTTATTAAGTATCTAACTCATAACATATGAGGTATTTCCAAATTTGATCCTTTTTGGCATCAAATTTATCTTTAAGGAGTTAAAGTCACATTCCAGGTCTGCACATTATGCTATAAAGGCACAGACAGACCATCCTTAAACATGAAAACAACAATGCAGCTTGGATGGATCTCAAAGGTCACAAAGACATACAAATTTCATCTGAAGACCACCTCAGTATTAAGACCACCTCAGTATTAAGACCACCTCAGTATTAAGACCACCTCAGTATTAAGACCACCTCACTATGGCAACCCAACCAATTTCCCTTCGTTACTTAACTTAAACTGTCAACTGACCGTTGAGGTACTGAATTAAAACTTACTACGGAGATTAGCATTTTCATGTAAGTCATCAAATTTGGACAATATAAGGTGCTTAGTTTCATAAATAATACATTTACCTCTGTCCTCCTGTTTTCTGGTACATGAACCCATAAACATTTAATTCATCCAAAAGCCTTTAACCCTTTACCTCATTAATGTTCATGAACAAATTTATGACTTGATGAAAATTATTTTACTTAACTATTAAATAGTGTAGAAAAAAAAATCTTATGCTGGCAGCCATCATAGAATCTGTGGTACAATATTGTATGAGTAAACAGAGGAGAACACCTGAGTTTTGCCACAGTGTCAAAACACATCTATATGAGATAATATGTAAAGGCTCATGTTTGCTTGCATGGGTTTAATGTTTCACCAAGAGTATTTCAGTCATTTCGGGACCTTGTCTACATGAAACAGACCAATTGCTCTCACTTCAAGGTGAAGCCATATACATAAAGCATGATACCACACCCTGTCACATTATCCTAACACTTAGCCAACAAGTATTAGAACCACCCTTAACAGCTGAACTCCAAACACAAGGGAGATAACCCAGAACCATTTTTAATGACTTCAAAATGGTTATGGCCAGGGATTGAACCATAATCTCCCGGCTACTTGGACGAAGAATGTACATTAAGGCTGGAATACCAACCAGAGAAGGCTTGAATGGAGGCTCCACTCGGCGATTAATAAGGTCCACCCAGTCAATGTGTCGGAAAAATTGATGTTGCTGAAATATAAAGAACATCATGTGTAACTCTTCACTTATTGGAACTGCTGCATCTTCTAAAATCTGACAAGATATAAACATTATCATTCTAGATTTTATGGTCAACCTAATGCGTTGACCTTGACCTTCAAGCTATCAACCTGATTTGCTTCCGATTTCTTATCTGCAACACATTGTCTTGTCCTAAAAATAACTTGTTATTTCAAAAACAAAACCATATATAAACAAGAAAGTCAGTAGAACTGACAGATGCTCCCCGAAGAACGTCATTGTTACAAATAAGGCCTTGGTCAATGGGTGGGAGGATATGTTGAAATCCCCATTCCTAAATCATATCTATTCTCCTCATCAGATGAGATGTTTTACCAACTCTAATTTGGAGACTTAGTAACAGTTTACTATTTAATATGATAATACGTGTTACTCATCAGATCTTTCATTGATTTTTTTAAAGTTTTTATACTACTAAAAATTAAGTCATACATTTCAATGTGTGCTCATATCAAAGAGGTTAACCAACACTCTTGACATATGACTGGATATTTGAAATAGTGTATAATGGCCTAAACAACAATTAGCTGACATGATTATGATTGACATTACTAGCATATTGAATTTTGTGGGGTTTTGTTTAAATGATATCTCCTGTTAAATTAGGCAAATGACATGAATATCAGTCAACAACATGGTAGTAGGGGCCATAACTCTCTTAAAAATTGAGGAACCAGGTCACGTCGACGATATGCGTATCTACTCTTGGTAATAAAGCTTCCCATAAAGTTTCATTGAATTCAAGCCATTAGTTCCTGAGAAATAGCCCGGACAAGAATCATGCAATATGTACTATAGGCCAAAAAGTCAAGGGGCCATAACTCTGTGAAAAACTGAGGAACCAGGTCACGCCGACGATATACGTATCTACTCTTGGTGATAAAGCTTCCCATAAAATTTCGTTGAATTCAAGCCATTAGTTCCTGAGAAATAGCCCGGACAAGAATCATGCAATATGTACTATAGCCCAAAAAGTCAAGGGGCCTTAACTCTGTGAAAAATTTAGGAATCGGGTCATGCTGAAGATATGCGCATCTCCTCTTGGTAATAAAGCTTCCCATAAAGTTTCGTTGAATTTAAGCCACTAGTTCCTGAGAAATAGTCCGGACAAGGAAAGTGTGACGGACGAACGGACGAAGCGGCGACTATATGCGTCACCTTCGGTGAGCATAAAAAGTCACAGTGAGATATACTGGACCACATCATAATTATGTATCATCAATGAATAATCAAATATTTGGGGTAACTGGATTGACCACATAGTGAACTATTATAAATAGTTGTGTTAACCCTTTCCCTCATATAGACTCATTCTGACGCACTCAATAGGTACCACATGAAGCCTGATCTGCAGAAAACCACAGAAAACCTTACCAGATTTGATTATAAAGTCCTCATTTCCAGACCACTGAGGAGCAGCAAACAGCATAAAACCTGATCAGCCTGCAAGTTACTCGCAGGCTGATCTGGTTTTATGTTGTTCACATAGGTCTTTTCATGGTGTCCTCTATGAGGGAAAGGGTTAAAGCAGAGCTTGTAGTGATGGATATTCATTATATATGAGATTGAAATGGCCTGAATTTCATTTCAACAGCTTGGACTGACCAATGGCTAGTTTAAAAGTGGCTAGTGCAGAAATGCAATAGCCTGATGACCTACCTTTATAGGGGCAGCATCGTCTGGTCCCCCGCCCAATCGTTCCTGGGGATTCTTCCTCAACAACTATAACGTAATAAATATAACCATAACAAACATTTCTGGCATGATAAAATGGATTTTCACTAAAGATAATTTATGTCTTTCAAGCCAGATCAAAGTACAATATCTCCAAATTTTCATTCAGAACAGGTTCAAACTATATCAAGATTTCCGACATATTTTTTAAACAGTGGATACACTTTCCCCCTATTTCTGTAATGTTTTTCTGCTGGAATTTATTGTTGCAGCAACAGTTTTTCAATCTCTCAGTGACGTAGAACTAACTGCAAATACAGGAAGGCCCTAGCAACACTGAATCTTATTTCTGCATGTCAGTATAAAGAGAATACCTTTAATTGTGGGGGATACATGACAAATTTTGAGGGAAAAAGGCCTTCTACAGAGGGTAAATGGTAACACTGTATATTTAAGCTTGTATTATTTTCTCAATTAATATGATGCCAAAACAGGTATATCCCCACCCAAATGTTTGTTGGAGATTGTTAAACAATGCAACTATTGAAAGCAAGGTTCATGTGCATTTAATTGTCAGAGGTTTGTAAGCTTTTCACTAGTTAAACTGATATGCATATTTGTTTCTAGATGGTCTGGTGTCATGTTAATTAACCAACAAGCAGTAAACAAAGTTAATCTAATCAACCTGCAATTTTATTGCAAACTGACTTGGTTATAAACAGACTCACTTTTTTTTTTAATCTTTTTCAACAATATCTGTGGTTTTGAAAGACAAAAACTCTATCACATGTGTTTGCCATTGAATGCTCAATGAAACTCACCACCAGAAGAAAGAAACAAAAGCAACTTACTCTCTTTATGAGTCCTCTCGCCTCATTGGTTAAATATGGTGGCAGGCTCAGTTTAGCCTTCAGAACCTGTGACATAGAAAAAAAAAAACAAGACATCATAAATAGGCTTAAGGACATTTCAGTGGTGTACAGCTGATTTTAATTTTGTTATGTTTCTTTGTTTTCTTTAATTTCTCATTTATTTTAAGTAGAAAGATAGAAGAAAGCCCAAATTTTAAGATTCATGTTTTAGTGTTTTAGGAATATCATAAAAAGTACATTTGCCAAATTTTGAAGGTACAAAAAGTCACATTTTAGTGATTTTATGCATATTTGACTAAAATTTCTATAAAAAAGCAATTTCAGTTAAAAAACAAACCTGGTGAGGTATGTTTTTTGTTGTTTTTTTACATTTTCAGAAAGCATTTACATCAGAGGACTGACATTGAAAATATAAAGAAAATCTGTCTGTTCAAATTTTTGTATTTAGAAAAATATGTTTAAAAAATCAGTTTTGGTATAGTTTTTGTATACATTCTGGGCACAAATGAGATTTTTGTATTTTCAATGCATAATTGACAGTATTTTTATCTGTAGAATACATTATAAGTTACAAATGAAGCTGTAATTTAAAAAATCTTTCTTATTCTGCAAAGCCATTTTTTTTCAACAAATTTTAGCTAATAGTGATGCCCTACCATAAGCTTAATCTCTAAAATAAGCATGGTGACTACCTATTTTTATTTCATATATCTTTTAGTTAAAGTCTAAAGTACTTATATGCAAATGTTTAGAAAAATCTGTCCTTCAGAAAAAAAAACACACTCAAATGCCTTTAAATAAAACTTAATCAATTCCAACATACATTTCAAGGGTTTCATGCAAGACCATTATAACTACTGAAGAAGCAGTTACAATGATTTTGAACCAAGCCCTTGATTTGCGTTTCTTACACATTAAATAAGACTGAAGAAAATTACAACCTGTACAAATCCCTTTTCAATTTTGCCCGGTGGGGTTCAAACTAACAACATTCTAGTCCATGAAGGCTTGTCAAAACTAATGATCAAGAATTTATGAAAATAAGCATTATTACCACATTTATATCTTTTTAAAAGTGGACAATGCAATTTTTCCAAAGGCCTAACTATGAGTTAAGTAAATTTTTATAGCTGGTTACTAAATAAACCCACAAGCTGCAGCTAAACCCATGAGTATATAATAACTCTAATGCAGGGATCTGGAATTAATTTACAGAAGTATTCTCTATATAGATTAAATTGAAATTCTGTCCCAACCCATTCAAAGAGAACCTTGTTTAAGCAGTTTTTGTAGGGGTGATCATATGTGTCAAATAAATTTAATTCTTAACATTTTCAAAATAGAAGATCTTTTTAAAAAATTCTATTGGTTGAACAGCAATTAGAGTTCCACATGGATGATATTTATTAGCAACTTTTAGAAAAGATTACATTAGGATCATCTATGCAAAGTTTCATAATTTCCAATGAGTGGTTTCAGAGAATTTGTTGTTTAAAGCAAACTGTTGATGATGCATGTGTGAACCCAACAAAACATTGTGCAGTAAACAGCACAAAACCATAACAGCTTTCAAGTGCTATTGAATATTGATCAGACTGAGCAATTCCTTGGAAATTTCACTTACAACTACCAGACTGGTAATATCTTGACATAAAACATTGTCTCACCTTGTCAATAGTCTTCTTCCGATTCTCTCCAGTGAATGGCGGCTGGAACATACAAATACAGTCAGGTGTTACACATCAGTCAAGCAGTGTACTTTCCTTTTCAAAATCATGTCCTCTTACAAGGACACAGACATATGATTTAACCCTTTCCCTCATAGAGGAAACCATGAAAAGACCTATGCGAACTGCATAAAACCAGATCAGCCTGCGAGTAACTCGCAGGCTGATCAGGTTTTATGCTGTTCGCTGCGCCTCAGTGGTCTGGAAATGAGGATTTTGTAATTAAATTTGGTAAAGTTTAACTGTGGTTTTCTGCAGATTAGGCTTTATGTGATACCAATTGAGTGCGTCAAAATGAGTCTATATGAGGGAAAGGGTTAACATGATATCCTGTTTAGAGTGGTTAGATTTTTAAACATGAGCAGACTCTACCTTAAGGACATATCACATCTGCTAAGAACACTTTCAGAAAGATAAACATTATGGTGTGATAAAATTTTTGTAATTATCTACCCACATTTAAACAAATCATCATATTTTTGTATCGTGATGGATTCAAACCTTTTGTAAACTTTTCCAAGGTTTACAAATATATCAAAATTTAGTTGTCAGATTACCCAATAGCTTCACTGGCATATTACATGATCAGTGGATGACCCAGTTTACATTTAACAATGCATGTTTTTTTTTCTGATAATGTTTGTGAGCAGATGACCTAGTTATGAATGGAAAATGACCCCTTAATAATGAAAACAGGCAGATACTTGAATGAAATATCCAACTTAAACCAAAAATCTGATGGCAAAATTAAGTGGAAGCTTAAGATCTAAATTTATTTTGATAACCATCCACAGTTGTTACTTTTATCCAATCATTTAAAGTCTACTTGAATATAGTACAATCTCAAAAAACCAGATACAACATATGTGTAACTTACCGCGCCCGTCAACATGTCATACATGAGTGCCCCCAGGCTCCACCAATCAACTGCCTTGCCATGACCACTCCTGGTCAAGATTTCCGGCGCCCTATAAATAAAATCATAGTAACATTTATTTTTTTAATATCTTTTCTTTTAATGAAGCATAAAACAGTAATTCAGTCTGGTTAACAGGAAAGAAACTTATGTCCAGGGCTGTAACCATTGATCTCGGATGGGGTAACCACTCACAATCCGGGGGTGGGCTGTTTTAACAGTTCACTGTTCACAATGGCTGTCAATCCAGAACATGCTGATTATATGTACATGCCATCTTAGTAGTGAAGATTCTTGTTGCTGAGAAAAAGCCTGGTCAAAAAGTAGAAGAAATGGACAGATAGAAGGATATAACTATGACTATTTAGTATTATTAGCATTATCCTCCACTGAAATTTCACAGAATGTACATGAACTTCTGAATTAATGACATACATGTAAAGCTATATATATTTTTTTTTCTGCAAAGATGTCCTCTACTGGTAAGGGGAGATCACCATGCCTGAAAGTTAAAAAGAATGGAAACATAACTTACATATACTCAATGGTCCCACAAAATGTATGAGTGACAGCTCCCTCATTGATAGACTCCTTACATAGACCAAAGTCTGTCAATTTCACATGACCTATAAACATAAAAAAATCATGACCTTGAACTGTATCTATCCTGTATCAAGGGCATATATTTATACATGAAATAAAGCCATCATGAATTTTCCTTTTTTATCTTGAAAAAAAAAATATAATAACAGAAGGATACTAATGTATACAAAAACTTTTTTTTGCCATGATTTCCTTAGATTTCTAGTACTACAATAAAAACAAATATTTATGTTGCCATGGTTACCTTGTAGGTCAAGAAGAATGTTTTCGGGTTTCAGATCTCTGTACACAATGCCCTGAGAATGGAGATGTTCAATGGCGCAGGTGATCTCTGACAGATAGAAACTGCAAACAAACACATGTGTGAACAACATCCACAACAAGATTTAACCAGAGGCTGCTGTAAACTATCAAAAAAGATTACAATTATTTCACTTTCTACAATATTTGAGCGATCACAAATTTTACTACAGGTACATCTTTAAATGTACCAAAGGCTAAACTGCATTTCTGAATGCGCAAGGGTAAAAGTTTTACTGTGTATAACTATATGTTAATTTATCATGAGCAGAGAATTCTTATAATTCAAAGTCTGAGTATCAAATATAGACTCATGAAATCAATGAAGATTGGTCCAAATATACAAACCAGGCAGTGTCCTCCATGAAAATACCCTCCCGCTCCAGTTGCATGAAGAGCTCTCCACCTGGGAGGTACTCCAGGATCAGGTAAAGCTTTCCACCCGTTTGGAATGCATATATCAAATCCACGATAAATGGGTGCTGCAAATATACCATACATATAGCAGTATACTCTGTGTACTGCAATCACTGAAAAACAATCCTACTTACAAAAGAAAAAATTATGATTATCAAGTAAAAACATTTAATGGACCTTTCCAGGAAATTCTTGTCACACCGGAACCCATTTTTGATTGTTTTCAATCCATTACAATTCACAAGCAGTACAGCAAACAATGCTCCATTTTACAATATCCAGACATGGTCAAAAGATGAAAAGCATGCAAAATGTTGCATTCTTTATATATTTTTTTTGGCCCATGAAAAAAAAATTGGATAAAAGTATGCACCATGTGAAACATGCTTTGGCTCATCTATGTCAAACCCTAAACATATGATATATATATATATATATATATTTTTTTTTTGAGGCCCCATCAGGGAAAACCCCATTAATTATCCCCGTAATAGGTTCAATAGGGGCCATCCCCAATTGTCCTTACAATAATGATAGAAAAAGAATAATTAAAAGAAGAAATTAAGGATAACAATACATAGAAGTACATCATTAATATTAATATGGACTGTGGAACAATTGGAAAGGACTGCTAACAAAATAATTTACTATGATAAGAGAGTCTTGATATATCCAGTTAAACTCCTGCAATATTACACACACATGATGTATATGTATTTATATAATCTGAATTTCCTATCTTTAAAAATATAAGAATGATATTCAAGAATTTAATGTATTCAATTTTATCATTTTCTTTATACTTTAAATATCGTTGGAGATTGAATATATCATTTAAAAGTAAATTTTTTTCTCATTATAGTAAATTATAACAAAAGGGAGCCTTTTTTTATGTGTTGAGTAATAATATATAACATAAATGTAAGAGTAACTCGCAGGCTGATCAGGTTTTATGCTGTTCGCTGCTCCTCAGTTGTCTTGAAATGAGGATTTTGTAATTAAATTTGGTAAGGTTTAACTGTGTTTTCTGCAGATCAGGCTTTATGTGGTACCTACTGAGTGCATCAAAATGAGGCTATATGAGGGAAAGGGTTACATGATGATGTATGATGTAAGAGATTTGGTTCAAATTTAATTTCAAAATTTCATTTACTTCTGTCTGAAAGCATATTATCTAAAATCTCTCTCTTTGCATTTATATATAACATGCATGTACTAATACAGTTAATTTCTATGGCTAGAATCAATTTCTGAACTTACCTTAACACATTCAAGAATATTTCTCTCAGCTTTGGTGTGAGCAGTATCTTTAGCATTTCTAGCAATGGTAGCCTGTAACATGAAACAACAATGATTAAACAAGATGTCTTGCTGAGGTGAATACTTTTCCTTCTATCTTCAATTGTCTCCAAATAGTCAAGCTAAAATGGGTCAGAAGTTACACTCATATGGCTATATAATGCACATTGCATAACTTAGTATTTGTATTGTTCCGAACAGCTTCTTTTGGTTTTAAAGCATTTTTAATTAGATTAGCATATATAATCTTTCACCAAATGTGTGCATAATCATTCTTCTTAGTTTTAAGAGTCTGACCTGAATATTGTAGGAGGAGTTGATCACATAAAACAGGTAACCTATACCCCTGCTGGCCTACCTACCAACCAAGCATAACCATACTCTAGGTCCTAGAATCAAGTTTTTTAGAAAAAGGTCCCTAAAATTTCACTAGCAGCATCTATATCAATAGATATCATAGGTTGACTTCTAACTAGTATTTGTCAAGGACTCTGGTTTCCTTAATCCTAGGAAAACCTTATCATACTTAACCCTTTCCCTCATATAGACTCATTTTGACGCACTTAATAGGTACCACATAAAGCCTGATCTGCAGAAAACCACAGTTAAACCTTACCAAATTTAATTGTAAAATCCTCATTACCAGACCACTGAGGAGCAGCGAACAGCATAAAACCTGATCAGCCTGCGAGTTACTCGCAGGCTGATCTGGTTTTATGCTGTTTGCATAGGTCTTTTCATGGTTTCCTCTATGAGGGAAAGGGTTAACCAAGTTTGCACTTTGTGCAACCACAGAGAGGCCAAAGGAAAAGAGCCTGACCTTGATGTATATTGTGGCAAAAAGAATGTAGCATAGTATCATGTCAATGTCTATTGGAGCTCTCTTAAGCACAATAATCAAAACAGGAAAAACATTTTAAGTATAAACTTCCTTACACAGTTATTTAGTTTCCTGATGTCATGCAATGTTTCACCTTAATAACTTCATGAACATTAATTAGCGTGAGAAGAGAGAGAGAATATTTGAGTTTCTCAAAAAGAATTTGAAAAGTGCAAAAAGGTATATATATTATAAAGCAAAACACTCTTACCTTTTTCAGAACTTTCATGGCAAATATTTGTCCTTTATTTGGACTTGATACTTTCCTGACTTGAAATACCTTAAAAAAAACAAAAAACAAATAAAGACTCCTATAAAAAAAAAAAAAATGATGGAAATGAATCTTTAAGCTTAATTTTAAATAATATTTCCTAATTAGTAAATCATTCAGTAGTCAACTGTAAATTGACATTGTTAACTTCTGTAACAATGTGATTGGGTATAACACAATGTAATGTTCTAGTGCACAAATATGATAGTATTGTAACAATACAAAATAACTTGAGTTATCACTGAAAGTGATTGGCACAATCAAAAATAAATATTAAGTACCCACAGTTATTCTTTACAGGGCCAGGCTGAGGAAAAAGGAAACACCTCACCAACAAGAGGACCATGATGGCCCTGAATCGCTCACCTGATAGTGTTAAAAGGTTTTCAATTCCCCACATACCCAATTCGAACTTTCCAAATTTGGAACATTCTGACCATGTTTCATGAAGATTGGCCAAAAAATATGGCCTCTAGAGTGTTAACAAGCCAAATTGTTGACGACGAACGACGGACGAAATGCGATCACAAAAGCTCACCTTTAGCACGTTGTGCTCAGGTGAGCTAAAAATACAATGTGTTCCCATAATTTTAAACCAAATTTATTATTGTATTTAGTTCAGTTCTATTTAAACAAAGAAACATGAGAATAGAGATACTTTAATCCATATAGAAAATACAACAAATGCTACCAGAACATAATCATGCATCTCCAAGAGAAAAAATGCCTACCTAACCATCTCGTTGTTGTTGTTGTTGATTTTTACAATGCCATCAGAAACAAAACTCTTTTTTAATTTCATCTTATATATGATTATGTGTCTTTTTGAACTCTATAATGAATTTACAATGTTTTAGAGTTTACTGCTGCTGCAAGAGTATTTCAGACTGACAGTCATATAGCAACATCCAGCTTATTATAGACAGAGTAAGGCTATGAGAGTACAGAGGCATTCAGTAGAACCATCCACATACAAGTCAGCTGGAAGGATTCCTAACATGAAAATTCGAAGTGATTAGACCTGGCAGGGCTCTCCTTTCACTTGAGTTCCCGGGTTTTGACCCGGGAGATTTTCCAATGACGCTTATTTGACTCGGGGTAAAATTGTACCAAGCATCATTTTGACCCGTGGCAAGAACAGCTGGTGCGTCAATACCGCCAGATCAGTCGGTCATAAGAGTACCGCCCAAACAGATTACGTGATTAATGAGTGCAACTGACCCCTCATTGATTCGCTATCACTGTCAGTTACTCTAATTAGCCTAGATTCTAGATTCTCGTATTGCTTTGGCAATCTTCGTATATACTGCTGAATGTAATCGCCGATTGCGTAACCAATGTAATTATAAATTCCCGTATTGTGTCGGCAATCTTCGTGTACTCAGAATAGCTTTTGCACACAAGGTTGCTTCATCCCATTTTTACGATATATGAAAACATAAAAGGTGAGAACCATGACTAACGGTAAATGTGTTTAGTTCCTATTGCTGTTACTCAGTTAATTACCAATCGGAATCAGCTGATTCTTTTATTGTTTGAAATAACAAATAATTTAATGACGAATCTAACCATGCTGGTTTAAATGAAAGGTGTGATGATTGTAACAAATCGGTATGATTAGTCTGTCATCTTATAATATGGGACTAAAACCAAAAGTAGACTCTTCCAGAATCAAACAAGGTTAAAGAAAAAAATGTAATGATGAAGGTAAGTAAGACTTTTGTGTTTCCTTAGCTATCTTTCTGTACTGAATAACTGATAATGATAAGAGCAATTATGTTTTTATATGCCTGGATATTTCATTTACTATGTAATTATATGATTGATATTGGTCAGATCCTATTTTTTTTTTTTGCAATTACCAAATAACATCTTTTGTGTTCTACTTAAAATAAAAAAGGTAGCTCTAGTCTCAATAAGAATATTGCAGCTGTCATTTCCTTTCTACATTAAAAGAAAAAAGTTTTCACCATTTTTTTTAAAAAAAACATAGTAATGCTAGAATTGATAAATTAAATTATCCTGTTTACATTTAAAATTGACAACAGTATATTATAATGACTTGGACTATTCCATGATAAAAATGCAGCTTCTTAATGTGACTGCACTTCTAAATAACAGATTATAATAATTTTCATCTATTTATCTTTGGTTGACTATTTTCAGGAGGTTCAGCTACATATTTTGTGTTTCATTGTGAAGAATAACCTGTCATTGATGGCCCAGAATGAACTCATCACCATTCAGTAGGAGAAAGGGGGCTACCTCCCTAGAGGACAAATCGTCAACATCGCCATTGTCCGGATATTTATTACATTTTTGTTTTTTGTATGCAAAATTGTAGAAATAAATTAAATTTTCAGTTTGTTTTGCTTTTGTTTTAACAGGATAATCCTGGATTTCTTTTAATCAGAACACTTCTTGCAAATAATATGTACATATAATAAACAAGTATTATACACCACATACACTTTGTTAATCTAAACATGTATTGTGACATATTACGATCCAAGTGAAATACTGCAAATTTTATTTGACTCTTGAGAATTCGTTTTGACTCTTGAAAATTTGAACCCAAGGGTCAATGACTCTTGGGTTTCAAAGACTAAGGAGAGCCCTGCCTGGAATCAAACCCACAGTCATCTGTGGACTAAATTAAAGGATGATCATTACTTTAAAATGGAAGGGTACATTCATAAGATGAGAAACCCATTCAAGTGAGTGTACCACTCAGCTGTTAACTTTGCTGCAAGACTATTGACCAAATTTTTCTGCTAGATAACATGGTCAAAAATTGGTACAGCCCTGTGGCTAGTGCAGAAACTGAACATTGTCTTCTATTTCTTTTAACCAGTAAAAATAAACACAACCTATTACCATCTTTATTTGGATATTTTCTTTCACAATCAGGAACCTAAAACAAAAATGACATTGTGAATGAAGCCCAATTTCAGCCACAAATGAGGGGCCCCTCAATCCCCCACAGAAAAGTTCCTATCTTGCCATCTAATATCTACAACCAACACACACCTTTCCGTATCCTCCTTTCCCAAGAACCTTCAGAAGTTCAAAGTCGTATGTTCCAACCTTCTGTCGGCCTGGGTTGACTGTGTTTTCTGTCAGTTCTAATGTTTCCATGCCATCTTCCCTGTAACACAATGACATAAACCGGTAATCAACCAGTCTATGTGAAAGTCAAATTTTTCTTTAACCCTTTCCCTCATATAGACTCATTTTGACGCACTCAATAGGTACCACATAAAGCCTGATCTGCAGAAAACCACAGTTAAACCTTACCAAATTTAATTACAAAATCCTCATTTCCAGACCACTGAGGAGCAGCGAACAGCATAAAACCTGATCAGCCTGCGAGTTACTCGCAGGCTGATCTGGTTTTATGTTGTTCGCATAGGTCTTTTCATGGTGTCCTCTATGAGGGAAAGGGTTAAGGGTACAAAGACAAATAGTAAGAGCCCTGAAATTAATTTTAACCAGATAAGCTTTTTCTGGCCCAGAAACTAAAGATCATAATAAAATTTATACGACATAATTTGAAGCAAAATGAATTCAAATATATGTAATCTTCATAAGTCACAAGAATTGATTAAATTAGTTAATTTAGACTGATTGTCTCAAGTGTAGAATGTTGACAGTAAGCTCCAGGCTGTTGAATTGACTCAATGTTCCTAGGTTTCGACCCACTGACATCATAAAATACCAGTAACAGACCCGTTTAAGATAAGATACAGATTATCAGAATGTCTGGTCTGCGTACACTCAAATCTGTCTGCTAAAAAGGTGGTTGACATACGCTAAGCTTTATTGGTTTACAACCATTAAATCACGTTTTTTCAAAGATCAAATTCAAAAGCCAGGTTCAGAATCATATTTGATATTTATCACTGAAAATGCATTTATGTTTACTGGACTATGGTGCCATCTGTAGATCTTATGCGGTAGGGTGTTATTTAGCAATGTGCCTATATAGTTTAAAATATGTAAAGGTCGTAAAAGCACAAGATACTTACAATCTGTCATTTGCCCTTGATAAATTTTTGGGGATCTGAAATAGGTAAGTAATCATTTAGTAATGAAAACTTATAAGATACATACTCACTTTAACTAATTAAAGATAGTTTGACCTCCTATTAATAAATTGTTTAATAAATATTTAATAAATTTAAAAAACAAAACAAAACAGAAATCTATAAATGTCATTATGATATCAGCACTATATACCAGTAACACCAATATACAAGAACAGTATAACTGAAAGAACTGCGAAGAAAATCATTATCATTCTAGCATCACAACAAACTGCCATTTTAATAATATCTCAAGTAAAAAGTCATTGAGGAATACTAAGTAGCATTTGAGTTACTTGCAGCAGTTAAGGTTTTAACAAAAGTTTTATAATTATTTCCCTATAAATTCTCATATGGTAATGGATAAATATACACAGAGTTCTCACTAAGACTTCTTACTAGGGCAGTTCCTTAAGGAATATATGGGAACAGGGATTTCACTATCTTTTGAATTTACTACCTTTTTCAGGTGGTTTTATCTTGCCAAAAACTGAGATTTTCTTGGGCTGTCCTGTACCACCTATAATTCTTAAGATTATTTTATTGTTTGATGTTAATTAAAAACATGTTCATCATCTTATAACTTCCCAATTTTTTTATAGCAATGCTAATTTTCCCAATAGGAAAGCCACAGGTAGTGAAAACAACTTAAAAAAATCACTGGGGAACCCCAATATATCATAAGGTAAATCTTTGTTAAGTACACCAGTTTCTAGAATCCAAGAGCAAACCCTGGTGCAATATAATACTAAATATGATATAAATTTGTGGCCTCATTTACTATTTGAAAATGGGCATCTTAGTTTCCTCCCATATGGTTTTATTGCAACTTGTTATGAATTTTAATTGGAAGTCATGCACCTTTAAAAGAAAGGAGGACTTTTGATTGACCAAAGCCCCCTTTTTAGGAGCATGTAAAAATCTTTCATGCTGCACAGCCAACTTTTTAATGGCTATAGGTTACCACAAGATTGGCCGATAATATGATGGGGCAGATTAAAATCATTTTTTTCCCTCCTTTATCATGGTCCGTACATAGGTGTCTTCTTCTCTAAAATCTATCAGTTTTCCCCCCATTTCCATTTAATCCAGGATTTCTCTTTATAAAGAAATGAAGTTTTTCTCCAAAAATATAAAACTAATGACCTCTCATCATCTGAAAAATGAACGGATGCGCTAAAATTGTTTTAATTTTTTCAATATGGTATCACCTTTCCAAAACAAGTTGCATTATATTTCCAGTATATGAGGCAAATATACTGCTAATATTATTCTTATATCTACTGTAATCCGTTCTGGTTATTCCACTACTTAACTCACATGAACTCTCTCTCTCTTCATTCTATTTTTTTTATTTCAAGTGGACCACAAAAAGAGGATTAGGAAAGACGATTGATTAACATTATCTTTAATATCTTTTTATATATTTTATACTGTCTTTATCTTTATGCTGTAATGCACTGTTATTTGACATGAGTGTAAAAGGGATACATCTTTCCAAAATATTGTCATCGAAAACTGAAAGTGACACACTAAAACACTAATTTGAAGAGAGAAAAAAGTAACTACGAAAAATGGGGAGGATTTGAGCTTCATAATCGATTTTTAATCAAATATCAAATGTATCCTATCGGTTTAGGAAGGAAAATAAGGCTACAAAGTCAGTTACAAAAGTATTGCGTTTGTGTCAATTACTGAAGAAAGGCAAATATTCGACTTTAGTTGAATAGCCTCCCTTGATCACCTGATGCTGATTTTCCGGCGACTCAAATTCCTCATCTGAGATCTCATCTTCACCATCAGCACCCTCCCGTAATTCCATATTAAATACTTCTGCCATTTTTATGAGTTAGAAAGCACTATCTGCCTAAATCTTGGTGAAATACACGTTAGTAGTCGATACATAATCGGGAAAGCTGTCGCGAACGAGGGATTCCTTGTGTGACGTAAAACCAGTCACGTGACAGTCACTCCTCCTTTTTCTCCAATCAAAACTCTCGTCATAGAGAAAAATGGTGCAATCCTTTTTTTATCAAACGTATTCTTATTGGCTTCTCAAGGACGTAGGTGTTAGTCAGAACAACACGCTGGTAATAATGACGATTACATCAGTTTTTCGACTTCTATCATTACACACGAATAAATTTTACACTATCATTAGTAATGCAAATATATAGAGGAAATTGTTTGTTTGGTGTAAGATCGATTAATAATTTCACTGAGTGAACAGAAAAGTGCTATTTTGAAAATGCATATTTTATATTCACGAATGAAATTCACCAAAATAACATTTTTTTTAGGTTTTCGCACCTCGCAGTGCGAAAACCTATTGTTCTTCTTCTGTTGACTTGTTTATTTTTTATTTTTATTAGGTTTTCGCACCTCGCAATGCGAAAATCTATTGTTCTTCTTCTGTTGATTTTTTTTTTTTTTTCTTCTTCCCCCCATTTTTTGTACACGCCCTAGCGACAAGATGACGAAAGCTACAGTAATGAAATTTTAGACTTGCAGTCACATGTTTCTGAACCTGTGCCTAATGGGTCAAATTGTTCTCTTTTTTTCTGATTCATCCACTATGGGGCGCAACATATGAAATCACTCTTTTGCTAATAATTGACAGCTCAATAAAATATGATCGGTTTCTTAGCATCGAGTAACTTAAAAAAAAACTGTTCTAGGAGAGGTTAAATGTTCGAATTTTGCAAAAAGTTGACAAATGAGAGTAGGTCTACGAAAAACCTTCACATTTTCGTTTAAGAAGAGATAGAAGAATTCTGTTTGCAGCATACGATTTGCTAGGCATATACGCACAAAATTTATGGGGTGGCGAATGCGATTTGCTATATGCGAAATGCGGATTGCTAAATGCGATTTTCTAAATGGGGATTGCTAAATGCTAAATGCAAATTGATAAAATGCGAAATGATGAATTCAGAATGCTTAATGATGATAATTACTCATTGCTTAGTGCTGGATGTCATTTATGAAATAAATGTAGCAATTAATAAATGGGGAGACCTTTTTTCAATCCTCAAGAAGGTGTCGGCTCAAGTCTGCCTAAAAACCTAATCGGCCTATTCCAAATCGGCCTGGTCCAAGTCGGCCCACTATGATGTATGATTTACCGGTAACACCTACGTGAGAGAAACATCCTTAAATTTCTATATGAATAATAATGGTGTGACAAAATAATAAAAGTGTGACACAGTTATTAATCTAGCTGATTAAACTTAAAAAAAGAGCAAATTAATTTACCACTTTCATAATTATTAGAAAGACATGGGTAGATATGAATAACGAAATTTGAGTTTTCGTTTTAATACTACAGCATTTTATAACAAAATATTTATTGATATAGTTACTAAATGGTTAGAATAATATGAATATCTTGGAGTAGGTCAAAGAAACCCATATATTATAATACAGATTCGCCAATTCCCCAAAAGTTGAGTCCATTTCGCAGGATTCACGTTTAATATCAATAAACTGAATCTGTTTTATTTGGTTAAACGCCTATTTCTATGATAAATACATATTCAATGGCGTTTTGTTAACATACATATACAAATATCTATAATCTATTAAGACATATCAACATAATTTAAAAACTTAAATATAAAACTGATCAATATTTTTTTATGAATTATTGAATATGCAAAATAGTTAGTAGGGATAAGAATTCAATAAACAGCTCGACAGAATTTTCGCTGGGAGGGCAAATCTGAATGAGATGTGATTCTGGAGGGGTGTCGGGCATCTCCCGAAAACAGTACAATGTTTTTAGTGTTGGATGCATTCTGGGTATCTGGGAATAAAGTGAATTTATCTACTCATCTTTTCTAAATTCGATATATATATATATATATATATATATATATATATATATTTTTTTTTTATTTTTTTTTTTTTTTTTATTTTTTTTTTTCAAAGTTGAAGGTCAAAGACCATGGATCTAATGCCTAGGTCCACTGGAGAAAAATCATCGGCGATGTGGAAATACACAAATTTTCTACAGATGGTATCCGATGTTTGAGCCAAAAAGACGAAGCAGTCACATAAGAAATGGCACTGATTAGGCTTTGGGATTGAACCGTTGAACGTTCACTGATGTTTCGGCCATGGTACAATAACTTTGTATCATCGGGGATGGCTCCTGATGCTCGGGAAAGCTCTGGGGGACCTTCTCCGATGATCGGCGAAGGTATACCGGAGCTTCACCGAATTTGAAATATCATCAGGGGTAAATCCCCGCAGATTAGGGGATGTATCGTTGAGTACATGCGAACCATCCTAGGTACCTCGGGGAAAATATGGAGATTATGAAATTAAAAGACAAAATCAAGTGAAGACTTTTGGAGGTTTATGAGATGTCCCCAGCAATATCCCATGGCCTTTTAGACCGACTCAGTCTCAGATGGACCAAAACAGCAACAAGACTGCGCTTGTCGAAATTTGTCAAATATTCTGATAAAGGTCGCCGAACCGTTTGAATATCCCCGAATGCTCCCCCCTCCATCCCCTGATACTTCGATGAGACATTACCGAAGCCCAGGGAATTCCTCGGAGAAAAAAACATACTTCCCGAAAGCTCCTTGAACGTTCCCATGAGCTTCCTGGAAGCTCCGCGGACGTTTCTTCGGCATGTTTTCCGATAAAACATCAATGCAAACAATGAAGTTCTCCCGAGGCCTCCCGATGACTCTACATGGCTTGCGACACTTTCGAAGCCTTAATTTAGCTTTGAGCGATGTAATTTTATCTTTTACCTGCGCAAAACCATATTATTGATTAACTGCTGTGCAATTGTATTTGACTACAGTTGTACTTACAGACCCAGATCAAAAAAAAAAAGGGGGGGGGGTGCATTCTGGGACACTGATATTACTAAAAGGGAATTACTCCTTCTCCAGAGTAATGGGAGAAAGTGTAAGAAATATTGGTTTCTCGCGCAGAAGTGACTTGTGCACACTTTCAGTTTACTTTTGTTTAAGATGGAAGGGAATATAAGCTGGTATTAGGTTCGAACGTGTTAATCTTGGCTGTCTAATATGGCATTGCAGTAATCCAGATGTGACATAACTAAAGAAATAACCAGAATAAAGGTACGAAATGGTGTATATAATTTTATAACCTGGCATATTTGACTACTTTTATTCATTAATATAATGGAAACGTTCAGATATTTATTACATGATGTTCCTTGTTTTCCGTGTAATATAACTATTGCGTATTTTTTTTAATTTAATATAACAACATACGTCATGGCGTTATTTAACCCTATACAATTCATAGGATAAAAACAGCATGCAAAAAAGCGCGCAAAATGTCAAAACATTACAAGTCCGTTTCATTTAAAGTCATGTAATAAAAAGAATCTCATATGAGTTGCCTTTATTTAACTCGTCCAAGAAAATTTTATATTATATGACATCTCATATGAGATCCTATATTTACAGTTTGTCCGACTTATTCTTTCAATGAAATACTTGCATTTCGCTCAAAATTTGAAAAATATATTGTATGTATTAGTTATCGTTTATATTAAAAAATGGAATTTATCGCAAGCGACGCGAAGTGCAGCCCTGCGATAAATCCATAAAATTTAAAATATAAACGATAACATATTTACAGTTTGTCACGTGCGCTATACAATACAATATAATACAAATAGTTTATTGCATATAAATATTAACATGTTTCATAGCAATGTACAAACAACAAAAGGCATGGTTTTTGCAGGAGCACATGGTGTTATAAAGTGCATAATAAAACATTTTACTTTTCATAATATAAAATAGGGAAATAGTTATTATGAAATAGAAAAGTATGAAAAACAGTACGGTACTGAAATCACGGATATGCATGGTATAAGAAATATCTATGAAATTCTAACAAGACTAGCATAATAAATATATTTGGATAGTTTAATAACAGTGCTTCGGGATGTAGCTCTCATCAAATTGATAAATTTCTGTTTGGTCGGCCATGTATAATAATACCGCTTAATGTAGTTTGATCTGAGATTAGAGTATTTTGGACAGGTAAGTAAAAAATGGTATTCTGTTTCTAATTGACCTGTATTACAGTTTTGACATATTATTTCGTTTCTAGGGATATTACTATTACGCCCATGTTCTATTGCTAGGTTGTGTGATGACGTACGAAATTTGACAAGTGCTGTTCTAAATTTAGTCTCTGTTATAGTATCGAGATAATATTCAAAATTAAATGAGTGTTTAAATAGGCAATAAGTATCAAGACGATTTGAGTTATTAATCGATGAATACCAATTTTGCTTATAAATATCTAATATTCTTTGTTTAATAAATTCATAGTTTATAAGCATATAAAGTTGATTTTCCCATAGGATAGATAATCCTATCTCATTTAAAATAGTTTTAATATTAAATGCCCAGTTATTCCCACTATATGTTTGGCCATTGTCAGCATCTGTTTTTAGCATCCAATAAGTTTTAAAAAGTATTGTTCTTTCATTACGATAAATCAATCTAGTCCAGTATTTAAGTATTATAACTTTCTATGTATAAACATTGGTATGCGACCTAGTTCACCATACAATGTCCCTAGATTAGTAGACTGTTTCACACAGAGTAGTCTTCTACAAAATTTGGAGAAAATTGCTTCAACATTTGGGCTCTGGTAACTACCCCAAATCTCTGCAGAATAGGTGAGTATAGGAAGAACGAGAGAATCAAACAAGCTTAACTTTTGTGATATAGGGAGTTCTAATTGATTGCATGCAATAAAAAGATTATGTAAAGAAAATGATGCGTGTTGTGCTATTTGTTTTTGTGTACGATTCCAGTTACCGTTTTTGAAAAGATATATACCTAAGTATTTGAATGATTCTACAATTTCTATTCGTGTATTGTTTAGAAAAAATCATATTTGGTATGTCTACCATTTTCAAAGATCATAACTTTTATTTTCTCTACATTAAGTTTTAAGTTCCATTTATTACAATATTCTTCTATGTCGTTTAAAATGGATTGTAATTACTCTGGGTCGTGCGAGAAAACTACGGCATCGTCGGCAAATAAGAGTAGAAATAATTGCACATCATCAATAGTTATAATACCATTTATATTTGACTTAATATTTGTTAGAATATCATTTATAACTCGAGGTCAAAGGCAAAGATTTATGGCGTACGTGACAAACTGTAAATATGTTATCGTTTATAATTACGTGTCACTTGCGATGAATTCCATAAAATTTAAAATATAAACGATAACTAATGCATATCTGAAACCTGATTAACATCATACACGTGCCATACCAGATTCGATTTTATTATCTTATCATCCGGCACGTGTTTGTATTAGTTATCGTGACTGACAGTAAACGTGATACTTTAGGTACAATTCAGAGTCAGTGTTATTGGGTAGATTGATATTTTTAGCTAACGAAACATGTCGTAAGGATCCGCCGCCGCATTGAGCTCCCCCCGATATTGGCCTTTGATCACATAAGCTCCATATTTTTTCTTAAGTTAGGATTTCCCCTTCCAGATTAGATCTATTCTTGTTTTCATATGTTTCGCGGCTACGTAATGCTTTAGAATTGCCCCAGTAAATATCACCGAAATATAACGTGGTTATTTTCATTTATTTCGCGGTTGTAGTCTAGGACTTCAGGCGTTTATTTATTAAAGTACCAAACTGATAAGGCTGATCATATAGGATAATTCTACAGTATATACAACTTATATTGACACCGGTTCACTTAGTGTCCGCATTTAGCAAATCGCATTTAGCAATCCGTATTTCGCATGTAGCAAATCGCATTGCGCCCAGGCCTTCCATAAATTTGAGAAATTCATGGTTTGTCCTCTAGGAACGCTCAAACTTCACTAAAATTTAGGAAAAATTAAAATTTCAAAAACATGTTTTAACGCTCCTGACTTTATTTTTTTTTATTATTCATGATTTCTTCACATAATATGTATTGTTATGTTTGGATGTGGCCCCAAATATCTACAAAACTAAAAATATTTTATTGAGAGTGTATGAACAAAAGTTTTAGTTCTTGAAGAGCTCTTTATAGTGATGTTTTTGAAGATCGGGCTTGATTTGGTCATTTTACGGCAGTCCAAAGTTTGATCCTGTTTTGAACAATGGTAAATCAGTTTGTATTCTTCAAATTGTGACATTTAAGAAACAATGTTTGACCCATGCATATTATATACTAATTAAACTATTTGCTTCATTTCTAGGTTCCTAACAGAAAATATTTAATCAGTTTTGTTTCTCATTTTGCCGTTAGGGGCGCTTTGCTTAAAATCACTCTTTTGCATATAACTCAAAAAGTTGAAGTCTGATTTAAATGCGATTTTCAGCATTTTGTTCCTTGATGACAGCACAACAAAATATGATGATATCAAAGTATCGGGTGCGCGAAAATATTTGCCCTAGAAGAGATTGAATGTTCGTACGGAAGCGTATTAGTGCCACATTGACACTTATTATTTTTTTAATTTTGACACTTTAATCTGTAAAATTTACACATTAATCTGTAAAATTTACAGTTTAAACTGTAAAATTCACACTTTTTTCTGTAAATTTTACACTTTAATCTGTAAAATTCACACTTTTTTTCTGTAAACTTTACACATTAATCTGTAAATTTTACAGATTAAACTGTAAAATTCACACTTTTTTCTGTAAAATGTACACATTAATCTGTTAAATTCACACTTTTTTCTGTAAATTTTACACATTTTTCTGTAAAATTCACACATTAATCTGTAAAATTCACACTTTTTTCTGTAAATTTTACATTTTAATCTGTAAATTTTACACATTAAACTAGCCTGTTTAAATAATGGCAGTGTCTATCGGCACGACGGTCGTGCAGATAAGGTTGCTCATACGCACGACTAAAATATAAAAAAGCACATCCAGAGGTGAAAATATCTAGACCTTGTTTTTTCCATCTTTCTTTCTTTATTTCATTTGTTTCAAATGTTGCGGTGATAAAAAGAGCCGTGTAAATGACCAAATTCTTATCTATTGAATTAATAGTTTGCTTAGTTCTGCCAGTGGTGATGCTTTATGACAAGTGACAAGGGCATCCTCATCTTTTTTTTTTTTTTTTTGAAGTTATCTTTAGTGGGTAGGTAAAGAGATATGTATTGAAGAAGACATGTAATGAAAGCAGCATAAGCTAAAAAGTAAACACCAGACTAAATACAAGAAAGAGTGGGGATAACATAGGTTTCGACCTTTTAGTATTACTGAAACATCCAAAGAAAATTAAGAAGAGGAGATAAGGTGAAACGAATAAAAAACCTGTAACTTTGAGAATATTTGTTCCTAACCACCCAATTTTGTTTTTGGCAAATTAAGCTACAAAATTCTACATAATTGTCATAATACATAAAATTTATTTTTGCTTAAAAGTAGTTTTTACATTATTCAAGTTATGCATTATACACTATTTTAGTCTCAAAATTTCATATTACTTTTACAGAATTTACAAAATACAAACCTATAACATATACCTACAACATATACCGGTGCACACAACATATACCTACAATATATACCTACAAATATACCGTACTACAACACCGGTACCGGTTTATACAATATATACCTACAACATATACCGGTACATATTATATATACCTACAACACATACCGGTACACAAAACATATACCTACAACATATACCTACATTGCATTCCTACAACATACATCTGTACCTACAAGATGTACCGGTACATACAACATATACCTACAACATATACATACAATATATACCTACAACATACACCTACAATATATAACATATGCCTGCAATATATACATACAAAATTAAAAAAAATTTTCAGTAATAATTTTAGGAAAAAAAAAAACATTTTACAGAAAAAAAGTGAATTTTACAGAAAAAAGTGTGAATTTTACAGATTAATGTGTAAATTTTACAGAAAAAAATGTGAATTTTACAGTTTAATCTGTAAAATTTACAGATTAATGTGTAAATTTTACAGAAAAAAGTGTGCATTTTACAGATTAAAGTGTAAATTTTACAGAAAAATGTGTGAATTTTACAGTTTAATCTGTAAAATTTACAGATTAATGTGTAAATTTTACAGAAAAAAAAGTGTGAATTTTACAGATTAAAAGTGTAAAATTTTACAGATTAAACTGTAAAATTTTACAGTTTAAACTGTAAAATTTACAGAAAAAAAGTGTCAATTTTACAGATTAATGTGTAAATTTTACAGAAAAAAGTGTGAATTTTACAGTTTAATCTGTAAAATTTACAGATTAATGTGTAAATTTTACAGGAAAAAGTGTGAATTTTACAGATTAAAGTGTAAAATTTACAGAAAGAAGTGTGAATTTTACAGTTTAAACTGTAAATTTTTACAGATTAATGTGTAAATTTTACAGATTAAAGTGTCAAAATTAAAAAAATAATAAGTGTCAATGTGGCACTAATCGCTTCCGTATGTTCGAACCATGCAAAAAAAAACCCTGTGCAAATGAGGGTAGGTCTACGAAAAAAGTGCCCATTTTTGTTTGAGATTAGATAGAAGAATTCCGTTTGCTGCATACTATATTTTCAAGACATATACGCACAAAATATACGGGGTGGCTAATTTGAGAAATGTATGGTTTGTCCTCTAGAAACGGTCAAACTTCACTAAAATTTAGGAAAAAATAAAGTTTTAAAAACATGTTTTTTTGTCGCTCCTGACATTATTTTTTTGTTCATTCTTCATGATTTCTTCACATGATATGTATTGTTATGTCTGAAAGGTTCTCACAATTAAAAAGTTAAGAAAAAAATTGAAAAGGTCAAGGTCATATGACGATTATTGTATTTTGCTTTGGCCCCAAATAGCTACAAAACTAACTAGATTTGCATACTGCAAATGCAACGGTTTTCGTGATGATCAACAGTTTCAAACCTGATCAGCCAAGTTAAAATACCAGAAAAACAACAAAATGCTTTATATGTGACCAAAACTTAAAGGCATCTCGAAAGGAATGTGATGTCCCACTGAGCCAGGCCCCCATCTGCTGTGATCAGACCTGCTAATTGCTGGTCATCACTGCAGGGAGTCTTTAGCCAATATAGTACCTATATGTTACGGTAAAACCTCTGATGGGTTGATGCATAACTAAATTATCTGCTACAATGGAAGTGAGATAGTAGGCTAGTTTTACACAAAGCAATAAACATATAATGACTTGACTATTTGAGTTTACCGTCGCTTCGACAGTATTTCAGTCATATAGCGACGTCCAGCTAATTACAGGTGGAGGAAGGACACGAATGCACGGAGACATCCGGGTAGAACCACCGACCTACCGCAAGCCAGCTGGAAGGCTTCCTCACATGAAAATCCGAATGACCCTGCCGGGATTCAAACCCACGCGGTGAGGGGCAGAGTGAGTGTTAAAGTCAGCGACTTAACCCTCTCGGCCACGGAGGCCCCAAACATATAATGAATGATAGTGATAATATGTGGGTTGTTTAGTTTATGATCCCTTACATAATTATTCTTTATTACATTTATTATTGTAACTGCATGATTATAGGATCATACGGCATTTATTTCAGAATTAAAGTTTTGATATTGAAAATATAGAGATACGCATTTTTGTAGTAATTAAAATGAGCCTGAAGGACATAATTCTGACAATGCAAGATCTTTTTGTTTTTTATTTGCTTTTGCTAGAGACATTTTGTTACATTTCATTCAACAGAATTTCTCTTATTGAATAAACAAGTAATAAAATTTGTGTTGATTTCCGACATATAAACATGTGTTGAGGGAAGAAATGAGAGAATGAAAGTAATGAGTGATACATAATTTTTAAAAAATTCTTTTTATGATAATTTTACAACTTAAATAAAATAAGAAAGAAAGAACAAATAAATGAAAAAATGAAAGAAAGAAAGAACAAAATAAAGTAGACAAAATAAATCAACAGAGAAAGAAAGAAAGAAAAGGAAGATTTATATTTGCTCGAATAAAAAAAAAAAGAATAATAGAGAACTTTTAGGATCATTTCTGGTATTTGGTATGTTCACAACTTTTTTACAAACTGTGAATGACTACATACAACCCCATGTAGCAACATATGCACTCTTGAACAATACCTGTGACAGACTGTGGCAGCCTGCCTAATCAAAAACAGATGCCCACACAACGGCGGGTGGGTGAATTTTTGCTTGATGATATATATTATTATACTCAATACCATAATTAATTGAAAACAACCGCCATAACCAATATATTTTGTTACTATATGCTTTGTCCAATGTTATTTACTATGTAAATCTTGGAAATAAACTATTGAATTGAATTGAATAAATGGGGGTGGGGGGGTGGGGGTCACTTATATAAGGGTTTTGAGATGCCTTTAAGCATCCATATATTGGCAATGAGCCAATATGATCTAAGTGTGGCACATTGAACGATTTGATTAATGTTGATCATCACTGTGCGCTCAAAAATGTCTTCCAAAGTGTCCCACTTTTTATACTAAACAGTTAAAAATCAGGTGAGACAGTTCGGAATCCTGCTTATTATTATAAGAACAATAGTTTTCAGTAGTATAAATGATTTACAATTTATTTGTTATCAAAAATTTTGGTAACGTAACAAGCCATTTGGTTAAACATATATCAGCTTTCACTCTATGCCTCAAAGTTCAGTAATGCACTAGAAGGAACTTTTGGTAAGCTAAAACTTGTTTAAAAGGTGGATGTTTGTACATGTACTTAGTTGTTTTGCTATCCAATTCAATAGTGAGTGTGTGGGAGGAATAATAATACATGTAGAATAAAGACACAATTCATCCCCTCTCTCTCCCTCTCTCTCTCTTACCCATGATTCTTTGAGCGCTTTTACACAGGTCATTCAGACCAGTGTTGACACATTGCTCTCATAGTTACACATACACTGTACATTGACCTGTTGCAAGCCAGCTAGCAGAGCTGCATCTAATTATAGAACATAGGTAACTTCTGTCAAATTTTCTCTGTTTTTATTCTGGGTCGTGTATTGAAATTCTCTATAAATTCATCAATTCTTGACAGATTTTCAAAATTCTTTTTTTGTTGACGAGGTAAGACATTCTTTTTTCCAATGATGACAAAATATATCACACATTTAAACGTTAAAGGCTTTAAAATCAATTCAAAGTTTGACCAAACTTCATACTGCCACCAAACAACCAAATCAATCCCGATCTGAAAAAACTAAAATTCTTCAAAAAGTACTTTTTAGAGGCTTTTGATTTTACCCATATTCTTTCGATAAAATATTTTTAGATTTTGAGATATTTAAGGTCAAAGAAAAAACCAATAATCACAATATGACCTTGACCTTTGCATTTTTTGAAAATTTGAAACTGTGAAGTCCCTGGAAACAACAAACAATACAATCTGTGAAAATTTCATAAAGATTGCTTCAAAAATAATGACAGAATCCTCCAAAAACTAAAAAAATGCCTATTCTCGAAAATTTGTTTCCTCCATATTTTAGTGCACTTTGACCGCTTATTGAAAGCCATTTTATGCATTTTCTGAAATCGCCACCCCATATATTTTGTGCGCAAAGATCTTCGGAATCAATTTCAAAAAACAGAATGAGCGTATCTAATCTCTAACAAAAATGGGCATGTTTTTCGTGGACACACCCTAATTTGCCAGATTTTTTCAAAGATTCAAACATTCAACCTCTTCTAGCTCAAAAGTTTCAAAGATATGGATATTGCCACTCATCATATTTTAACGGGCAGTTGACAGAGAACAGAATGCAAAAAACTGCATACAAATAAAATGTCAAATGACAGAGTTATCGGCAATTATATGTTTTGATGCTAAACGCCACCTAGCGGCAAAACTTAGTACTAAAATGAAAAACAAACTTAGTGGTGCACAACTTCAGAAACATGTGAGTATGCATGGAAATTTTCATATTTGTAGCACTTCTAATCATGTCGCAACAGCGGCCACAAAAAAAGTGCAAAGAATAACTAGATTTGCATACTGCAAATGCAACGGTTTTCGTGATGATCAACAGTTTCAAACCTGATCAGCCAAGTTAAAATACCAGAAAAACAACAAAATGCAAAATGCTTTATATGTGACCAAAACTTAAAGGCATCTCGAAAGGAATGTGATGTCCCACTGAGCCAGGCCCCCATCTGCTGTGATCAGACCTGCTAATTGCTGGTCATCACTGCAGGGAGTCTTTAGCCAATATAGTACCTATATGTTACGGTAAAACCTCTGATGGGTTGATGCATAACTAAATTATCTGCTACAATGGAAGTAAGATAGTAGGCTAGTTTTACACAAAGCAATAAACATATAATGACTTGACTATTTGAGTTTACCGTCGCTTCGACAGTATTTCAGTCATATAGCGACGTCCAGCTAATTACAGGTGGAGGAAGGACACGAATGCACGGAGACATCCGGGTAGAACCACCGACCTACCGCAAGCCAGCTGGAAGGCTTCCTCACATGAAAATCCAAATGACCCTGCCGGGATTCAAACCCACGCGGTGAGGGGCAGAGTGAGTGTTAAAGTCAGCGACTTAACCCTCTCGGCCACGGAGGCCCCAAACATATAATGAATGATAGTGATAATATGTGGGTTGTTTAGTTTATGATCCCTTACATAATTATTCTTTATTACATTTATTACTTGGAGTCAATTTTGTAACTGCATGATTATAGGATCATAACGGCATTTATTTCAGAATTAAAGTTTTGATATTGAAAATATAGAGATACGCATTTTTGTAGTAATTAAAATGAGCCTGAAGGACATAATTCTGACAATGCAAGATCTTTTTGTTTTTTATTTGCTTTTGCTAGAGACATTTTGTTACATTTTATTCAACAGAATTTCTCTTATTGAATAAACAAGTAATAAAATTTGTGTTGATTTCCGACATATAAACATGTGTTGAGGGAAGAAATGAGAGAATGAAAGTAATGAGTGATACATAACTTATTTAAAAAATTAATGTCCCTTTTTATGATAATTTTACAACTTAAATAAAATAAGAAAGAAAGAACAAAATAAATGAAAAAATGAAAGAAAGAAAGAACAAAATAAAGTAGACAAAATAAATCAACAGAGAAAGAAAGAAAGAAAAGGAAAATTTATATTTGCTCGAATAAAAAAAAAAGAATAATAGAGAACTTTTAGGATCATTTCTGGTATTTGGTATGTTCACAACTTTTTTACAAACTGTGAATGACTACATACAACCCCATGTAGCAACATATGCACTCTTGAACAATCCACGGAGCCTGCCTAATCAAAAACAAGCCCACACAACGGCGGGTGGGAATTTTTGCTTATGTTAATCCACTATATGCTTTGTCCAATGTTATTTACTATGTAAATCTTGGAAATAAACTATTGAATTGAATTGAATAAATGGGGGGTGGGGGTCACTTATATAAGGGTTTTGAGATGCCTTTAAGCATCCATATATTGGCAATGAGCCAATATGATCTAAGTGTGGCACATTGAACGATTTGATTAATGTTGATCATCACTGTGCGCTCAAAAATGTCTTCCAAAGTGTCCCACTTTTTATACTAAACAGTTAAAAATCAGGTGAGACAGTTGGGAATCCTGCTTATTATTATAAGAACAATAGTTTTCAGTAGTATAAATGATTTACAATTTATTTGTTATCAAAAATTTTGGTAACGTAACAAGCCATTTGGTTAAACATATATCAGCTTTCACTCTATGCCTCAAAGTTCAGTAATGCACTAGAAGGAACTTTTGGTAAG
>CM037791.1:14202238-14252238 GCA_021229015.1 Solen grandis
CTGAGGACAGTATTCCAATCATATGCTGAGGATAGTATTTCAGTCATATCCTGAGGACAGTATTTCAGTCATATGCTGCGGAAAGTATTCCAGTCATATGCTGAGGACAGTATTTCAGTCATATGGCTGAGGACAGTATTCCAATCATATGCTGAGGATAGTATTTCAGTCATATCCTGAGGACAGTATTTCAGTTATATGGCTGAGGACAGTATTCCAGTCATATGGCTGAGGACAGTATTCCAATCATATGCTGAGGACAGTATTTCAGTCATATGCTGAGGACAGTATCAGTCAAGGGGAAGTATTCAGTCATTGCTCTAGATTATCCATATGTGAGACGTATTCCAGTCATATGTGGGAATTTACGTAGCATATCTGGATAGATTCAGTCATATCTGAGACAATATTCCAATCTAGCTGGGCAACATTTCGTAACAGAGTATTTATCCTATGCTGCGGATAGTAATTCCAGTCATATGCTGAGGACTTATTTTCAGTCATATGGCTGAGGACAGTTCAACATATGCTGAGGACAGTATTCCAGGATCATGGCTGAGGACAGTATTCCAATCATATGCTGAGGACAGTATTCCAGTCTATTGGCTGAGGACAGTATTCCAGTCATATGCTGGGATAGTATTTCAGTCATATCCTGAGGACAGTATTTCAGTCATATGGCTGAGGACCGTATTTCAGTCATATGCTGCGGAAAGTATTCCAGTCATATGCTGCGGATAGTATTTCAGTCATATGCTGAGGACCGTATTCCAGTCATATGCTGGGGACTATTTCAGTCATATGCTGAGGACAGTATTCCAGTCATATGCTGAGGACAGTATTCCAATCATATGCTGAGGACAGTATTTCAGTCATATCCTGAGGACAGTATTTCAGTCATATGCTGCGGATAGTATTCCAGTCATATGCTGAGGACAGTATTTCAGTCATATGGCTGATAACTATTTCAGTCATATGGCTGAGGACAGTATTTCAGTCATATGGCTGAGGACGTATTTCAGTCATATGGCTGAGGACAGTATTTCAGTCATATGGCTGAGGACAGTATTTCAGTCATATGGCTGAGGACAGTATTTCAGTCATATGGCTGAGGACTATTTCAGTCATATGCTGAGGACAGTATTTCAGTCATATGGCTGAGGACAGTATTCCAATCATATGCTGAGGACAGTATTCCAGTCATATGCTGAGGACAGTATTTCAGTCATATGGCTGAGGACAGTATTCCAGTCATATGGCTGAGGACAGTATTTCAGTCATATGCTGAGGACAGTATTTCAGTCATATGGCTGAGGACAGTATTTCAGTCATATGCTGAGGACAGTATTTCAGTCATATGGCTGAGGACAGTATTTCAGTCATATGCTGGGGACAGTATTTCAGTCATATGCTGAGGACAGTATTTCAGTCATATGCTGGGGACAGTATTTCAGTTTTTTGGGTGAGGACTATTTCAGTCATATGCTGGGGACAGTATTTCAGTTTTTTGGCTGAGGACTTTTTCAGTCATATGGCAGAGGACAGTATTTCAGTTGTATGGCTAAGGAGAGTATTTTAGTTGTATGCTGATGTTGTCAATCTTGCGCGAACAGAGGACCTTCAAAAGACAGCGGAAGAAAATGTCCCTGCTCGTCCTTCACTCTGTGACTACAGAAAAACTAAATGACTCCCTCACTCGGATTTGGCTTTATCTAGACTGCTAACTTTAGTCCTGTATTGTGACCCTCAATCAACTTACAACATGTATGAAGAATTAACATGACACCAAAACAGATATATCCCTGCCCCGAATGTTTTTTTGGAGGTTGTTGAACAAAGGTAACTATTGAAAGCATTTTAGGTTCACATACATTGTTTGTCAGAGGTTTGACAGTTTTTTCACTGGTTTAACAGATATGCATATTCATTTTGGGGTGTTGTGGTGTCAAGTTAATTGTATAACCGAACAGGTGACACTTGCATGCATCCTTCTAATTCTTATGAGGCCAACTTATAATGGATGACTCACTACTTCAGAAATCTTCTGGACAAGAAGGTATATTTCAAGATTAAAGATGTTAAAATTCTAAAGTTTTTGGTTGGAAGCCCATGACAGTCATTCTTTCTTTATGGAAATTTCTTAACAATTCAGACAGGAGTTTTGATAGGGGTACTACATGATTGATGATATAGCCCATTATGCTGAAATGTTAATTTTTTCACCTTAGATCAACATACCTTGGTATTACTCAGAGCAATTTTTTTTAGGATTTAAATATTCATATTTTGTAACATATCTCAGTCAAACTGTCTATTGCACTGTAATTATATTTAAATACAATATAGAAAATCACACAATATATAATGAACCATGTCATAATTAATTTCAACAAATGAGTATGTGGATGATTGAAAATGGCAGATGATAAAGAAAAACCAGACGCACTGTAAACACATTTTCAGATGAGTCTACTATTTGTAGTTGTCATGTTAGCTCTTCATAGTATGATTTCTTTCATAGAAAACAATGTGACTGTTTTACCTAACATTCTTCGAAGACGTAATAGCGATACATATAATAAATCACTGCTCAGTCCATTAACATGGTATTTCACAAGCACCAATTTGTCTTATTGGTGCAATACATCTGTTACAGACATTTTAATGAAGAAACCCTTAAAAAATTTAAATGCCTATTTGATCATGGGGCCTGGGTAAATATTTGAGGTCTATATTGATCTGCTTGTCTTTGCATTAATCAATAAACTGTCAAATATTGAGGTACTAATCACTAGGGCTTTAACTGCTCCAACTCAACGTATCATGGTTATACTCGACCTCTCACCGGGGGATGACAACAAGAATGTATTTTCTCCCTTTATATTGCCTATCAACCACTAGTGCTTCTACAACTTGAAATCAATGATCTTTTATTTCTTTCCGTTTTTCCATTCGTTGTTGATCATAATTATAAATGGCTATGATATTTTATGGCTCACAGAAATTTTTTCAATTGTCCTGCACATTTGTCTGTTTGGGTATAACAATTCCCACTTGTAGTACATGTACTTACAGAGTTCTTGGTAAAATTTAAACTATTCTTGATTTTTTTTAATCAAAACTCTTAAAATAAGGTGTACTGAAGACCAATGTGGGAACACTGCAGAATTCCTGACATAATTTATTGGGATTAGTCTTCAAATGACAGATATAGTGCTGCCTCACGGTCACTGTCATGCCGAACATAGACACGTGGTATGATACTACACCCAGTCATATTACTTTAATATTTTATTATTTTTAATATTTTAAACTTGAATTTATTCATATTGATATATACCCCCATTATACCTGTGGTGCCAAATTCGGCATTTTTTAATGTGTTTTGGAACAGTTAAGTTATAAATTGGCAGAAACAACATGACTGCCGAAACGAGGCTCGCTATCATTTTCCTAAATGTGAAGATACTGTATGTTCGAGAGATGCTATGTCAGCAACTCTGAAAATAACGGCATAATATACGAAACATGCTATACCTGAAGAATGCATGAGATCAGCATGACCTGTATCATCATTATTTGTGTTAAAACATACAAACAATGCATTTACCTTGTTTACAAGCTTATATTTACGCACCTTACATCACCTTTTATCTTGTCCATCAAACTTCATTATCCTGAACTATTTTTGAGCGTTCACATGGTGTATTGCACTCATAGAATAAGAATGCCACATTTTGTAAACATAATTATGTATGCATCATTAAACTAGTTCTTGTATCATTTTTTTTCTCTCTCAACAAAGGACTTAGATAGGAATCAAACATTCTTTCTTTTTTCTGAATTATGGTAAACAAACAGCTGTACATTTACCGTACATACAATAGATACAAAACACAACTTCTGGCTTCAGAAGTTCTTATCGTTCTTTTGTTATTGCAATGACAGTATTTTGCTTTAATAGGTATAAAGATCTGCGGTGTTGAGATTTGGCAAATCTGATGCTGTCGGCCAATATAACCAGAATAAAACTGCAGCAAATGTTATGCCTTACACACTATCTAATGGTCACTGAAGACAGGGCAGGTCAACTAATCTTGGAGTTATTACCCTTGTATATGCTGAGCATCAAGCAAGAGTGATAGAACAGAAACAAATACCAGTATTTTCTCTGACACAGTGTAAAACAGTTTAAGAATTTAATCTGATAAGTTTTGTAATCCCTGTAACAATGTCTAAGCTAATTACCTATCCTCAAGACCCTACAGTGTGGCATCATAAATTAAGTCTTGTTTCTATTTAGAAAACGTTATCAGCACTCTTCAATCTCTATGGGATATAAATATTTTGTCTTTATTTTGGTGTTTACCATTATCATGAAAGTACTTCAGTCCAGCTAATTACATATGAAGAAGGAGCCTAAGGGCATCAAGACATCTAAGTAGAACCACACACCAACTATAACCCACCCAGATGGTTTCCTCACATGAATAATTATGACCAGACCGGGTCTCGAACCTATATCAGTGAAGGGATAAGAGGTCATAAATCAGTAACTATAACCACAATAAGTGTATTTTCAAGAATCTCAAGAACCCTTCTAATATCTCAAAGTTCACTAATATCTCAAAGTTCACTGAACTTATGAAAGACAAGAGCATCAGCTATATAACATGAAAAAGTAGACAATTAGCAGCCAATTCCAAATGTCAGAAAGTAAGTAAAAACAACTGCGTGACCCGGAGAGAACAAGGCCTTAAGTACAACATGACCAGTTCTGATCTGATCCCCCTCAACAAGTGGTATTGATCATCGACCCCACCGGTCACTGCCGGATAACCGGGCAGTTCAGTTCATACAGGTATGGCGTAATCAATATCACATGTTAACTTATCGTTGCACCTCATAGAAATATGTTTTTCTTTGTTTTCTTTTTTTGTTTTGCCTTTAAGGCTCATTTAACATGTTTCAATATGTAGTTTGCCATTCTTTAATTGCATTTCCAGAAAATGTTACTCAGGGTATTGAACATATAATCCTTCAAGAGAGACAGTGGAACAAACACACTGTAACAAGGATAACTGCTTTATTTAGATATTTATTGTAAAAAGCAGATTTCAGGATGAATCCAAAAGACTATTCAAAGTCACTTAAAAAAAAATATTCACATAAATAAATGTTCAAAACCTTGTCAGTCAGGAATCGCAATTTTCACACATCCCTTTTAATGTTCAATCTAAACACCACTGGAAATCTCTGAATGATTTTACTGAAAGAGATCAGAATTGTAAAGCAGGACCTAAAAAGAACTGTTTAACCTAATATTGACAAAATAGGGAGTTAAGCTCAGTATAATATCTGGATAAATTCTAGTCAGACAGGTTAACAAATATCCTAATGGAAAAAAAAAGATAGTTATACAAAACATGGCAAAGCAGTTGTCACCCCGATGTGAAGATGCCACAGTTGAAGTTATAGCCAACACTAAAGACAACACAGAACATCTGGGTACACACACTGCTTGTTCTAACACTAGGAGCGGTGTTGTCCCAATTCAAGTAAATATTTGAGGAGCAACTACGTTTTACTTCAAACAATGTGACATGTTTACTTACAAGTCAAATTCTGGCATCAACCCTACTGAAACTTACTGTCAGACATTCTTCCTACTTGAAAATGTTTCTAATTTCTTCTCTTCTACATTAAATTCGCTATCTTACTCATCCAGTTATCTACCTGCAATGTTTTACTTCAATTTTTATCCTCTTACCTAAGCTAGTGGTCTTACTTGATTATTTAAGGATTTTTATAATGCTATGCCATATTGTGTAACAAGGCTATATTGTATGTATGTATGACATGTATATGCCTATCTATATATTTTTGTCTTAATCTACTTCGGTTGTCACATGATAAAATTTGAAAATTAAAACAACAGCAGCTGAAGTACATGAATCACAGACAGTATTTAAAGCATCCAAGAAATCAAGATGATTTTTTTTATGGTCTTTTTGCTCTTAAACACCACATCAAGATGGACATTGATACCTGCAATAACAAGCTTGCCATAACTGCCAATGTCACTGTTGCAGGGACCCACTAGTCAACACTCAACTTCAACTGGAGACATTACCATCATGGTGTCAAGTCCATACCCAGCAATATATAATTAAGCCAACTTGGCTTGTACACTCTATGAACTTTTGGACATTATTCTTGTCTCAACACAAAAGCCATGAATTGAGTGTCAGAGACATAAAGAAAACCAAACAAACAGTTGAGAAATGGACTGTTTGAAGTAGGTAGATTACAATGCCACTATCAGCTGTGTTGTACACCATGGAAGTCTTTCATATACAAGTATTAAATATCACAGCCCCTTTCCATTGTAATGTTTAACTTAAAAATGTTGAATTTCATTTCCCATAAAAAAGAATTTTGCAAACTCCTATTGCAGTGGAAAATGTTTTGATCAGTGACTTTTGCTCTATACACAATGGAAAAACATTACTAGCAGTTTGTCCAATGTTATTCAGTATGGTATTCAAATGAACAACCCTTTCCCTCATATAGACTCATTTTGACCCTTTCCCTCATATAGACTCATTTTAACCCTTTCCCTCATATAGACTCATTTTGACGCACTCAGTAGGTACCACATAAAGCCTGATCTGCAGAAAGCCAAACTCAAACCTTACCAAATTTAATTGTAAAATCCTCATTACCAGACCACTGAGGAGCAGCGAACAGCATAAAACCTGATCAGCCTGCGAGTTACTCGCAGGCTGATCTGGTTTTATGCTGTTCACATAGGTCTTTTCATGGTATCCTCTATGAGGGAAAGGGTTAATGCCTTGAAAATCAGGCAGCTTCCTCCAGGAACTGTCTGATCAGGGTCTTCACTGTTTGCTCCTATATGAATATAGCTCAGTTTCTCCACAGTCTGCCTGTATGGCTAATAATATCCATTGATTCAAATACCATTTACAGTTAAGTAAATTGATATTCATAAAGTCTTAAATCTATACATGCATATTCATGAGGTAAAGATTAAGATTAAAACAGATCAGGATTACGTTAATACTCTATTGTTGCTTCCAAAACAAGTCTTTATCCATATTTATAAAAATACAAATGACAACTCTAGTTATGTGCTATAAGTACACAAAAGAACAAAGTCTAAACTGAAGGATAGCTGGAGTATGACAGGGATAAATCCTGATAAGATCCACTTGATAGTGGCCTTAATCAATGATAAATCAAATGGTTGTCAAATGCTTCAATGGAGGCTACTAATAAGATTGTCATAAACACTCTGTCTATAGTTAAAATAAACTGTATGATAAAAAGCACCATTTCATACCCCATTCTACAATTGTCCTTAAACAGTATGTACTTTTAAAAGGCTCACAAATTAATTTCTTTTAGAACAGCATGAAGGGAGTGAAGAACATTAGCTCTGAACATTAAACGCTTACAATTAGTTCCTATTTGGAATCTATATTTGTAGTTGATGAACAGTTCACTTTTAAATGGCTGAATGTTTTGATTGATGGTAAATCAATGAAATTCAATACAAGTAATCAGGAATACTCCTTATAGGAAAGATTTTCTACTGAATTTCAGGGATAGTCAATAAACATATTGTTAATCTTGGGATTGGAGACACAGGATTCATGAACTAGCCCGAGATAACCTGAACGCTTTACAAAAGACCAACATCCGGAGTGTATACATCATCAATGTCTTGAGAAATACCTGGAGCCTGATCACAAGACTATTGATTGACAGCAGTTTCAGCCAAGCCACCTATATACTCTATCTTGTCAGAGATAATTCCTTCTTGGGAGGTTGATAGTATTGTATATTAAACGGTTCTACACAATCTTAGCTTTGTTATGTCAATGCCAAGGTTATTAGGTTTATTACTAAGGTGGATTACAGATCAATATCATCTGATTGTTTCAAAATTTAGACTTGATTTTATTGATCACTGTTACATTGATTTCTTTTTTATCTTGAAACTTTGCGGTGATAAAATTACAATCAATTAGGCACTAGAGTTAACACTGAAGGTGATGATCACCCCTGCAATTTCCAATTTGATAACTATTAGTAACTGGAATCTCATGATTCCTATATATATTCTTACTTTATTTTGTAAAGAGGGGGTATAACATACAAAGCAGGTTGTATGAAGGAGTTTCATTGAAAGAAGTCTCTTTAGTCTGTTACTTTACACAATCTAATATAAGATATATTTACCTTCTTCATTTTCAACCTCCTCATCTTGCTTCATGTCTTTTTTATCCAGTGGTTTTGGTAATCCTATCTGAACATCATCTAGATCAAGTTTCAGTGGTCCAATGACATCACCTGCATCAGTTTGCAAGTAACACACATACAATTCCCTCTCATCCATTTCTGTTTCTATTCCATCCAAGTTCTCTGTTTCTATTCCATCCAAGTTCAAATTTTTATCATCGTTTTCATCATCATTATCATTTCCATCATCTTTGTCATCCTGAGTTGGACCCTGACTATCAACAGTCTTCTGTCTTGTCTGCATCCTCATTTTCTCTAGTGTTTTCTCCCGAAGTCTCTCCTTTAATTGTGCAATAGAATCAGCGCCCTTATCAGAATTCAGTACATCTTTATTAAGCTCTGGACCTACAGGGTAATTCTCATTCCCTGCTACAGGGCTCACCGCATTTCTTGTCACTTTATCTTCCTTTCTCCATGGTGATCTCCTATCTTCCTCAAGATGATGCTTGTTTCTTATAGAAGTTGGTGGGAATACGTTTTCTTTCTTATCAAGTCTTTCATAAGGATCAACGAGCACTTTCCGCTCACCATCCTCATCCTGATCTTTTTTATCACCAGCAGGATGAGCTTTCATAGCCTCTGTTTCAGGTGATTCATGACTAAGCTTACTTTTACTACTCAAGTCTTTGTCAGTCAGTCTCTCATCTTCCTCAGACTGTTTAATGGACATTTCCTGGACAGGAGTCATTGGGTCTTTATTTCTGAAGTCACTCTTAGACCTTGAGTATTTACTTGTATTGTCAGAATAGAATGGGATTTTATCTGATGGGTCATCAGGTCTAGCAGGCTCATCAAAGTATTTATCCAATCCTTTGTCTGCATTTCTGCTCACTGCAGTCTCATAGGTTGGGGCTGCTGATGCAGGATCCTTACTTTCACTTACTGGTTTGGACAAATGCTCACTACCAATAGGTGTTTGTCTTGCACCTGCTTGTAAAGGTTTCCTATCATCTGCTTGTTTTTCTACATGTTCTGACTTCACACTACCTGACCTGGATGGAAGCTCTGTTGAAGGTGGAGGCACGTTATCTGGTAGAGGTTCACTCTGTTGTGACATTCTTGACTTTCTCAAGTCACTCTTAGAGCCACTGCTTCTCTTTCGCAGAACATATTGCACTTTTCCTGGATCGCTACCACTGGATTGCTTAGAAGTCTCTCTCAGAGGAGGTTTACTAGTCACATCATAGTTCCTGGACTTATTTCTCTCTGAGTCATATCTGTCACCTCTTCTGTCTCTGTTACTCTCTCTATCCCTATCATGTCTATTATCCTCATCATATCTTCTAGCCCTCTCGTCTCCTTCATGTCTCCTGTCTGAATCATAATCTCTAGGTCTATCTCTTTCTCTGACACTCTGTTGCTCAACTTCCCTGTATGTTTGTCTATGTCTATCATGTGTACTTTCATCTGATCTTCTGTCACTATCCCTTCCATACTTCCACCTTGAATCATGGTCATGACTGTTTCTACGGTTACCCCTATTATATTGTCTCTCAAGGTCATAGTCCCTGTCACTTCTTCTGTCCGTTTCATCAGTGTTCCTGTTTCTATCACCACTATACTTAACTCTTGTGTCATAATCTCTATCTATTCTATTCTCATTATCTTTACCATACTTTGCCCTATCACCACTGTAACTGAATCTCTGGTCTTGGTTCCTGTCATTAGATAGACTGTCCCTCTCATATCTCCCTCTATCTCCTCTTTCAATGTAAATTCTGCCCTGATCATCCCTTCTATCACTGTTCAGTCTTTGTTCCCTTCTCTCTCTATCACTATCAAACTTGGGTGTATATTTGGGCTCATCTTCATACCTAGATCTATGGCTGTATGGATTCTGATGAGAAATACTTTCCATACTTCCTCTGAGGGAATCCCTACTACCCCGGTCACTATATCTGTCTCTGTCATCATTCAAACTCCTCTGTCTATGTGACTGATCACGATCAAATGAACCTATCCGAGGTGGTTCATATTTTTGATCGGGTCTTGAGTCAGCCCTGTAGGTTTCGCCTCCTCTGTTACTTCCTCTGTTAGAAGTCATGGCACCTGGAGACTCAATCTGATTTCTAATCCAGGAATCTTCACGGTCAAAGGCTTTCTGTTTTCTCAAATCTCCTTGATACCTGCTACCTACAGTGTTTGGTTTCCTTTCTCTATCTGAAGCTTGCAGTTTCTTCTCTTTTTCAGCTAAGTAACCATATGGGCTGTACTTGTACTGTTCCAGGTCTTCCAGTATTGGACCTTTTCTTCTTGGACCTGGGTCAGATATCAATGTCCTTGTCTCTGTCTCTTCCTTTCTTAAGTTTGCAAACTGATCATGAGATTTTAGCAAAGGGTGACCTACTTTTTCAAACACAGGATCTGTGTTCTCAACATCAAAATATCTTAAAGTTTCCTGTTCAAGCTTTGCCCGCTCTTTTTCTTTTTTCTCAAACAAGAGGCGTTCACTTACTGGGTTACCATGAACACTGTAGGTGTTCAAATCTTCATCTTGAATTTTTTCTGTCCCAAATTGAGGCAATGGAGCAACAAAGGCTTCTGGGGCATGTGCAGGCTTTCCAGTTCTGTCTGTCCTTAGTCCAGCCCCTGGTACAGTTGTCTCAAAAACTGTACTAAGTTGTCCCGATTGATTTTGGTTTCCTGTCTCCAGAGGTGGTTCACAAACTGATTTTACATTGAAAGTTGGCACATACACTGGAATGTCTGCCACTATATGTCGTCTACTTGTAGTACTTCCTGTGTGGACAGGCACACCAACACTCATGTAAGAATTATTACTGAGGTATTTTCCAGCCGGTCCTTCATCTAATGCATCTTTAGGCTTGGCATCCTTGAACCTGAAGTCTTCTATTCTCTCTATGGTTTGGAGCCTCTCCTTGGCCTTCAGTTCCCGACTATGCCATGTTGCACTCTCCTGCCCTAGAGTATCATTTTTCTGCAATGGAGGCACTGGATCTCTCTGGTATGACCCATACAACCCTGGAATCTTATTCTTGGATTCTGTAGAAATACTTGGGAAAAGGTTGTCTTTGGTAATATGAGTGACAGAATCTTTCTTATTATCTTTTTTAACAGTTTTTGATGTACTTGGATCCTTTAGACTCCTCACGGGATATTTTGAAATCTCCTGACTGGTTCCACGCCCACCAGTGAGCATCTGATCCAGCTCTTGGTAAAGTTTCTGATTCTGTTGACTTTGAAATGCTTCTCTCTCTTTAAAAGTTTGAAACTTTTCCTTCTCAGATTTATTAGTGTTCTGCCCCCTTGTACCTGTTATTTCATTAGGTTTAACAACTCCTTTGGCCGGGTGTTTCCTTTCTGTACTACCTCCTTTATTAAATCCAGCCACATTTTTTCCACTTAATGTATTTGTGCTCCCTGATTTTTTAAATCCGTTATTTGTATCCTTTCCTTGTTTGTTTCCATTATTCTTCAACGTTTTCCCTGCCTTGGCTGCCTCACTACTGCTTATTTGTGCCAGCGCAACATCTAAGTACTGGGGTTTATTATTGCGTCTGCTTGTATTAATTGTCGTCTGCTGTAGTGGTTTGTCTAAGCGTGACATATACCTGGCTGTCCCTGCTTGCTCTGTCTTATGCATATTTATTTTTCATCAATACACTTCAGGTAATAGTAGTGGGGGTATGTTTATTCCCATTCACAGTGGGTCAATAATAAGTCATTATCTACAAAACACTGTTTGAACAGTCTATTCAGTAATGATTATAAAGAGGTCAGGGGCCGGGTTAGAAAGTCTTTTAGCATAGAGCTCGGCAGTAAAGGCTCAAGACAAAATGCGCAAATCAAGAGTCATAACTCATCAGTCTTATACTTCTTTCTTTTGACTATTCTTGAAGGATAATGTTTGAATAAAATGCACAGTTTAAAATGAATGTACTTTTCTGTCAACTGCACTTCCTCTGTTCAAAAGAAATTAATGTTTACTTTTATTTTCCATAAATTTTACTTTTTCTTCCCGTATTATATATTTCACATTTATATTCCAAATAATATACAATATTTCACCTTTATTTACTGAATTATATCATTTATTTATTCTCAAAACGATATATTTCAAATTTCCTTACAATAGATAAAAAACTGCCACTTCAATGATAAAACTGACTTATTCACAACTGATCAAGATGTAAATTGCCCCAATTTATCTAAGGGACCACTTTTACGGACAGCCAATTTATACCTGACATTCCGGCATGTCACAATCCGCAAGGCTAAAACACAGCAGGACTGTACATTAAAGCTTATTCTGTCAAGCCTGGAAGTCAATAAAAACCTTCCTATCTATAGACAGTTGTTATAGCTTGATCATATTATCTTTTTATAGTCTTTATCAGCTACTGCATTAACTTTTTCCCTGGTTTTAATGGATTTTCCGTACGGGTGGACATTTATCTTGATCCTCATAATACATTTCCATCCAGTGTCCTGAAAATCTGTCCAGTTCAGTGTTTGATAGGACTTAATATAGCTCACAAACTCATACTATCCTGAATGTTCGTAAACCAAACGTTTCAATCGAAATAAATGAGAAAGAAATTTCATAAAACAGGTAAAATTTACCTGCAAATATTAATAAAAAAAATTGTTCCACATGAATTGACATACACCGTTTTATTATCTGTTTTGTATTACCGCTTTCTTGCCATAAATGATTTTACTGATGAAATAAACTGCTCTGAATAATCGTTTGAAGTTAAAACACCACTGTTCACCCTGATATAGAAGACTTGGTACATACTCGTCTGGCTCTATTCAATCCCACACTGTCCATCTGAGATAAAATGTACATTTCTCAGACTTTCTTGATAGAACACAAACATTTAGTCAAACAGTGCTTGAAGCATTACTACAAGATAACCATTAAAAACACACAAATTTTCTTGACTTATTTCATCAAAACTTTCATGAAAAATTCATATTTATTATATAATAAAAACTCCTTTTTCTCTCCAGTTCTCTTCAAATAAAACTGGCTGCAATTCCAGAACCTTTATCCATTCGTTAATAATTCTTCCCACTTCATCTAAATCCTTGTCTCTAGTGTCTTGTCTCAGATATTACAAACCGTATCTCCAAGGAAGGATTTAAACTTCAATCAGCCCGTTATCTCCATAAAAAATTAATCGAATCAAACTCTCTCAGACAAAATTTCAATGAGAACAAGTTACAAGAGCTATGACACTATTTCACAGTATATTGATCTCTTGTTTTGATCTATAACAGAACAAAAGGCCAGTGAGCTCGGTGTTTGTTTCAGCAAAAACACTTTTGAAATGAATGATAATTCAAAAAGTCCACATCAATCCAAAATCAATGTGTGTAAACATCCAGAGATCCCCCTCCAATACCATGTAATCACTTTAAGAATTAAAATTTATTTGTTGAATTTTTGTCCAGTTGTCAAACGGTTGCGAATCTACCATTATATCTGACTTAAACAACACAGCGATTTGTAACGCTTTGATAATCCAGGTGTCAATTTCCCGTTTTTTCTACGCCTTACTGCTCAGCTAATTTCTTAAGGAACTGACACAATAGAAAGTAAAAGCTCTAAAATGTTCCATTAAATCTGATTCACAGACATTTCATGAAGTGACATGGTAAATATTTGTTTGCTTCAAACACTAATGGGTCACAATTTACTTAAGTTATGCACTATCAGAGTACTCATTTAAATTGCCCTGTCCAAGAAATTTCTATATAAAACTATAAACATTTCATCCGAACAGTATAAAAACAAACCTGAAATTTGACTATTTAAATTACTGGTACATAAACTGATTTTATCATATATTTCCCTATAAAGTATTTTCAATGGACATTTCAATTCTCCAATATTCAAAAATAAAATCACTCTGTTCTTCACATATGAATATATCCAACAATAAAAATCTTGATATGAAATTCAAAATATTTTTTAAGTGAGCTTATCTCTTCACACAAAAGTCTGGCATCTTGTTGAACTTCACAGAACAACTGATGAAGACTTTCCAAACTGGAACAAAACCAAATATTTCAAAATTCTACGACTAAATCTGATCCTTCTTCTCACTGCACATAGTTGTAAGTAAATAACGAAAATAATGACACTGTCGAAAGTCTCATTCAAACGTGCAAGATGTATAATTTTGAAGAAAAAATCTTTGTCATGCAGCGTAGATTACATCTTTACATTGATAGCTAAGTAAATAAAGTATATTCAAAAGGCATCAAGCAATTGTCCCGTGTTTGATCAGAACAGTTCGCGAGACTGTAGGTTGAGCAACTATTGGGCCAGATTATCAAATAGCCCTCTAATATACCCTGCAGTCCAAAATGTATTGTATGTCTCTGATATAAAACCAATTTCAGTGATGAATAAGTCTTGGATAGTGTTTCAATAAAACATTCTTGGGCCCCAACAAAATCCTACAAATTATATTTGCCCACTGAAAATAACCCCCACAATGAAGTCAAAGAGTCAAGACAAATATCTGAATCCACCAAGAAATGGGATACAGCCTGCTGATACCTACCAAGGAGTTGAACCTCTCGGAAACTCGTCTCCAACAATTGGAAGACTTAGGCAGCCACCTACTGTTCCAATGGGCTGGTAACGCAAACCTCAGACCTGCACTACCTACGTCCATCATACACAATACAGAACAAGGTACCTTTGTTTTAATTAACCTGCAAAAGTAGTGTACAGTGCAGGTAGGTCGGAATGCTTTAGAATTGAATCTCTCCTCGGTGTGCTGGGATAGAATATTTAATATCTGCATGAGAACTGGAACAATGTGGATGATTAAGAGGTTTTTTACATACAAAGACTTCATCATGCACACAACATACAAAGATTTTTCATATGTGTCTTATTTACCTGTGTCATTATTAAACTGCTTATCTGTTAATTCGCTTTAACAAGAAATTATTCATTCTTTCTTTCTTATTAGAAATGAAGTTTATTATTTGATGCTCAAGGTATGCATATGTTTCTTAAAAATAAAAAAAAACTATACTATATCATTAATTACATGGAGGACCAATTTTTTATTTTGTACACCCTCATAAAAATTAGACCTTGCTTTTCTTGTACATGAATGCTTTATCAATCATTATAATCATGCTAAACTTTCTTTATTTTGGACTTCCACACTACTTGTTTATGGGGGAGCCTTCTGAAAATGTATTGACCAAAGAGTGGACAGTGCAGACCATGATCAGACTGCATGGTTTTGCAGACTAATCTTGGCCTGCACTGGTAGCAAAGGCAGTCACAAGTGGCCACAGCAGTGTAAGGGTTAAATATACCCCCAAAGTTCCCTTTAAGTACATAATTAACAAAAGTTGATGTCAATGAAAAAAAAAATTTATTTTAAAGTATAAATAAATATTTATATTTTACAATTAAAACACCATGTTGTGTTACATTGTTTTCCTTCAGTTGTCCACATTGTATGCAAATACTGACAATCAATGAGTGAGTTAAAATTTTAACGAAAACAAAATCAATACATTAATTGTACTTCTATTTAATTTTCAAAATCAATTTGTGACGCTTTAATAAAATTGACACATAGCAGGTGGGGTGGGGTCCTTCTTATTTTCATTACTGGCAAAATGAAATTTTCTCAGCATTTGTTGCAAACAATTCAGTGGCAATCTCATTACAATATGAATATGTACAAAAATGTTACTGATAATTCAAACTTTACTTGAGGCATTAATAACACTGTCATTCGTTATTCCATACTTATTTATTCATTTATCCAGGTTAATAAAACATAATTTGGCTTAAATTATTAATTTTAGATTAATCTTATATATTTTACTTAAGTTAATAAAACATAGATAAACAAATATCTTTTTAATACCCATTTATCTTATAACTTAAATATTTTTCATAATAATTTAAATTTGCCATTTATGTATTCATTTAGGTTAGTAAAATGTAAATAAGCCAAAGATATATTTTATTTATTTGTTTATTTATTTATTTATTTATGTACAAGTTTTAAGATAAACAGTTATAAAATGACAAATTCCTCAAGAAAACTGTGGCACTTGTCAGCCCATCACATCTCAACTGTTCTAAAAGTCAACACTCCAGCTCTCATAAAATCAGCTAAGAAACGTTGATAAATGGAAGGCCATGACCTCCCTGTAGCTACAATAAAACTATATTATTTGTGTACCTTTTCATTAATCTCTCTCAACCACCTGCTCTCCCTAAGTAGGTGGGTCTTTTAAGAATTTCATCTAATATGCCATTTTAAGTTATTCAGTGTAAATCAACAAAAAATGACAATATGCCATTTTTTTTTCATTGTGTCAAATATTTTACTGTGAAATCAAAGGGGACATAGTATGGATTTCTTTTATTGAAATGGTTTCCATTTTTTATTATACAAAGTTGATGGTAATTTTGACCATTTCAAGATAGATAACTCTTACTTCAGCTGCATGGAGAAAATATATAATTACCTCCCTTCATTTATAACAAAAACTAGATATTTATTTTGCACTAGTAAACCATAGTATGTTCTCTGGGTCAAAACAGTTGAAGAGTGTTCCTGCTGTGACCGACTTTATCTAAAACATTGATTCACTTCCAATTAAACCTTCAATGATTGTCCAGGAAACATTTATCAGGAACATCAAATTTTGGTACCACAACTTGGAAAAAAAAGCTCATGCTACAAGCTCTATTCTTAGAAATCGTCATTTATTGTAATAACTAGCAATCATTTTCTGATTATTAGGGCCATATTTTTTCAAAAGGATTTTTCACATGTGGGTCCTCTTTTTTTGCTGAAGAGACATCATCAGAAGAGACAGTAGTTAGAGTCCGGGAGTGATACCCTAGCTTATTTTGCAAATCATAAGACCCCATCGTGCCAGGTGTTTAGCACAGATACATGGAAGACAACCAGTACTGAGTACTCCAAGTTCCCATAGTTATCCCATTTTGCCATGTGCCTGGCAAGAGTGCATCTGGTACAAATTTTATATGTCTTTGGTTTGATGTGGTCACCAGAGGAAGGGCCCCAGCTGGGATTTAAACCCCAAACCTCCCGAACGCAAAGCGGCCACTGTACCAGAGCTGTTGTTCCACATCTGGCCACATTTCACGAAACATTGAGATAAATCTTACGTTGTGTAAACCTTTGAAGAAATAAAAGAACATTTCATGAAAAATATGACACAGAAAAAGAAAGTGGTGGGCAGAATATCATAAAACCTGACATATTGGTACTGTAGATCTAATGGTTGTGGGATTGAACACTAGGGCAAAAATCCTTCATAACCTTTCCAGGCATGAAATACTGGGCCAACATAGAAACCATCCGGATAGAGTGGTATTATGCTGTTAGAAATGTTTAAACCTAATATGACAGTGTTTGATCAGTATTTTTGTTTCAGCTTTTCAGGGACTTGTCTAAAGACCTATACATCTCCTACCTACTCCTGCTCAATAGGATACCCTTCAACTTCATCCCTGAGCCAACAGAAGCCAAAAGCTACTGTTTACACCATCAAGGTCAACTGACACCTGTGTGCAAGACACCTGTGTGGGCAAGAACTGATTTAAAAAAAACCCTGGTTGCTTCTGTTAAAATTAAAAACAATTCTTTTTTTCTTGCAATTATACACAAACGTTTGACATCTGAATAAAGGCAAATAACAAAAGATAAACTAAATATTAACTAATATGTTCTAATGCTGTTGACCATTTGTTGTAAGGGAAACTTTCTGGCAATCTCAAAACATTGATGAGGGATTCACCATTGATACTGGCTCAAATGTAACATTTACCGTAGCTTTTTTTACATATCTTCTTCCATTTTTCCAATTCAAATGAAGGGAATCATTATTCTGAGAAGTTTTACTAAAATGTGAGTAGCACACCTACAATTCCAGTTGCTACATTCAATGGATTCATATCATCCAATTTTTCATCAGTATGATACCACAGTGTGACAGCAATGTCTACACATAATACCTTAATTCTAATAGGATATTATCGTCAAATTCCCCCGGCTGACTTATTCCGTTTCACTACATTATTATATTAATCTGCCATACAAATGAACAATTGGAAAAAGACTTAACAACCAATGCTCCCTTTGTAACTTATGGTTTATTGTAATTTGTTCAGGAACCATTCTGACAACTTCTAATATTCAGTGGTCCGAGATCAGAGATGCTCTTTCAAGTTCCATAAAAATCAAGATATAAAGTTCTGAGTGCTTTTTGATGAACTTCCATGCTCTCCTTACTTAACGACCTTTCAACCTTTGACTATCCAGGCATAGGGGCAACTCAGGAAACCACATTTAATGCCGCCCTATTTGGTATCGGTTCCACAAGTATACATCTCCAAGTAACGGGATGTTCAATCAATAACTGCTTAATTGATGTAGCAAGAAAAGATTTTCAATAAACATTGAAGTACCTACCATTTGTAATTGATTTACATAAAAAGCAGACTCTTTTATTCCAACAAAACAAACATGTACATGTAGTATGGATCAATAATGTGATATTTATTCTTTTTACAGACCGCATTTCTTCACTTTTTGCCTGAAAAGTCCTGTTTAAGCCATAGACTATTTCCCAGAGGATTGGCAAAACCCAGCATAATTCGCTTATTTAAATTGACCAATCAGTGACTGGGGAAAATTTTCAAATGTATGTTTATTTCCCATTGAACAATGTGTGATATTATACACAAGCATGTATATTAGGTATTCGGGAAGTGCTTGTTGATTTACATGGTTACATCTCATTTTGGAGTGTTGTGGTCTATAGACAGCAATTGTCTTTGTGTTCTGATGGTGCTAATGAGCATTTAACTAAATATGCACACCATCTTGTCATAGAATGTATACCACGAATTTCCATGGTGCACAAATTTGTTCACTTTGACCCTTGTTTAATTGACCACCCAATATTTTAAGATTAGTTTCTAAATTTATATATCAATGAGTCTGTTTGTTTGTTTGTTGGGTTTAATGTCCCACTGACAGTTTTTCAGTCATTTGGAGACAATGTCTACTTGAGACAGATATAGTGCTGTCAAACTGAAATATCAAGCCGTAGACATATGGCATGATACCACACCCAGTCACATTATCCTGACACCAGGCCAACCAGTCCTGCAACTACCCTTGTATGCCGAGCGCCAAGCAAGGGAGCTATAACAGTATCATTTTTTACAACTTTGGTATGTCGCGACTGGGGATTGAAATGACCTCTCTCTCCAGAGGCGGACGCTCTAACCACTCGGCCACCGGGGGCGATATATCAATGAGTCATTTGGCCCTAATTCGAACAAATAAAGAAAACTCCTATATATTTGTGGTATTAATTTACTATTAAGGTAATCCAGCTATCATTACTATACATTATAATCATGGTCCTTCAAATGCTTAAAAGACGTAATGCAGATTTAAGAATTCACTGACTTTGGAGTTACAGACTCTTTTGCTCAAAGTCTATAAAGGCTTGCATTTACCATAAAATTTCCCACAATAATTTAATGGACCATGATAACAATTTAATGATAGAAAAATTACCTTAAATCTGAAATTTTCATTGCATCAAGTTCTGGCATTTTACAATTTTTCACTGGTTGAAGTGATTACATGATCTTTCCAGCTCCAAAACCTAATTTCCATAATTGGTTCCCAGGGATCATGGTTTCCTATTGTCAACTTGAGTTGTTTTTTATTTTCATCCAGTCAGGGGTTATATAAAACATTTGACCGTAAGAACTACAGAGTACTGCACCTAGTTTAACTCTCTGATTGTTACACTTTTTCTCAAGAGATTGACAGATAATCTGTCAGAAACTTATTATCTGTCTCTAAGACCCTGTAACCATGTTAATGTTGTTACTAGTTCAATCAAAAGCATCATGTGTACATTTTTTTAAAGACCCTTACAAAGGGATCCTCATTTATTATCCCCATCATAGGTTAAAAAGGGCTGGGGAATCATCTAGTGTTGACCTTACAACAAAAAATATGAGGGTCATTTGACTTATTACTATATTTTACTCCATAGAGAATATTTACATGTTCCTAAAAACTAAATCATCAATTTATCATCAATAAAGCAAAGGAAAAAAGTATGTGTCTTCTCCCATTACCTTATATAGACTCATTTTGACACAATGGCAAACAGAGCAGACCCAGATTTGATAGCCCTTCCAGGAGCTGGCTGATCAGGGTCTCCTCTGTTTGCTCCTACAATATTGGAGATTCTACATAGTCTGCACAGAAAGAAAACCCAATGTGTCTTATAACTTTCAGCATTCAGTCATTCAATATTCATCAAATCGTAAATTTGTACCTGAATATTCATGAGATAAAGAGTTAAGATTAAACAAGCTATGTTCAAATGAATGCCATGCCCCCACATGGGGCCTTAGACCTTGGGGGTCAAGGTTATCTGAAGGTCAAGGTCATCTTGCGGGTAGAGCTTACCAAGGCGCATGCACCTGTGAAGTTGGAAGCTGTAGGTAGAAGGAATTCCGTGTTATGGTCAAGGTTTAAGTTTTGTGACAAACAAACAAACAGACACCTGACCAAAAACAATAAGCCCCAAACCTATCAATGCGGGGGCATAAAAAGAATAACAAGAAATTGTTGTATTGGAAACATCACCTAATTTAATATCAGTACAGTGACAACATGACTCAGTAATTCATGCTGAATGGTATCTTACAATTACATATATAGCAACTCCAATAAGGTGGTATTATAATTATTGTGAATTGTGTTGTATCTGCAATAATTATCATGCTTCCAATATCAACAAATAATCAGACAGATAAAGATTTAGGATTACTTGCTGAATCATGATGTACTTGAAGATATATTGTTCGTGTTTTCATAAATTGTTATTTTGTTGTATAAACATGGATTAGATCAATTGTGTCATTTATGTAGACCATAAAGGATAATGAACTTCTTGCCAGATATGTTAGCAGCTTTAAATAAAGACTAAATTAACTTGCTTACATCTTATGATGACATTTGTTATAATGGGTCTATGCTGTACATTAGAGGAGGGAGAGAAAAAGAAACTGGTTGCTTTGGCTATTGTCAAAGACTTTATAAATCAACACAGCATGTGATAAAATCCAGGACCTCTATCAGTTTATCCCTGCAATGTGTCATCCGAAGAGGTTGGATTAGATTAAAAAAATGTTATGACTTTGATAGCGTTTCTTAAAAACACATCAAAGAGATCCGTAGTTTTGTCATATCCTTCAAGCCCTTAAACCCACAATTCTGACACTAACCCTTTTTGGGTAATTTACACCCTCTTGAAATCCTTGCAACATTTTTTATGTGTATATACTTATGCAATAAGCCATAAAAATCTGAAGTTGTATATCAGCACTAAAACACAAGTTTTACATGATCAATAGTACATTATCGCACCTAACATGACATACTGGCAATTTTGGATGTTTCGGTGTTGCAATCTGCAGATAATCACTGACAGTAAGGATTAAGTGACTTCATCAAAACAGGTTCTGGTGATAAATGTGACATGTGTACATGATAGAGAGCAGACTGGAAGCCTGTCTAATGTCAACATGTGACTTCCTGTGCCCGAATGTGGGTGTACCAGTCAAACATCATGTTACTTGGATATCTTATTAACATCTGTAAAATATCTTCAATAGTGTCTTCAAAATAAATTGTTTTGCAATGTTTATATGTGAAATATAAAAAAAAAACCTTGTCCTTGTCTATAATGAAGTAATCACAAAGTGACGAAGGTACCAAGGTGGTAAGAATAAATTGTTTGTCTTAAAAATCATCATTTGGACCAAACCTCTTTCCTGTTGCAGAGTACTGGTCCAACCAGGACTGATGAAAAGGATTAATGTGAGCTGTAAGACCTTGTTTTCTTATCTACATTAAAACAAGAAACACGTCAAATGACACAAACCAGATTTTCTAATATCACCCCAGGGAAGCAAAACTATACATGTATTTAGTAACAGTGACCTTTTGATGCTACTGACCTGAAAATCAATTCCAATTTTCTCATCCCAAATAAAGGTATCTTTATACAAAAAATTTAACTAAGTTTGAAAATATCTCCATTTAACGAGAGATATTTGACGGAAACAATATTTTACCCAAGCCCACCTGCCCACCCAATGATGTACCCTATTCCAATAACCAGAATTTTCGTTGAAAACCTGTTTAAAAAAAAAAGAAGTTCAATAAAATTTTCAAACAAAAGCTGTGTTGCAAATATGCCAAATCAGGTCCTCTGCTTGGAGTTGGATGCACTCTCACGTTACTTGACCTGTCATTTTCTGACTAGTCAGACATGAAGTGTTTATGAACTGAATACCGGTAACTCGTCTTTTTGGCACACGGACAAAGTGTCATACTTTTTCACTGCCAATTGTAACTACCTTCACTATTTATTTAGCTGGTTACTTTCCTCTCCTGTCAAACATTATTTCATTGTGACAGTAATTACTAAATCACAATAAATCTCTGACTAACACCTCCTCGCGGCACCTTAAAACAACATGGTAATAACTTAATAATGACATTTCTGAGTGTTCATGAAATACTTAGCTGTGGCAGGTACTTGAGAACCGAATAAATGTGGGAAGATGAAAGAAGACACGACTTTGCTGTTTGTTCACACCAATGGTACAACTTACTTATATTCTAGACCAGTTATTAGAAAAGGACAGCATGTTAGTTCTAATTTTTAAAGAACTTTGAATCTCCTCATGCTTTTTCCATACTTCAAATATCTTAAAACTGCTCTCAACTGTAACTGTATCTTATTTCTGGGTCACCTAATGGAATTACCTCTATCATAAAATACACATATTGCCTTTTTTATTACAACTAAATTGGTCAGTGAAGGGTTGTCATGTCCAGTTTAAAGCACTGACCATTGCCTGACCTTCCTTAGCAAATACTTGACAATGTCTGGGGGAAGGGACAATGCCTCGCCCTAAAGTGTCCCACACTTGACTGCCCTGGAGGACATGTCATACATACCGGTACTAAGGTTTATTAGTCTCTCATTTTGTCAGTGATACATGGTCTAATATACTTACAAATAAAAGAATTACAGGCCACTTCAGGGAGTCCCAGAAAAGTATTCTATTTATCTTTCGGATAAGGTTTTTATCTATATAATGGGGAGAGAATAGTGTTTAAGGGCATTCCCTCCTCTATATTATTTAACCCTTTCCCTCATATAGACTCATTTTGATGCACTCAATAGGTACCACATAAAGCCTGATCTGCAGAAAACCACAGTTAAACCTTACCAAATTTAATTACAAAATCCTCATTTCCAGACCACTGAGGAGCAGCGAACAGCATAAAACCTGATCAGCCTGCGAGTTACTCGCAGGCTGATCTGGTTTTATGTTGTTCGCATAGGTCTTTTCATGGTGTCCTCTATGAGGGAAAGGGTTAAGGCATTATCTGATTTTAGTATAGTCAAACTCACATGATTACTCTGGGTCAAATTCCACCATCAAGACTTAACACTAGGGGATACATAATTTCCTGATTAAGGTCTGAGCCCCATAATAGCCATATTCTATATCTTGTCACTGGATGGTAATATTTCTATGAAACTTTGTCACTTTGAAGACACACACACAAAAAAAATGTTTCACTGAGAGTTTTTCCAAGTTTTATTACATGTGGGAGAAATAATCTGTATTTAAGTTAACATTGAAGTCTATGGGAAATATATAATTTCTGTAAATATGAAAAACTGACTTTGATTTTTGAGAAAAACTCATGGTAGAAAGATGCATTATATGATTCTGTTTCAAATTTCACGAAAACAAGCTACGTTTGAATGAACACCACAGGGGCCCTTAGACCTTGGGTGTCAAGGTCATTTGAGGGTCAAGGTCACTTGGTGGATAGAACTCATCAAGGTGATTGCATCTTTGAAGTTTGGAGGCTGAAGGTGGAAGGATGTCGTAATATGTCAATTTGCCCCTAAAATTTCCATTGTTTGACATTTTAAAAGCTTATATTGTGAAGTTATATGCATGGCTTTGATGGAATTGATGGCTATTATGGGGAATATACCTTAAGGTTGAGATGTTTGCTTAAACATTATTGTAGCTTTGATTCTGCACAGTCTGCAGAGGAAAGAAAAATCCACTGTTTCATATACCATTTAATGGTCAGTTGATTAATATTCATGAAGTCATTAATTTGTACATGGAATATTCATTTGGTTAAGGATTAATTCACTAATAGGTGCCCACTGTAGTTAAGGCAATTTTGGCTGTTTAATGCATGTGACAGGATGCCAACTGTGGAGAAGTGCTACAAACACACACTCCAGCAGTGGAGCTATATCTGAACCCTCAAGTACTCCCCCTTGACTGTGGGGGTTCATATCAAATCCTGTCACCCCAGCAGTGTTAGTGTGTTGGTCTACCAAACTTCAGACAATTGCTTACATTGCAATGTCATGCTTGGCAATACTTCAGGTATCCATTTGACTTTAAAATAACACTACACTACACATAACTTTTAGCCATACTATGATCATATATTTTTTCATGGACTGTTTATTACATGCATATTAATCTCCAAGAAAACAGGTAATTTAGTAAACCTTCTCCATAACATGAGCCCACAAATGAATGTAACCATGAAACCATCTTTATCACATTATCAGCAAATGTGTCACCTGCTGAAGCGTGAGGGACATAGAGACAGATGGACGGATGGATGGAAAACCGATTCCTATGTGTCAACTCTACTTACAGCAGGTGACACAAAAATGATTTTTCTGTAATTGTAATTATTACATTACAATTAAGGTTGCCCTCTTCTCTTTTCTTGTGTCACCTGCTGTAAGCAGAGGTGACACATAGGGATCACTTTTCCATTATTTGTCTGTCAGTCTGTCTGTCCGTCTAACTTTTTCAGTCACACTTCAATAGCTGGCACATGTGTTCACATGAGAACACTGTTGTTAATGTGGGGGTAGATGCTTGAGAAAGAAAACTGATCACCTTTAATCTGCACCCTATAGCGTATTATGACCAATGTAAAATCAGATCAACTTGAAATCCGTTCACATCCTGATCAGATTTTACAGGTTTTTACTACACATAGGAAAAAAGTTCAGCAAAACCTGATCAGACAGAGAATTTCTGTCAGTATGATTTAGTTTTTCAGTGGTCCAATGTGGAGAGAATACCATATTTTAAAGGTAACTAGAACTATCACTGAAGGTGATTCATACCCCCACCCCCATCTTTGACACAGGATGTATTCACATGACACATAAAACGAATGTTCACACATAGGATTTGGGCTTATAAGCATACCAAAAAAAAATATTATCACTAAAGGTGATCAATACCCACACCGGAAGTCTGTCATGTGTAGGAATACAGTTTCAAAAGTTTGCGTGAGTGTAAGACTACATGTATGTAAGGTTTAAAGTTAGTGTGAGCAATGGTTCAAAAGTTTTGGACAATGCTAAAAAGTTTTGACAGACAGATAGACATAGAGACACACATACAGACACACAGAAGAAAACAATTTGCCCCCCAGATCTGTAGCTGAGGAGAATAAAAATGCAGTCTAATTATGGTTCACATCCATATTTATTGTTTGCAAAAACCTGTCTTTAAGAATTTACATTGTGGTTTTCTTATGCACTGCACTTCCTCTCATCAAGATCAATCTACATATGAAGTTTCATCAACCTAGCTACTTTAGTATTGGAGTTATGCTCCGGACAAAATCAAAAGATTAAAAATGACAAAGGGCAATAACTCCTTTCAAAATACATGCAGAGCTATGGTTCTTGTGCACTGCACTTCCTCTCATCAAGATCAATCTACATATGAAGTTTCATCAACCTAGCTACTTTAGTATTGGAGTTATGCTCCGGACAAAATCAAAAGATTAAAAATGACAAAGGGCAATAACTCCTTTCAAAATACATGCAGAGTTATGGTTCTTAGGCACTGCACTTCCTCTCATGAAGGTCTATCTACATATGAAGTTTGATCAACATAAGTAAGTATTGGAGAAATGCTCCGGACAAAATCAAAAGAAAAAATTAACAAAGGGGAATAACTCCTTTAAAAAGCATGTAGAGTTATGGTTCTTATGCACTGCACTTCCTCTCATCAAGATCAATCTACATATGAAGTTTCATCAACCTAGCTACTTTAGTATTGGAGTTATGCTCCGGACAAAATCAAAAGATTAAAAATAACAAAGGGCAATAACTCCTTTCAAAATACATGCAGAGTTATGGTTCTTGTGCACTGCACTTCCTCTCATCAAGATCAATCTACATATGAAGTTTCATCAACCTAGCTACTTTAGTATTGGAGTTATGCTCCGGACAAAATCAAAAGATTAAAAATAACAAAGGGCAATAACTCCTTTCAAAATACATGCAGAGTTATGGTTCTTATGCACTGCACTTCCTCTCATCAAGGTCTATCTACCTATGAAGTTTCATCAACATAGGTACAGTAGTTTTGGAGAAATGCTCCGGACAAATATTTGTAGACCAACCGACGGACCGACCGACCGACAGGGTGACTCCTATATACCCCCCCAAATTTCATTTGTGGGGGTATAAAAATTAAATCAGAGCTTAGCGAAACCTTAAATTAAAAAAACAAGAAACATGTCAAATGGCACGAAACAAGGTTTTCAAGTGTCGCCCCAGGCAAGCAAAACTATTTTTAGTCACAGTGATCTTGACCTTATTGACCTTAAAATCAGTCTCTGAATCTTCCTCTTTCCATAAAGTATCTATCTACAATATCTGATCATCATACTCCTAAAAGATATGACAGAAACAAAAATTCTATTTTAAGTAACAGTGACCTTGACCTTAACCATATCATACTGAAAATCTTTCCCAGTCTTCTCTTCCCATAAGGTATCTACCTACAAAGTATAAAAACTTCTCTTTTTCGACTGAAACAAAATGTTGATGCTCGCTCATCTGCCTGCCCACCCAAAAACATACCCCATTCTAATAACCAGGATTTTCATTGAAAACCTGGTTTAAAATAATTATAAACATTGCGGGAACCACCCCTGACCAGATGTTCTGTTAAACCTTTCTCAGCTCAATAACATTCACGTAAGAGATAGTCTGATTTACATAATAATCTCATGTAATTGAACCATCTAGAAAAATATATAATAATTTCTGCCTAACAAGATTTCTGCATTGCAGTTATTTCTCTCTCTCAAGCAAAAAACAAAGTCCTTAGTTAGGACTACTTTATCAGAATCAGAAGATATCACAAGAGTTTACATAATTTACACAAGCTATTGAACACTTTACACTCTGAGACAACTGTTCACAGTGTGACATGACAGACTATTTCTAAAGCACAAGTGTTAAGCTGATGTACTATTTAGATATACATGTACATGTATAGGGGTATTGTAGTTCAAACTGGGAAGAATGCCATATTTACAATTACCTACTGGCATGCATTCATTGATAGTTACATTTCAATAAAGAACCAGTCAATGTAACCTGTCCATGTACCTCAACACTAAATATAAGACTTATGCCATTTAAGGCATTAGGAGTCCAAAAAATCCATATTCTTACAGAGTATAGCTTTATTTGGCTCTATATAAATTATATGTACATACACTAATTCTCAAACTCACGCACTCTATTTTTTTAAGAAAGGTGCACAATGGATGGAGAATAGGTATAAGAGTATAGGTTTTACTAAATGGACCATAAAAGATGTTTGATCAAATTAACCCTTTCCCTCATATAGACTCATTTTGACAAACTCAGTAGGTACCACATAAAGCCTGATATGCAGAAAACCACAGTTAAACCTGACCAAATTTAATTACAAAATCCTCATTTCCAGACCACTGAGGAGCAGCGAACAGCATAAAACCTGATCAGCCTGCGAGTAACTCGCAGGCTGATCTGGTTTTATGCTGTTCGCATAGGTCTTTTCATGGTGTCCTCTATGAGGGAAAGGGTTAAGATGACTAACAAAGGTCTTGACATCAAGTAGACCTGCAGCATGGTACCCCTAACCCTCATCCCATTTTTCCAAGTGTCATGATTCCTCAATGTGGTGGCAATAAAAAGGGATGTGTGTGTAAATGTAGTACTGTGAAATCATTAATTTTCATGGGACACTAATTTTCGTTGATTTTGTGGAGGGTTTTATTCATGAATATTAATCCCCCACAATAACTTATCTTTTATTTAGACCTCACATTTTCTAGAACACAGATCCACGAAAAAATGTACCCACAAAATCCTTTTAGGTACATAATCAACGAAATTTAATGTCAACGAAAATGAATAATTTTACAGTATGTATCACTATCCAAGCAAAGATAAAAAAGGCATGATAGCTCAACTCAGTTGACAGTAACTGTGTGAGATACTTGGGAAAGTGGCATGATACCAGACCTTTCACATTCCACTTTCTCCTGCCACCCTACGACCTGCAGCACATTACACTAGCTGGCTCCCAGTTCACACCTTTACAATGGCCAACATCATTGAACAGATTGCATGTCCAGAGAAAACTAATGTGTTTGTTTACAGATAGAGGGAATGATAAATGCACCTCGTTAATAATTAACAATGAGGCAGACAGCTGTGGAAAACAATCAGAGTCCTGAGAAGGATCCAATGGGTGTGGTCCAATAACTGATAACAGGTCAAGGTCACTGGATTTAATAGTTCAGTGAGTCTGAGACTCATTTTTTCTAATTAAAGAACAAAAATATGGGAAAACAAGAGGGCTGTAATGACCCTATATCGCTCACCTGAGTACCTCACAATTCTGGGCATTGGTTTCAGAGAAGAAGAAATTCAGCATTTCTATATATAATATTCTTAAGGAAACCAACTGAACCCCTGTGGCCTCATTTTTTCAAGGGATCAATTTTGTTTCAGTGATTTTAGTCGAGGGTCAAATGGCGATCATTTAAGCAATATGAAATTAAATCCTAATGACTGGTTGATGGGTATTATTTATTTTTTAAATAAAATATATTTTGGTAACCATAGCAGCAAGAGTTTACATTGATAAATTTTATTAAGCTTTTCCTGTGAAGGTCCACCCAAGGATCACTCATGCCACGTTTCATCAATTTCTTATAGAGAATTCATTTAAAGCACCAACAACAGGCAATTAAAGACGTAGGGTGATAACAACAGCTCATCTTGATTCATGTTGTTGTTATGATAAAAATCTCTGTGATCACAGTACATACTGGGTTTTCCTTAAGAGGTGGCTGGTGGCAGATTTGACTGCCTCAAGTCCTTTCCTGGCCAGCTCAAATTTGTCAAATTGTTAAAAAATAGGAATAATTCAAAGAAAATAAAAAAAAAAACATAAGAAAATGTAGAACCCAGAGACCTCCCTGCCTCCTAAAATTTAAAATTAGCCTTCTACTCTGATTCTTAAGGAAAACCCGGACATAACTCAGGTCACTCTCAGGCTGATCTGGTTTATACTGCCCTTATTTCACCATCTGAACATAAAGCAAGACTTATATTTCTGTATTTGTTGTCATTTTCAAGGGCAGATAACTCAAAATCAAAATGTTTTATTTCCAGTCATTATGCAAAATTTAAAACAATTCTGTTCAATAGATTTTTCACATGCTTCAGCAAATAAACATACTGTGTTTTTCTTGAAAAAAAAAAGAAGAAAATTTCTATATATTCATGAATGCGACTTTAGTAGAAAATCTGTTGCAAAGAATTTGAAAACTTTTACACAGTGACAGAGGATAAAGGACCAAACATCAAGTTGAAATTAAATGAAGTGTTGCTAGCCCATAATTCTGAGTTATCTGCCCTTGAAAATGACTGAAAAGAGCAAAAAACTCACATTCAGAGGCAGATAACTCAAAAAGTAGAGTGGTGACCCCTATTTCTTTGTCCATAGATTAGTTTCTACTGTAATTCTCTTTAATCGTGCAAAGTTTTAGAAAATTCTCATGGATAGTTTTAATTTTCCTTCTTTGTCCATATAAACAAGAGGGCCAAGATGACCCTGAATCGCTCACCTGAGAAATGTTGCCTTCATTGCCAATTATTGTATTATGAGTCATACTGAATACATAATACTTTGTGGTTTCTGACAAAAAGATTTTTTGAGGGTATTCCAATAAGTCTATGTAAAATCAAGTGACCCCCTAAGGCGGGGCCAATTTTGACCCTAGGGCCATGATATGAACAAACTTGTTAGAGGTTCACTGGGCCATGTTACACACCAAATATCTAAACTCTAGGCCTTGTGGTTTCTGACAAGAAGATTTGTCTAGTTTTTCCTATGCAAGTCTATGTAAAATCAAGTGACCCCTGGGGCAGTGCCAATTTTGACCTCAGGGTAGAGGTCTTTAAGACAATGCCACACACCAAATATCTTAGCTCTAGGCCCTGTGGTTTTGGAGAAGAAAATTTTTAAAGATTTCACTTTAAAGATCTATTTTTAGCTCCTGTGACCGAGATATGCAACAGACCGGAACCATTTGAACAACTTTGGTAGAGCTTCATGCAAGGAACATCACAGGCAATTTTCATCAATTTTGGCCCAGTGGTTTAGGAGGAGATATTGTTTAAAGAAATTTGATGACGCCGGAAGTATGCACACACGACAGACAAAAGATGATCACAATAGCTCACCATAAAAATAACAGCATTGTGCGTGTATGCCTTTAAAAGGGCCAGACAGACAATGGACATTCATCGATCCGAATAGCTCATCCTGAGCACATCAGCTCAGGTGAGCTAAAAATCCATTTTGTTTCTTATATCATTTTAAGTGCCAGTAAATTAAATAAATGAATATTTATGAGGTAAAGTCTTAAATATTTCATAGTGAAGATTTTGTTGCAAAGGTCATTTCCTTGTTAGTTCTCACATGGTGAAGGGCTAATTGCTTATCAATATTTGCGGTGGACTGACCTTCTTCTAGGACTGCCATGAGATCATCGTCCGTCTCGCACTCCATGACAAACAGGTTCTCCACATAGAAACCCTTGTTTTTGGACCACCGCACCTGTAGGTACCGCCGCATGTTTGGGTTCAACAGGTCTATCACCTGCAAAGGAAAAAGCCACACTGCCAACCTAAGTGTGTAATAATGTGACTGAAACATTCCTGTGTCCTATATTTTCATCATTTGGAGACTACTACAATTTATACTTATCCTTGATGACAGTTTCTGGGGTAGATAAGTTTTTTGCACAGGAGTTATGTAAGAATATCTTGCTCCCAGCAAGACTTTAACTTTAGGCATGCTGTCATGTGGCTAATATGACAACTCTGACAGCCTGTTCATGGTATTTATACAAGGCAGCACAGTATATATTACCAATGCATTGTAATACTATGAAGTTAGCAAGATATATTACTGATGCATTATATTTCAATGAAGGGAACAAGGTATGTCACCAATGCATTGTACTTCTATGAATGTAGTAAGGTACCGGTATGTTACCTGCTCATTGTAGATCTCGAGGTAGGAAGCACGGACGATCTTGTTGCCCTGCTGTGCATTCAGTTGTTTAAAGAGGTACTTGAGGGAGCGCTGTATAATTCCATACATCTCCGGGTCCACCTGCTTCCCCTCCTGGAACTGTAACATACAAAGCACACCCCCATATACAGGCAGCTCAGACATGTTTACCATACTTGTAAAACTGACATGCACACCCTACACACATGCCCTCATCCCCCATGCCTCTAGTTTCATAACTGATTTTCAAACTTTACCTCAAAGAACTAATTATAACATTGGATAGTTGATTTTCAAAGCTACATTTTCATTCTTTAAGCTAGTCATTTTCATTTTTCAAGCGTCATTTTCATTGTTTTTCAAAGCTACATATTCATTGTCTTTTTCATGTCTATGATATAATTGTTTTCAGATACATTTTTATTTTGCAAAACAGAAAGTAAGCATTTACAAATAAACTTAAAAAAGTTTGGCACTGGGTGAAACAGCAGAGTATATGCACTACCCTAACCTGACTCTAGAAGTCACTGGCCTCTAAAAATATAGTCCCGAAATGTTGTCCGATGCTGAATTGTGTGCTACCAAAGAGCAGGGTTGCAAGCGACCCTGTCTATATTATTTAATAGTATTCTCAGGAATACCCGACATTTCTTTCATGCCATGAATTACCAGAACATATTCAAGAATCTCACTGAATAGTGAATAATATATATTTTACTGATGAGCAAATGAAAAAGTGAATCTACTGTGCACATACTGTAATGGATAGCATACATTGTGACTTTGTGGATACATAATTAACAAGATGCTGTAGACAGTGAGACATCAACCAAGAGGATTAGGCCCAGGAAGTTTTAACATTTACCATTTATTTATTACCATTTTACACACTGTAGGAGCAAAGAGAAGCCTGATCAAATAAAAAATTGACCAGCCTGCAAGTAAGCTTACCAGATTTGATACAGTACTGTTTCATAAAAAAAAAACATTTGGGCCCCAGTCTAGATACAAAATCATACACCGCAGCTCAATATTGAAACTATAAACTCTATTCAGTGCAGTTTAATAATACAGCAATATTTGGGGTCCCAGTCTAGATAAACACTATTCAGTGCAGTTTAATAATACAGCATGATTTGGGGTCCCAGTCTAGATACAACACTATAAGATACTGTTTTATTATAGATATATGAATGTGGTTCCAGAGTCCCAGTCTAGAAACAACTTTATACAGTACAGCTTTATTTTGTTTATTTTGAAACAGTATTTTGGATATCAGTCTAGATATTACATTTTCTGACTACATAAAAAGTTGATATGGGGTCAAACATTAGACCATGTTATATTTGATTTTGCATTATAATGATGCAAGCTCATTGTATAATGGAACAAATCATTATGGCTGTACACTGTACCATATATTAATTCATTTACTCCATAACCTGTATAGACTTTAGAGAAGCTCTTTCAGCCTGACTAGGACCCTGGTATATGTTACAAGGCTTGCTATCACAGTCCTGTGTATTGAGGCAGTGGTTACTTACATAAATGTTCCATATCGCAACAAGAGTGTTCTTTAGAACATGTGTGTCACCTGCTGAAGCGTGGCAGAAAAAGTGTGATGGACATGCAAATGGAGGGACAGACGAAGAAAAAGTCATTCCTATGTGTCACCTCTGCTTACAGCAGGTGACACAAACAAAAGACAATAAAAGCTGACAGAAAAAAATGAGTTGCTATATTCTGTGATCTTTTCAGAAATAGAAAACAAGCAAAATATCCAGCCACATGCTGATGTTAAGCAGAGTGAAGAACATCCGACTATTGTATGACTTTGCTCAACTGACAAGCTACGAATCTCTGGTCACATCTAGGTAAACACAGCGTCAGATACCCATGGCTGCATACTACATCTGTTAGCTGTGGGATACTTGGCTAACACTTTATCTTTAAAGAATATTAATTCATAATAGGTTATACTGATCAATCAAAATGCTGCTTACACAAATGAGTACTCTTAAGTCTGAGACCTAAATCTGTAAGTCGGAAAGTCAAAAATCCCCACTACCTACTGGGGCAGTGAATAGTGGTGTGGATTTTCAAATGATCAATAATGAGCAAATGCTAACTAATAATCCCACAGGCGATGTATGGAGTAACAAAATGAGCGCTTGTGGGTTTCCGATGCTGAGGTAAACAATAAATATACAATAATCTGCTTAAAATTGTAGATGTCCAACCTTCTACAACTGTCACGTGAGAATCAGTCATTGATATACTTGGGGTGCAGCTAAATCGTCCACTGAAAGCCAGAAGGAGCTATCAGCCTTATTTTTACATATGATGATAGCCCCTTCTGGCTTTCAATGGATGAAATTATAATGCTACAGTTGGGGTCAAAACCTAAATTCACCATGATATTGAACTGCATGATAACTAACTTAAGTCAACTAAACATCTAAAAGGAAAGTCAGTTTTGGGATCCAATGTTTGACTGAATTATATTGGTTTTCCGTGTTATAATCAAGCATGTTTTAATAGATCCACATATTATATGCACTTGACATACTATAAGAACCATAAACACTAACCTACATATCTCATTTACATTTTTCTTGAATCATTTACACTAAATTACACACAAATGTATATCTACCCGAATTTTGAAAATTCTCATTCTCCCCCCCACTACCTTGCCATAAGCTCAACATAAAGGTAACTAAATCCAGTATATCACTGACTAAGGCTACTCACAATTAAGTAATCAATTAAACAGTACTTGAACAATGCATGATGTTGATATGGTATAACTCTTCAGTAAATACCAAATGAACTTCGAGACATCAAGTCTGTTAACATAACATACTGTAGCCCACTCTTAACTGCACAAAACCTTTACAATTAATTAACCACTGCTACAGGAAACCAGGAATATTTCAATATACTCAACCAGTTTTCCTCACCAATTAGTAAATACTCTTTCATGATATAAATATTTACATATATAATAAAATATTTATCTTTGTAATGCAATAGGTTTAAAAAAACTCTCTATTTTCCCACTAATCTCCCAGAGAAAGATTAAAGTATTAATTCAATATTTGAGCCTGGGATTAACACAATTAAATTACCAATTTGCCTATTATGTGGAAACGATCCATGCAACCTTGATGAACTGACTAAAAGCTATTCTAGTGAGGAAAAATGCACACAATACATGGCATTTAATGGTATTTAACTCTTAGTACTAACACAGACAGAGAGAAGTTTCCTCACTAACGAAATACTGAGCTGTTTAATGAGTTATCTATAATTATCTACAGTCCATTTACGATAATTCCAACGGTCGCAGACTGACTGAAATGTTCAAAAATTGTTCATCAATTACCGTGTTTACCTACCAGTGGACAATTTGTGTATTTGTAAGAAATACATGTCGTGAGAATCATTGGCGTATTATATACATGTATATAAAATACAGAACACAGTTATTTCTTATGTTTGATTTTATTCTGCATAAAAATCATAAATCACATATAAAAGCACAACATTGTAAAAAAAAAAAAAAAAATTATTTACAAGCCTTACTTGTAACCTGGGCCCTTCTCTGAATTACTCGGAAATTGAAAATTACCTATCCCGATTCAATTACTCATAATTATAAATGGTAATTACAAATGCATCTGTAAATCTATCAATTGTTGTTACTGATAGCGTGATAATGCTCTTGCAGAGCATACAACAAAAGTGAGGTTCAGACACTTACACTGATATTTATATTTAACCCTTTCCCTCATAGAGGATACCATGAAAAGACCTATGCGAACAGCATAAAACCAGATCAGCCTGCGAAAACTTGACGGGACCATGACATTGATTTTATATGTGATATATAGGAAAACTTGATGGAACCATGACATTTATTTTATATGAGATATATAGGAAAACTTGACGGGACCATGACATTTATTTTATATGAGATATATAGGAAAACTTGACGGGACCATGACATTTATTTTATATGAGATATATAGGAAAACTTGATGGAACCATGACATTTATTTTATATGAGATATATAGGAAAACTTGATGGAACCATGACATTTATTTTATATGTGATATATAGGAAAACTTGACGGGACCATGACATTTATTTTATATGGGATATATAGGAAAACCTGAAGGGACTGTGACATTTATTTTATATGAGATATATAGGAAAATTGATGGAACCATGACATTATAGTAAATGGACTATAATTAGCTGGATATTTGTTTTGAATAGCTCAACTTCACACCTACAGAAAATTTAACATGAAAAAAAATACAATATCTTAGCTGAAACACTATCCACTCGCGGTCCACCAACAATACTTAGCATTAAGTTATTACTTAATCTCTTAAATAAGGTAGGAGAACACCCTATCATTCTTTAAAACGCAGCATATTACAGGATTGGTGATTGCAAAAACCAAATCTAATGCCTCTAAGTGGACAAGCTATATACATGCACCTGTTAGCTTGTACCATGGTTACACAATAGATAAATATGTTTTGCATGACAAGCTCCTGTAAAGGTATGTGTCATTTCAGACTGAAAATTGCTTTCTAACTGATCTGACTTTACCATGGTCAACTATGGTGCAAAAATAATCTGAGGCATAAAAAATTAACCCTGCTACCTCATGACTATTTATATACAAATTTATGACTTGCTGAATATTGATTTACTGAACATTAAATGGTATAAGAAACAATGGATTTTTTCTTTTGCCATGCAGACAGTGTACAATATTGAATGAGCAAAGAGAGGAGGTTCTGATCAGACCTGATCTCGTTTTACTCTGTATGCCATTGTGTCATCTCTAAACCAAGTTCATCCATCTCCGGAGTCTATATTTTAAACTAAGGATTCTAAGTCATTTCCTTTTTTTAAACATACCAGTTCAACACCTAGTCATATCTGGTAATTAATACATTTATTTAGCATGAAATATAATACTAGCCACTGAAATTTTAATAGATTAAATAAAACATCACTAAAATTTGCATTTCTTGAGACAAAGTCTAAGTCATAGACTCCATAGACTCCTGTGATTAATGAACTAACGCACTGGGCCCTGTTATAACCCACCCTGATTACCATACCCAGAAAATGCATTAATTGTCTCTATGATTATTTATTGATAGAGAAACAACTGTTATTTATGAACATCAACAAACTCTCCATGGAGTTTCCATGAGACTGAAAGCATGAATATTAGATAAACTGATGAAAGATTATTAAGAAAGCCAGACATCATTGTGGGTATATGCAATAAACATTTAGTGATGCAACTGGGAAAGAAATGATAATAGTTGATCTTATATTGATTGATGGAGTTGATCTGATATCATGCCTTGTGTAAACATTAAGCTACTCAGTCTTTTTCAATTTCTATTTTCGCTTAGCATATTTTTACAGTCAACCCTTGCTAAACACAAAATCTAAAACAGTTTAAATGCAGCAAGAACTATCTCCAATAGTTATTTTGTTTGAAATATCATTTGTAAACTCCAAACTTCATTGTTAAGGATAGAGGGCAGTTGAATAATTGTTTTTCACTAAATGTTGTCACAGTTGATATCAACTATGATCAGAATTGATTGTTTTTAAGTTTATACTGTGCAAAATTAACCTGTGTATTTGAGGAGAAAAGGGTTAAGATTTAAATGCATATGAAAGAAAATATCAAACTAACAGAGAAGTTAAATTCCTAAAATCTCAGACTGATGAGTTAAGTCAATTTAATATTTAGGTGTAAATTGGGGGGAAAAAATATTTCATTTTGGAATGGGGGGAAATCTAAAATGTTAATGTAAAACTGAAAGAAAATAATGTAAAGACAGAAAATCTTGTCAACTAAAATGATTATGGGGAGAAGCTATGATTCAAATTGTAAAAATAATTTTGTTTATTCTACACTGGTAAAATTTAGGTGTAAATTGAAGAAAATCTATTTTGAGATCTGAGTCAAGTTACATACCAATTTAACCTTTTCCCTCATAGAGGAAACCATGAAAAGACCTATGTGAACAGCATAAAACCAGATCAGCCTGCAAGTAACTCGCAGGCTGATCAGGTTTTATGCTGTTAGCTGCTCCTCAGTGGTCTGGAAATGAGGATTTTGTAGTTAAATTTGGTAAGGTTTAACTGTGGTTTTCTGCAGATCAGGCTTTATGTGGTACCTATTGAGTGCGTCAAAATGAGTCTATTTGAGGGAAAGGGTTAAGTTTAGTGAGGAAAAATTTCAGTTTAGATATTTCATGAAATTCTGGCCCAGGGCCCAAATGGTGCATACCTGACCACTGGAATAAGATAATATGAAGTATATAGGGTAGGGGTTATCGAACACCTGACATAAATACATCATTTCCAGGTAAAAACTACCCAAATTGCAAATGACTTTGTCTAAAAATTGGCACCCTATCTGTAAGGCTATTGTCATAATGATCAAAGTGAGGGCTGAAAAATAATTAACCTAAATGTTGGCACAATACCATGCACAATAGTCTGTGTACTAGCTCATTAGCATGTCTGTTTATGTTTATTTTGACTATCTTTTTTATATAAAGACAATGAAAAATAATAAATGTGTGTTTTAAATAAACCTTGTTTAGACTTCAAAACATGCTTATAGTCATGCTGCATAGAGGGGTTGAATTTGGAATACTTTGTGAGATTTTCAAGTTTATGTCAATCAGTGGAAATTATTCAATTGTTATGACTAAGGTTTCAGAAATGAATCATTTGTCATTAACAATCAGTTGTGAGCAAATTGATCAAAACAAAATACCAATAAAGTTGTATCTTAAGTCTTATTTTATATTAACCATTACTGGCCAATTAGAATTTGTTTACCTGGTTTCCACATCTAACCATCTTTTGTTCACATAATACAGAGATCACACCACAGATAACACAATCCACGATGAATGTGATGAATGTTCATGTATGACAGCCATATTCCTTATCCTGCATGAATTTCTTTTTTTTCTCCCATTAATGATAACAAGTTGTTCTCTGCAACACGAGCCACCTGCTGAAGCGTGATGGAAAAAGTGTGACGGACGGACAGACAGACGACAGCAGGAGACATAATAATTGTCATAGACCATCAATCTTGATATGAACACATCACACTGCCATTCAAACATCAACAAATTGAAATAAATCAACCTTTAAAGTACATACATAGTATATACAGAAAATAAGATGTTAGTTTGACTGGGAATTACCATTTACTTAAAATCCTTTCCTTGACCCTGTGTAGTAATATTCTACTATAAGAATTTTGAATTATTTCACATTTGCACTTTTAAACGAGAATAAACAGATAACTAAAATTTCTGAACTAATTAATTTTATACATTAAAAGTATAGAATATTTGTTTATCTCCATAAAATGGTGACAGTAACAGTTCATATTTATTGTTTATTCTTGGAACTTTATCCCCGACATTGTACATGGAAGAAAGACGATCAGGTGACATGTAGGATAGAGTTATCTCCCTTGGGGGAATCCCTTTCTTCATATGCTGAAAATGGGAGTTGAGTCACATTACACTACACCTACTGGGCTTACCAGTCCTGGACCTACCCTTTCATGCTGAGCATCAAACAATGGAAATATACAAGTACAATTTTTACAACTTAAGCATGATGCAGCCAGGGATTGAACCCATAACCTCTCAGCTGCAGGGAACCAACCTCTTGGCGAACAGGACTTGAATTAGACTTGTAGTGGAAAGCTACAATTAGATCATTAAGGTAAACCATCAAGTTTAATACTGTCATGCTAAGCTAATCTTCACACTGACCCAATTATCATGATGCCAAAACAGTCATATCCCTACCCTGAACCTTTGTTAAAAGTAACTATTGAAAACAAGGTTCATGTGTTTGTCAGAGCCTTGTACAGTTTTTCACTGGTTACACCCATATGCATAATCAATTCAAGGCAGTTTGGCGACACATTAATTTTAGTATAATCATGTTCAGCATTAAATATACCATTGCAACTATAATGGTTAATTCTAGGGTTAAAATTTAAAAAAAAAATGACTAACTGAAAATCTATGTCATTTTAAACCTCTTAAGTTTTACAAGAAGAAAACAACATCAAGTCATGATAGTCTGAGGACAACTGATCCTACAGAGGTTGTCAACCCAACATTACGGTAAGATTCTCTTATAATCTTTCTGATGCAAAGTACTGGTCCAACCCAGAAACTGCTTTGTGTGGGGATAAGTTGAGGATTATCCCAACTGAGAAATAATCCCTGTGTGTTATATATGGGTAGGATTTAAATCAAGGACGAATGTATAAAGATTCTTTCCTGACCTCGATAATCCAACTCAAATTCCAGTCTGACACCAGAACCAGAATTTGTTTTCGTTAACATTCTGTAAATGATCTCTCTCACTTTATGACAAAGCCATTACTGACGATGGGATCACTGATCTGATACAATAATGAGCTCATTTATTCCCTTAAGTTACCATTAAATTTTGTTATCATTCTTTGTTGTTATCAATTAATTCACTGACTGTTGTCAATAATCACTAAACTCTTGAATCAGGCACTTAATTCTGTTATCATTCTATGTGGTATTCATTCAATTTAATGACTAACAACTCATCAAAATGATACGGTATCCTGAATCAAGTGCTTATCAAAATCTGTATTTACTAACCATTTATCCCTTACCTACCAATACTTCCCTTTCTTTTATGAACTGGCTAGTGATATATTACTTCTGTAGCTATGTCATCAAAGGTGAAATCGTTTGTAGTTGATCTTCCCTACACTAACTTAACTGGCCACTTCCTACTATCCACCCAGATCCAGTCTTGATATAAATTAACATCTTACATACAAATGAGGATAAGCCAGTGCCAAATACCAGAACGGCAAAAGATCACTCTGTCAACATGGACAGATAACAACGAAAAGGTCAATACAAAATTATGCTGATCAGGAATTCCCTTATGTCATCCATTAAAGATGTTTGAATTTTTCAAACATGTCACAAGTGGGTATCTCTCCCATACACAAAAGAGTTGCATTAAATAAGTTATTTCCTGTTTATCAATCTTAAGGTAACCTTCATTGAAACCATGTCATCCAACTTGAGGTACCATTTGTTAGTCATTTATTCACAGGCCAAGACCTTCAAGCACCACTACAGTTTTCATGAAGGTATTACGTAAATACCTCTACAACACTGCTATATCCAAGCTTACACTATATACTTCTTTAGTTTTTTTTTTTTAAATTCCGGCCTTTAAACACTGCTCACTAGTATGTTCTACATCTTCTGATATTAATGTTAAGATGGACAGGATAAGACTGAATGAGATGTTGCTACCAGTGGTGTATTTACAAAACAAAACAAGACTTACTGCTCTCTTTTAGCCATAAAACTAATAACTATTTGTGATTTTTTTTCCGCTCCTCAGACTAAAGGACACAAATCTTATCAAAAATATACATGGATACACATTCATCATCTTTAAAAAAAAATATTTTCAACACTTTAAAGCGATTCTTGTGACAACATATTGCATGAACATTGAACACACTTCTGATCATTGTTTTGACTATGGTGGTTGACTATGGTGATACAACAGTGTCACAGTCCATGCACCACTTTGTTCTGTTGTCCGTACAGTTGGGTGTCTTTTAACATGCATGACTTACCAGTCCACTCTTCTGTTACAAGGATCAATATAACAGAATCAGTTGTTGTTGTTTGGTTTACTTGTTTAAAGGTAAAGTCCTTGTTATGGTTCCGCTACATTTCGGACCTCATGACCCTTCACGGAGATAACCAAGGTTTCCTAATGTTTCATTAGAGTACCTTGGTTATCTTGGTAGAGGTTAAAGTGGTCCAAGACGTAGCAGAACCATTACAGAGACTTTACCTTAATGAGAATTTGACCTAATACAAAAGACAATCTGGGTCAAATTCCACAAACAATTCTTAGCATTAAGTAATACTTAAATACTAACCAGCAAATGTCATTACTCTTCTCTTTTAAAAATACCTAAATATTTCATTCCTTTACAAATATTGTTAGTTTTAAAGGTAATAATTGATTTCGCTTGCCTTAGTCATTTACTTGAATATTTTATAAAACAGGAATGCTGGAAGGTGTTTAAGAATTTAATTACAGTCCAGTCACAATAACGAAATGCAATGGAATGAAATGACGGTGTAAAGCGAAGTAATTTGCAGGTCCCAGTCGAATTTGTTCTTTATTCAATGTAAAAAATTTTGCAATTGAACGAAGAAAAGATGGAACGAAAGATGCGTTGGAACAAACAATCTATTAGGTCCGAATTGCCAATTAACAGCTGATTAATGACATGCTTGAATGTTGTGTCGGTCAGTATTTACACCTACTTGAGTGACATCTGTCGCTTGAGTGTGATGGCCATTATTGTCTGTAATTAGTCAATCAACACGCCATCCGTGACACTGATTGTTACAAACTAACACGAAGCTTACAAGCAAGTTCGTTTGTTTGTAACAGGGGATTTTTTGAGTGATTAAATGTCAAAACTTAATCAACAGTATAAGTATTGGTCGCCAGCTCTGTTTTGTCATATCATAAAGTACACGAAAATACAAACATGTAAGAACGAAGACAACAACATAATCTTTGTTATCTGATATCAGCATTCTGAGTAATTCAGTGAAGGACCCAGGTTATGTGGGGGAGGGATAAATGAATCACCGATTGCATCTACAATGCAGATGAGACAGCATCTTCTTCAAAATGTTGCCTGATAAAATGCTTGAGTTCAAAGAAGATTGATTGTAATGGGGGCAAAGGTTCCAAGGAAAGATTAAATGTTCTGGTCTGTCCTAACATGTCATGCCATTGTACATCATAGGCAAGAGTACTATAACAAGGTGATTCAAGGCCATTCAATCCAGTTAATTTTGTTGTTCATCGCTTGTCCTTACTACATAACATGTTGATATAAAAAATATAATATATATTAATGAAACAGTCTTTTATTCTTTATTGTTTTACGAGCATAGTGTTTTATAAAAAGTCCAGTAAATTGCAGAACAACATAGAAATGTAATATACAGACAAAATTGTACATTGACAAATAATGGCAATAAAATTTAATGAAAATTGTACATTTGGTATACATATACATACATTTATATATGAAAACAATACAGAGACGATTTACGATAATACCGTTATTATGACGTTACAACATTACTGATTTACGGCATATGTTGACTATCATATGGCATATACATACATGTGTATACAAAGGAAATGGTATCTGCGGTCAATGCGGTTAAGATACGAATGATAGATGCGATGGAACGAAATATTTGCGTGATTCAGTAACTCTTCGTACTATCGCGACTGGACTGTATTACTTAGTGCTAAATATTGTTGGTGGAATTCAAGCTAGGACTTAACTACATCTTCTATTTAACACCGGCTTGCTCTACACAGTATCAAATCAGTACCACCAAACACTGTATGAGTATTACATAATTTAACGGCTAGTATATCACTTAAGTAATCGTGTTGAAAGCATATTGTTTTTGATATCTACTTAGTATAATGAGAACTGAGGACTAAGAAACGCATAAATTCCAGCAAAATAGCGCATCCATCTTATTACTCTCGACCTATACATGCTCTGCATAAGGATGTTACAAGTTGCTGATCTAAATCTTAAACAAGAACATTACACAAACTGGGACAAACATTGGGCTTCTTTCACTCTCTAGCCAACCTGAACCAGAGGTTCAAACATTCCTCTCACACTTGGGTGTCCTTGAACAATATATCTAAGCATGCAGTCAGTGAGGGCATAGAATTTAACATTTCAGGTGGGTCAAACATTGACCTTGACATCTCCTCTACCTGGCAACAACTACATGACAATCTAAGGTCAACCATGGCAGGTCAGCTACAAATGACCTTTATATCTGCAAATCACAGCAAGGTCATTCTAAAATGACCTCTATGACAGTATACCACAGCAAGGTCATCCTAACATGACCTCTAAGACATTAATCACAGCAAGGTTTTATTCAAACAACCTTTGTCACACCAAATCATACCAAGGTCATCCGAATATGACCTTTGATTACCAATCCTAGCTAGGTCATTTTGGGAAAACTCTACTGCTTAAATTTATAGCTATGGGAAGGTCAATATATTAAGAACACTTGTTGCATAAAATAACTAAATTTTCAATAAAAATGAATATTGAGCCAAATTTATCATAATTTTGAGAATTATTTGTTCCCACACAAAATAAACAAATTATTCACTTACAGAAAGGGCAAATAAAGATGACCTTTCCAATAAGTGTTATCTAGATCATGAGCATATGACATGCTTCATACAGGCTAATCAATGAAGTTATTGGTTCGTCCAGAGTTAACCATGTTTGGCCAAGTCTAGGAGCATCAAGTAGGAGATGAGAGGCAGTGGAGATGTCTAGTCAATCAATGTTGGGGGCGGTAAACTTTTGGTGGACAGTCATATTTGTACAAACACATGTCACTTACCCCTCCCTCTTTCTACAGAGAAATAACAAGTCAGACATGGGTTAAAATCAATACAGACAAGCTTTGGTAGAAAATAGGTAGAAGTTAGAGATAAGAATGTCAGAGAATTAAAGAACACAAAATGTGAAGAAAATTAAAATCATGTGTGAAATAAAAGTGAATAAATTTAAAGATGAGAAAAAAAAAACACAGGTGCAAACTTTCCAGATTTAGAATTATCAGGACTTGTGACAGATTTTGTTATTTTAAGTTTTTTAATTAAGTGTGTGTAGAGTAGATATGCTAGATGTAATGACAAGAGAAACACAAGTTCCAGCAACAAATGATATTATGAATGTTAACAATCACCCTTGATCTAAAACACCAAACGGCAATGTGCAATGTTACATTGGCATATATCAGAGATGGCAAGAAAAACTGAAAGAAGAAAACTGAAAGAAAGACAAGTTATCAGGAGGAAGTATTTACCTGTTGTGGTGGCCCTGTCATGGTGTGGGTCTTACCAGATCCAGTCTGACCAAAAGCTAATGCAGTGCAGGCATACCTACAGGTGGGAAAACATAGACATATTCTTCATGCATAAAATAATGATGTTGTTTTGCTATACTCAAAATTGTCTGTATGTTGGGTTCAATTTTACACTGACAGTATGAGACTATGTCTACTTGAGACTGATATAGTGTTGCCAAACTGCAGTATCATGCCATAGACATATGGCATCATGCCACACATGGTCTTATTATCCTGACTCTGGGCCAACCAGGGACCAAACCCACAACCTCTCCCTTCAAAGGTGGACACTCCAACCCCTTGGCCACCATGGATTGTACAGAAAAGAGTGATATTCATTTAAATGATATAATTATAACACCTGTTACAGGAAAAAACTTGTGTGTTATCTTACTCTTGAAATATAAATATATGTTGTGCAGTTGTTACATGTTTTGCCTACACCACTGACTTCAGTTTAAGCCAAGGTCAATGTCATTGACAAATGTATTGGTACAACACTGGTCTAATAAAAAAAAACATTTAAAAAAATCATGAAGCAAATTCATAATACTGAAGAGTTTATGACTTAAAAAAGTAACCCCAATTTATGGATTGCCTGTATATGTCACATCTTTATCGAGAGCATAAGATCTTTTAATGGCAAGGTAACATGAATCTTCAAACGAAATCTAAATTTTAAGAGCCCCCCCCCCCCCCTCCCCCCCCTAATGTATTGTTAAGTATTATTTTCCACTCATTACTAGGTCAAGTACTCATCTACAGTATTCCAAACAAAACCTGAAAGTTCTATTGCAAAAACCAGGTCAATCATGCTTGATCCTATGATATTCCCAATGTTGCTTTCTGACAATTTGATAATCTAGCTCAGTTGTTTTTTTACATTGTACAGGCCCCAGTGGGTGAATGGTTCAAGTACCTGCAATAAAACAGGGTGGTCATAAGTTTGATCCCTGGCCATGACATACGCAATTAAGTCATTAAAATTGTTTTTGTATATCTCCCTAGCCTGGTGATTAGCAAATAAGAGTTGTCCAATGTCAGGAGTGGACATGACATCACAGTTAGACTGTCTCATGTAGACTGCAGGATGTTAAACCTAACACAGTTTTGCATTCTGGCACAACTGCAGTTCTGTCCCAAACATGTATGTGAAATGTTTTATACCATCCATCCAGCAGTGGGTGTCAGAAATGTCTTTTTAAATACACACAGTGATTAGATGGAGCACCATACATGGTCAAGATCAGGGCTGTAAGTAACTGATAAGCTGGTAGGACAATATGAAGGAATGGACAAATGACCATACAGGACATCTTACCGACGGTCATTGACAGACCACCTTGTAGATGGCCTACAGTATCTACCCTCACATTTCAATGATTCTAAGATTTGATAGGATTCAAACAGACAAGCTTAACCCTTTCCCTCATATAGACTCATTTTGACGCACTCAATAGGTACCACATAAAGCCTGATCTGCAGAAAGCCAAACTCAAACCTTACCAAATTTAATTGTAAAATCCTCATTACCAGACCACTGCGAGTTAATCCCAGGCTGATCTGGTTTTATGCTGTTCGCATAGGTCTTTTCGTGGTATCCTCTATGAGGAAAGGGTTAAACAAGAGAAAGAGATGATTACTGCAACTGTTGCCTACATACCCATTGAGTGCCATGTCGATGAGCTTCTTCACCCCGGAATGCTCGAACAAATCCGCCTGCTCTGCGTTCGGTTCAAACACCACGTTGTAACCAAACTGCCGACCAGAGCCATTGTTTGACACCTGCATATGCAAATTGGTCATTGCTTAAGATATTTGTACACCACCATAATTATTGATATTTTCATGGGGGAGGGGCAAAGGTAGAGTAAGTAGATGGAAAGAGTAACAACACATTTGAAAATACAGAATTTAACTTTTTATTTTATATGTTAACTGATGTGACCGTTCCAGATATCTTCCCAAGTTTTGAAATACATCCTTTTGCTTGTCCAGTGCAGTAGCTTGTTAAACATAACTTCATACAAATAAAAGTCTTCATAAGCATCAATACATAAATATAAAATGGTGTTGCACGTATTCTTGTCATTTTTCCTTCGTAAAAAGTGTTGAATTTATACGGTGCATTGTAAAGGCTCACATTTCTTTAAGTTTTATTGTGCAAATAAGAAAATGGAAGACACTATATAGGATATCAGTCTTATGACTTAGATCAGAGTTTGTTCGTACTAAGTTGAGATAGTGTTTTGTTATATGTTTTAAGAATGACAATGAATGGAGGACTATCCTGCTTTCGTAAGGACATCGTTCAACTCAGCTTCATAATGACTCTCTCCATGTTATCTTGTGTTATCTTGAACACTTTGGTTTGCACCCTTTTTATGTAACCAGAGGCTCATATTATGCAGGCAGGAGACACATCAACAAAAGTGTGAATTCTTCCCTGCGTTCAGATTCTGTAAAAACTCCCTTTTAAACGTTAGCATTTGCATCCCTGTTTTATTATAGCATATTAAGTGTAATCCAACAGTTGCCAAGGTTATGGTTTACTGATGCAGATCAGATTGCATGCTATTGTATTTTTGCACCTCTGTAAATCAGCACATGCAAAAATGCAAAATGTTAAGAGATGAAAATCTTTTTTCTATATTATATCTTGACTGGCAAAAAGATAAAACTTTCAAAATCTTTCAAGATAATAAGTCTCACCTGTATTATTAAATAATGTAAAATTATCCACTACATTAAAGGAATAAATATCAATATTATTAATTAAGATTCTATAAGCTATGCTCTTACCTCTATTTTACCTGAACCGGGAAAGGTGCATGAAAAAATATCATTTCTGGAGGCCTCATTTGAATTTAAAGGCCTCACCCTGGAAATAAACAACAGCAGAAATGTAAAATATATTACTGGTTTGTATTCCTCATAAAATGTCTTGTAAAGTTTCACAACCTTTAGTGAGACTTAAACCCTTAACCATAATGTTTAGTAAGACTTCTACAATCAGTTTCAAACAAGACCTGTCTGTGAGGAATTTGCAGGATGATCTAGGTTTATACTGTTTGCTACACAACAGTGCCTTTAAAATGAGAATAATGTATTAACAGTTAAAGACTTAAAGTGCCTTTCCAGTTTAAAGAGGTCAAAATATAGTAAACTCCATTTTCCCATTCATGGCTAGGTCAACAGCTCACAAGCATTATCACAAACAGAACCATGTGTTATTTTGTGTTAACCAGGTCAGCCATTGTCTACCTATTATCCCAGTGTAGTTATTGGACAGTCTGTAACTCAGTTTGAATACAATTGTAAACAATGGAAAGGTGCACTGGTTCTCCGGATCATATGTCCCACCCAGGAAAACACAGATCATTACATCAATGTTACTCATGTAACACACTCATGACAAATTCATGTTGATGTTTCTAATAACCCTGTTCACATTTAATCTTATCCAGAAAATCCATAGAGAAGGTATGAAGAATGTATCAAGCCAACAGAACAAGTCTTCTTTTCTTTATCAGGGGCCAATCCAACCCCCTCTGAAAATTGCCCTAAATTCATGCTGTTTTCACAATCTTTTCTATTTAAGGTAACCCAAAGTTTTCTCCCCAAATCTCACTCCAAAAATAAGGTAATAAGGCCGCTCCCACACCATCAGAAAAAAAAGTCGACATTAAATCAAACTGACTTTTATACAGGATTATTTTTACAATATTCTGGTATAACAGATTTTCAGTAAGTACAAAATTGAGGTAAATATTTGATAAACTTTCTCCTGAAGGATACCAAAATGCTGATCTTTTTTCAAAAGACACGGGTCTTTCCATGCAAAAAACTTAGGCAGAACCTGCTGGTTTTTTTTATGAGGTATTTTCACTCAATTTTCCTGAAGCACTTGTTCTTGCTGCATTCAGTGCATAAACAAATGATTGTACTACTTAATCATTCACAAGGATTACCTTGATTTCAAATCTTCAAAGAAATTAATTTGCTTATACTCATTAAGGTCAAAGAATTTCACTTGTGTCCACTTAATAAAACTTGTTCCTTGAACACTGATAACAATCAAAGACTTGTGACATAAGTTGAAGTAAAAATTGATTGATATTTTGAAAGCCAGTATTGACAAAGTCAAGTTATTTTGTATAGTTAATGAATTCTTTGGTGAGAGAAATAACGACAAAAATGGTAAAATCAACATTGACATTTCCATTATTTCCTGCCTAAAGTTCATATACAAACAAGTATGGTTATTTAATTAAGCCACAAATGGTCTAGTCGAGAGAGATTTGAAATATAACACAACATGAAAGGCAAAAATGCACATTACTTTTCAATCTGAGGTACATATTAGCTTAACAGGAGTTCTTTGAAAAGAAACAAGAGGAAGGGTTGAGAGAGAAAAGGGGCAAGGGTCTGAGGGCTGTGGTAGGGGGAGAGATATGGTGAAGGGGTTGAGAGAGAGAGAGAGAGAGAGAGAGAGAGAGACCAGGAATCAAACTTGGGATGCAATGGTGAGAAGCAAGGGACCACTACGCTATCCAGGCACCCATATATTAATTACTCTCAATGGCTAAGGGGAAAGTTTGATGGGGGAGGGGCAAAGGCAGAGTAAGGAGATGGTACACAATGTTCCCCAACTGGATGGATTTACAGGTACAGCAAAAGATACGTGTACATCATTACCTGAGAACAACATTAATGTGGTCATCTGGTTCATCCGAAGCATCAGTAGGGGCCTGGGAAGACAGGGTGGTGGAACTCCTGTAACATAGAAACACTTGGATCAGTACAGAAGTACCTTTACCCGCAGTTCTCATTTGTTCTTGTATTAGGGACTATGTAGTTTTTCCAACAATTACAAGTTAGGACTCAAAATTATCAAACTATCAACCTTCTGATACAATTTTTCAACAAATACTGTCATAATACTTTAGCACCTCAAGTATAACCAAGTCTAGAAATGTCAAAAATTGCGGTAGGTCGGTGGTTCTAC
>CM037791.1:14252338-14302338 GCA_021229015.1 Solen grandis
TAACTGGCTACATGTTGACAACTAACGGGCCTCTAATTTGTTACTATTTGGGTCTCTAAGAGACCGCGTGTAGCCGTCATACACGCGCAATAATTTTACAATGACAAAGGCCTTTTCGACAAACTATTACGGACCATGCCCATAAAGTAATTTAAAAAATCAATCATTTTATTTTAATGTTGATGTTAATTATCATTATTATTTTTTAAGATGTACAACGTAAAAGACAATAGATGAAATAATACAAAAGCCTTATTTTCGCGAAAGTTTAATCGAACCAACAATTGCAGGTTAAAAATCAATATAACATTCTCAAGAACGAAAAAAATTCATATATTTCTCTTAATGTAAATTTGGAAACAATTGTACTGATAAAGTGTAATGAAAAAAAAAAGAAGTTCATTTCGATATTCAAATAAAAGGACAAATACTTTAAGATGTTGAGTATATTAATTCCTATTGAAAAGATACAATGGTAATGACTGGTTGAAAGATCATTAGAAGGTGTGAGGTATTTTATTCCGTTAAAAACCCATTTTGGTGCATTTTACCGTTATTACCCAATGTCGCTACCTTAACCAAAACCCTAATTATGTATCATATTGAAACAGGCATAATATCAAATAATAAAATACGGTATATGTAATTAATAAATGCAAAAAACACATTTCAATCATACCCTGCCCCTACGACTGTTCGGCTTAGTGCGGCTTCGGTATCCATTATTTCCCTGTGTGGGGCCCCTTATCTCGACGCTTGAAGATAGTCACGTGACTTTTTATGTGTTATATGCCGTGTGCACTATGACACTAGATGACTTTATGGGATGTAAACCAAAAGTTTAAGTACTTATATGTTCGGAAAGAGTGAATAATGGACGATGTATCAAACAGCTAAACTACTGAGCAAAAAGAATTTAATTAAGGCTGAACAGTTGTGCGATAATCCCATTTAATTAGCACATTTTGATCGTTTTATCTTTCAAGCTAATTTTCCACACACTGGAATTAGCTTGTAGTGGGGGTGTTTGGACAGTGATTACAAAGTTGATTGTTGTCCGATTTCAAAGCGGTTTTCGTCTGTCGGAAGGTCTTTGATCCGTCTAGTGATCCGTGTCTCAATTTTTCGATAATTGTTTTAGTTTTGTTACAATGGCTAATTAATTGACGAGCGGCGTGTTTCGAAGCGAAATAAAAAGTTAAGTTAAATATCTTTTGAACAGAAAAATTTAAAAGAAATTTGAGACACGGATCACTAGTTCATTTGTATAGATACAGTTTAATACAAAAACGAAGTTATTTAGTGAAAAAATGACTTAGATATCGCTGTCCGAAATTTTCGAAAAATGTGTGCAATATGGGGAATAACAAAGGTACTAATTATATTTTGTCGACTCTGAGAACAGATATCTTGACATAAGATAGGGGTATAACTTTTGTACTAACTATGTTTATACTCAGGTTATTCAAAACCATTAAATTTGATAGTTGTCCATTACCCAGTGTCGCTACCTTAAGCCTGAAATACAGGACACATTCTCAACAACTTTTTCCAATGTAATGAATAAGAATTGTAATGAGATAGGAATAAGTATTAATGGAAAGGATTTAGAAGACTATACTGATAAAATAGCTCATCATGTCGGCGTTAGACAAGTGAACAATTTAAGCCCCAATTTATTCAAAATATTTGAAAATGAGTTGCAAGGATTTTTTACGGCACATCATGACCCCATTACATTAGGCGAGCGTAAAGTCAATTGTTTGTTATATTCTACTAGTGCCAAAGGCTTACAATTGTACATGGATACACTATATGTACCAAAAATTGTTAAACTGTAAATCTTAAGAAAACTCAGGTGTTAGCATTTGGGAAAGGCAAAATCATCCCAAATTATATATACTGCAGGAGTCATCTTTTACAGCAAGTAACTACTTATAACTACCCAGGTATTGTGTTTAGTTCTAATGGTTCGCTTAATTTATGTCAAGAGGATATATACAAACCTGCTATCAAAGCTTATTTTAAGTTATCAAAATATTTTGTGAATGTCAAAAACAGTATAAGAACGTTTTTTAAAGTATTTGACCACACTGTAAAGCCCATACTCCTAAATGCACGTGAAATATGGGGTACTATTGACTGTACTTCATGTATAGTTAAAAAAGAGGGTTATTTTATTGAAGCTATAAATTAATTTAAATTGAAATGGACAGAAAGATTAAATGTTTGTGAACAGGAACAAAGTGGAAAATTATGAACTTATGCATTATTTAAAAAGCAATTTATGTATGAACCTTATTTAAATATTATTAAAGATCCTGCAGTTAGATCTTGTGTTACCAAGTTCTGAATAAGTGCAAATTAGAAACTGAAACTGGTCGGTAAAGAAATATTTCTATTAATGAAAGACTTTGTAAATGTTGTTTTTTAAATGAAAAAGAACTTGAAGAATATTTTCTCTTCAGATGCACTCTGTATGAAAAAGACAGAATTTTGTTTGTGTTAAATATATCTTAAGTTGTTGCACACTTTGAAAGTTTAACCAAATCTGAGTAATTTTTATTTGTAATGTCTAGTGAGAATAGTGAAACAATATCTGCTACAGCAAACTTTATACATCAGTGTTTTTTACCTAGATCAAGATTGTTTATTATTTTGAACAACGGTTATAAGATCTTAATTTGATCTGACCTAATTGGAATACTTCTGTGGATATCTTATGTCTTATATTTATGGTCTAAAAATTATCAAAGGGAGACTACACATGCAAATTGGTTTAGCCATTTGATTTATCTTTCTACTAGAAAATCAAATTAATCATAAGATATACATTATATATTGGTATCATGATAATTTGCTACCAACAACTTCGGCATGTTGGATAATATGGATTATTATGATTCATAATTCTGTTCATATTATATGATTTTCTTTTAGTTTTGTCATTTTAAAAGTTTATTTTTTTATTTTTCAATGTTGCATTCTATTGTTGTGTTTTTAAGCTTTAGTTGTTTTCTAATCTTATGTTGTGTGCTATATGCATTTAATATTATATGTAATTATATTATGCCTGAAAGGGCCCATGGATGGAAATAAAAATATCTTACCATGTGATGACGTCGTTTGTGTAGTGAAGATGATGCAAGCCTATTTGCATATTGTGTCGAACAACTCGATCATATATATTTGATGGAATTAATTTTGATTTAAAATATTGTGTTATTTACTGTTTAATGATATGTTGATTGTGTATGAGAAAGACACATTAAATCGTTAATTTCAGGTATTGTTTGGAACTTTTTTCTAGGGATAAGATAACCAATCGTCTTGAGTCGTCCGCAGTCCGTTCATTCATGTTATTTGGTTTTGTTGTTTTACTCGCCTCGTTGTTTACACGTAGATAACCGAGTTTAGCTCATATGATAAAAAGAATCTGACATTAATTGTCATTTTATATCGAGTTTTACTAAACTTGTTCATGAAAATGTTATAAAGCTCGCCAGGGGCTTAATAACATATTCATAAACTCGTTTAGTAAATTTCGATATGAAATGACAATTAATGTCAGATCCTATATATATGATAATACAAATCATTACATTATATGAGAGATTTACATCAATAAAAGTAGCTTCATGATTATATAAACGACAAAAAGAAACAGGTAAATTCATATAAAAGATCATAATTTATCTGAATCCCCTACCGAAACGAATTGTAAGAGGTTTACTATGATCAAGGGCAGGATCAGAGTTTGTGTTTTTTAACACAGTAAATTTCCGATTAAGGGGTAGTAATGAGCATAGAGAAATGTGTTGGTGAAATGTTAAAATTTGTGCCGATGAATTGGGCCAAGAATACATCGAATTTAAAGAAAGACAATCCAAAACGAGACAAGGTAGTACTCCCCGTGATGTTCGAGCTGTGACACCGAAAATGTGGCCAAATGAAGATGATCAGACAAGGTGCTCCGTCAATATTTATAAATTCTACGCATCAAAACGCCCAGCTGATTATTGTTACCCATCGCATCCGTTTTACTTAGCCACTCACACAAAACAAAGAATGATGAAAGAAAACGACCAATGATTTAAACGTCAACCAATTGGCCAAAACAAACTTACCTCGATAATGAAGAGATTGGAATCAGCAGCTGGCTTGTCCTCCACCAAACGCTTACAAAGCATAGCGCACGCAAACATCTCATACAGAAACCATCAGAAAGTAATGTTCCAGCAAACCAAATCATGCAAATAACAGGACATAAAAACACCCATTTTGTAAATAATAATAGCCCCATTAGCCAGACTCAACACAGAAATATCTCCAACATTTTGACTTCTACAAATCCAACTTTGTCCTTCCAGCAGTTTAACACAGCAAATTTGAGCTCTTCCAATTCTGCCAAAAACACGACGATTCACAGTTTGAAGACAGGAGTTTGAAGTTCTTGTTCTTTATTGACAGAACTTCAGATTCCTGTGGTTTTAACAATATGTTTTCTGGAAATATATTCGGTGGCACGTTCAACATCAATATATCTCCACTAAACATTAAATCGACAAAGAATGTCACAAAACTCGGAGATAACAGTTCGAATTCACCGCCGTGTAAAAATAAAAACATGCCTGGAATAAACACATTTGATGACGTCGTTTGTGTAGTGAAGATGATACAATTTTACCCTCTACTCTTATTGTTAAAATGAATAACATTGAAAGAAATGGGTCTTTTTTAAATAGTTTAAACATATTTTATTTCAAATTAAACATTGAAATGGGGTCGGGACACAAGTTCTAGCAACATTAGTTACGGCCCTTCCCCTATACATTTATTTAACAATAAACAAGGTCACATGTTACATAATTTGTATGGTACCCAAATCCTGCACATTAAAAAAAATGTTTTTAAATGTTCTTAACAGTAGGAGTTCCACCGCATCATATTCTTGCATCGTAACGACACCTTAACGACGTCAATATAGTCCCTCAACGTCGACATAGAAAAAATCGGCGGCCATTTTGATTTTTTCCTGACTTGACGTTATAGTTAGTGTTTATTAAGAGAGAATTTAATAGTTAAGATGCCAGAATAAGCGGAGCGTTCCTTTTAATTGCATAAGCATTTTTATCTTGAAACATATTTTTTCAGGATCAGCTCATTTTGGTTTATTTCTCTTCTACATTTAGTAAATAATATACATATGCATGCTTTATTTGAAGAATTTTAATTTTATTTTTTTTTTTTTTCATTTTTAAATTAATTTCCAAATTTTAATTTTCCAGTAGGTAAAACATCTAGATTAAGATTAAGAAAACATGCATAGAATGAATTGTCAAATTTGGTTATTCTTCAAGATGAAAAGTTACGGTTAAGATTATGTCACAAAATAGCAAAAAAATAATATTAGAAATTAGTTTGCTGTGGATATAAATAAGATCATTAATGTAATAATCATGAAATGAGACTGAAAACATGCTAGATATTGACTACAGTACTGTTCTGTGTAATTTGTTCATATAAACTGTTAATAACGCTTTTGAAACAACCCTCTCTCAATACACGGGGTCACTAGTAAAAGTTAGAAATTCATGTTGAAAAAAATATTGACACAAGTAGCAGATGAACGGACTTGATTGTGTATTGATTTAGCTTGTGAAAAATCAAATTTATTCTAGTTATTATTCTTATAAAAGAGTTTAAAACCTCTCATAATCCTCCAACTTACAAATCTTTACAAAGTCGTCTGCATGCGTATGATAGTGATGGCGATTTAATCGATTGGAGGGTGTCTCAATAAAAAGTTCATTTCTTCTTTAGATGAAAAAGTACATTTTAAAAACGAATGTCTATTAAATAAACCATTACAACCACATAGTTTTCTCATTTTACAAGAAAATCATATGCAATAAGAATGGCGCGCGCAGAACCATGAGAGTTGATAGAAAGTCCAAAAAAAACCTAAAATATACATTTAACTCACAATATAATACAATTGATTGTCACGAACTAGTTCATGAAAACGTACTTTACCTTTGATTTAAAATCCTTTGATGATTTCGTTGATAATATACCAAAATGTTTTAGCCAAAAATGAACGCTGGCTTTCACCACAAACTGGAAAACCTTACTGTAGCACCGCTTCCGAGTTGTTACACGTAAGAGTAATTACCGAAAAGGGGCTGAATTTTGGGAAATTCATTTAGAAACAAGCCAAAACATATACTTGTTTTATTTCTTCACACATTGATTTTATTTTACGCAATGAACAACACATGACAGGTATTTTATTTTGGTTTTTCAAATGAAAAAAAAATCATAAAAATCCACTTCCGGTTTGACCTCAAAATACGATGAGTTACGAGTAATTTGAATACGATTTTCTAAAAATCTGTAAACAGATTTTCTTTATACTCTTATGTTCAGTAGTTAAGGAAATATTGTACTAATAAACAAATTATAAAGGAAATTTGTATAACAGATTTTTAGCATTTTGAAGGAGAAAAGTGCGAATTCATTTAAAAAAATATTTTCTGAAATAAAAGTACTATTTCTTCGAAATAAATGGATGTCAGTCGGAATAAATGTTTGCTGAATTTGGAAAAAAATCTTTTCCTTATAAATTACAATATATTTCAGTACAAAAACATAATGAAAAGGGATTGAAATATCCATTTTATTGTGCTTATTTCTGAAAATCGGAGTTGGAGGTAGATTCGTGTAAAGGTGATGAGGTGTATGCACATGAAGTGGTTCCGTGGAACTCCTTCTGTAAAGATGTGTACAAGGATAACTATAAACATGTAAAGGTTAAGCCCGAAATACAGGACACATTCTCAACAACTTTTTCCAATGTAATGAATAAGAATTGTAATGAGGTAGGAATAAGTATTAATGGAAAGGATTTAGAAGACTATACTGATAAAATAGCTCATCATGTCGGCGTTAGACAAGTGAACAATTTAAGCCCCAATTTATTCAAAATTTTGAAAATGAGTTGCAAGGATTTTTTACGGCACATCATGACCCCATTACATTAGGCGAGCGTAAAGTCAATTGTTTGTTATATTCAGATGATCTGATACTTATGTCTACTAGTGCCAAAGGCTTACAATTGTGCATGGATACACTATATGTACCAAAAATTGTTAAACTGTAAATCTTAAGAAAACTCAGGTGTTAGCATTTGGGAAAGGCAAAATCATCCCAAATTATATATACTGCAGGAGTCATCTTTTACAGCAAGTAACTACTTATAACTACCCAGGTATTGTGTTTAGTTCTAATGGTTCGCTTAATTTATGTCAAGAGGATATATACAAACCTGCTATCAAAGCTTATTTTAAGTTATCAAAATATTTTGTGAATGTCAAAAACAGTATAAGAACGTTTTTTTAAAGTATTTGACCACACTGTAAAGCCCATACTCCTAAATGCACGTGAAATATGGGGTACTATTGACTGTACTTCATGTATAGTTAAAAAAGAGGGTTATTTTATTGAAGCTATAAATTAATTTAAATTGAAATGGACAGAAAGATTAAATGTTTGTGAACAGGAACAAAGTGGAAAATTATGAACTTATGCATTATTTAAAAAGCAATTTATGTATGAACCTTATTTAAATATTATTAAAGATCCTGCAGTTAGATCTTGTGTTACCAAGTTCTGAATAAGTGCAAATTAGAAACTGAAACTGGTCGGTAAAGAAATATTTCTATTAATGAAAGACTTTGTAAATGTTGTTTTTTAAATGAAAAAGAACTTGAAGAATATTTTCTCTTCAGATGCACTCTGTATGAAAAAGACAGAATTTTGTTTGTGTCAAATATATCTTAAGTTGTTGCACACTTTGAAAGTTTAACCAAATCTGAGTAATTTTTATTTGTAATGTCTAGTGAGAATAGTGAAACAATATCTGCTACAGCAAACTTTATACATCAGTGTTTTTTACCTAGATCAAGATTGTTTATTATTTTGAACAACGGTTATAAGATCTTAATTTGATCTGACCTAATTGGAATACTTCTGTGGATATCTTATGTCTTATATTTATGGTCTAAAAATTATCAAAGGGAGACTACACATGCAAATTGGTTTAGCCATTTGATTTATCTTTCTACTAGAAAATCAAATTAATCATAAGATATACATTATATATTGGTATCATGATAATTTGCTACCAACAACTTCGGCATGTTGGATAATATGGATTATTATGATTCATAATTCTGTTCATATTATATGATTTTCTTTTAGTTTTGTCATTTTAAAAGTTTATTTTTTTATTTTTCAATGTTGCATTCTATTGTTGTGTTTTTAAGCTTTAGTTGTTTTCTAATCTTATGTTGTGTGCTATATGCATTTAATATTATATGTAATTATATTATGCCTGAAAGGGCCCATGGATGGAAATAAAAATATCTTACCATGTGATGACGTCGTTTGTGTAGTGAAGATGATGCAAGCCTATTTGCATATTGTGTCGAACAACTCGATCATATATATTTGATGGAATTAATTTTGATTTAAAATATTGTGTTATTTACTGTTTAATGATATGTTGATTGTGTATGAGAAAGACACATTAAATCGTTAATTTCAGGTATTGTTTGGAACTTTTTTCTAGGGATAAGATAACCAATCGTCTTGAGTCGTCCGCAGTCCGTTCATTCATGTTATTTGGTTTTGTTGTTTTACTCGCCTCGTTGTTTACACGTAGATAACCGAGTTTAGCTCATATGATAAAAAGAATCTGACATTAATTGTCATTTTATATCGAGTTTTACTAAATTTTAAAATTAAACCGGCTGGCTTAATAACATATTCATAAACTCGTTTAGTAAATTTCGATATGAAATGACAATTAATGTCAGATCCTATATATATGATAATACAAATCATTACATTATATGAGAGATTTACATCAATAAAAGTAGCTTCATGATTATATAAAGTTACGGTTAAGATTATGTCACAAAATAGCAAAAAAATAATATTAGAAATTAGTTTGCTGTGGATATAAATAAGATCATTAATGTAATAATCATGAAATGAGACTGAAAACATGCTAGATATTGACTACAGTACTGTTCTGTGTAATTTGTTCATATAAACTGTTAATAACGCTTTTGAAACAACCCTCTCTCAATACACGGGGTCACTAGTAAAAGTTAGAAATTCATGTTGAAAAAAATATTGACACAAGTAGCAGATGAACGGACTTGATTGTGTATTGATTTAGCTTGTGAAAAATCAAATTTATTCTAGTTATTATTCTTATAAAAGAGTTTAAAACCTCTCATAATCCTCCAACTTACAAATCTTTACAAAGTCGTCTGCATGCGTATGATAGTGATGGCGATTTAATCGATTGGAGGGTGTCTCAATAAAAAGTTCATTTCTTCTTTAGATGAAAAAGTACATTTTAAAAACGAATGTCTATTAAATAAACCATTACAACCACATAGTTTTCTCATTTTACAAGAAAATCATATGCAATAAGAATGGCGCGCGCAGAACCATGAGAGTTGATAGAAAGTCCAAAAAAAACCTAAAATATACATTTAACTCACAATATAATACAATTGATTGTCACGAACTAGTTCATGAAAACGTACTTTACCTTTGATTTAAAATCCTTTGATGATTTCGTTGATAATATACCAAAATGTTTTAGCCAAAAATGAACGCTGGCTTTCACCACAAACTGGAAAACCTTACTGTAGCACCGCTTCCGAGTTGTTACACGTAAGAGTAATTACCGAAAAGGGGCTGAATTTTGGGAAATTCATTTAGAAACAAGCCAAAACATATACTTGTTTTATTTCTTCACACATTGATTTTATTTTACGCAATGAACAACACATGACAGGTATTTTATTTTGGTTTTTCAAATGAAAAAAAAATCATAAGAAATCCACTTCCGGTTTGACCTACAAAATACGATGAGTTACGAGTAATTTGAATACGATTTTCTAAAAATCTGTAATACAGATTTTCTTTATACTCTTATGTTCAGTAGTTAAGGAAATATTGTACTAATAAACAAATTATAAAGGAAATTTGTATAACAGATTTTTAGCATTTTGAAGGAGAAAAGTGCGAATTCATTTAAAAAAATATTTTCTGAAATAAAAGTACTATTTCTTCGAAATAAATGGATGTCAGTCGGAATAAATGTTTGCTGAATTTGGAAAAAAATCTTTTCCTTATAAATTACAATATATTTCAGTACAAAAACATAATGAAAAGGGATTGAAATATCCATTTTATTGTGCTTATTTCTGAAATCGGAGTTGGAGGTAGATTCGTGTAAAGGTGATGAGGTGTATGCACATGAAGTGGTTCCGTGGAACTCCTTCTGTAAAGATGTGTACAAGGATAACTATAAACATGTAAAGGTTAAGCCCGAAATACAGGACACATTCTCAACAACTTTTTCCAATGTAATGAATAAGAATTGTAATGAGGTAGGAATAAGTATTAATGGAAAGGATTTAGAAGACTATACTGATAAAATAGCTCATCATGTCGGCGTTAGACAAGTGAACAATTTAAGCCCCAATTTATTCAAAATATTTGAAAATGAGTTGCAAGGATTTTTTACGGCACATCATGACCCCATTACATTAGGCGAGCGTAAAGTCAATTGTTTGTTATATTCAGATGATCTGATACTTATGTCTACTAGTGCCAAAGGCTTACAATTGTGCATGGATACACTATATGTACCAAAAATTGTTAAACTGTAAATCTTAAGAAAACTCAGGTGTTAGCATTTGGGAAAGGCAAAATCATCCCAAATTATATATACTGCAGGAGTCATCTTTTACAGCAAGTAACTACTTATAACTACCCAGGTATTGTGTTTAGTTCTAATGGTTCGCTTAATTTATGTCAAGAGGATATATACAAACCTGCTATCAAAGCTTATTTTAAGTTATCAAAATATTTTGTGAATGTCAAAAACAGTATAAGAACGTTTTTTTAAAGTATTTGACCACACTGTAAAGCCCATACTCCTAAATGCACGTGAAATATGGGGTACTATTGACTGTACTTCATGTATAGTTAAAAAAGAGGGTTTTATGAAGCTATAAATTAATTTAAATTGAAATGGACAGAAAGATTAAATGTTTGTGAACAGGAACAAAGTGGAAAATTATGAACTTATGCATTATTTAAAAAGCAATTTATGTATGAACCTTATTTAAATATTATTAAAGATCCTGCAGTTAGATCTTGTGTTACCAAGTTCTGAATAAGTGCAAATTAGAAACTGAAACTGGTCGGTAAAGAAATATTTCTATTAATGAAAGACTTTGTAAATGTTGTTTTTTAAATGAAAAAGAACTTGAAGAATATTTTCTCTTCAGATGCACTCTGTATGAAAAAGACAGAATTTTGTTTGTGTCAAATATATCTTAAGTTGTTGCACACTTTGAAAGTTTAACCAAATCTGAGTAATTTTTATTTGTAATGTCTAGTGAGAATAGTGAAACAATATCTGCTACAGCAAACTTTATACATCAGTGTTTTTTACCTAGATCAAGATTGTTTATTATTTTGAACAACGGTTATAAGATCTTAATTTGATCTGACCTAATTGGAATACTTCTGTGGATATCTTATGTCTTATATTTATGGTCTAAAAATTATCAAAGGGAGACTACACATGCAAATTGGTTTAGCCATTTGATTTATCTTTCTACTAGAAAATCAAATTAATCATAAGATATACATTATATATTGGTATCATGATAATTTGCTACCAACAACTTCGGCATGTTGGATAATATGGATTATTATGATTCATAATTCTGTTCATATTATATGATTTTCTTTTAGTTTTGTCATTTTAAAAGTTTATTTTTTTATTTTTCAATGTTGCATTCTATTGTTGTGTTTTTAAGCTTTAGTTGTTTTCTAATCTTATGTTGTGTGCTATATGCATTTAATATTATATGTAATTATATTATGCCTGAAAGGGCCCATGGATGGAAATAAAAATATCTTACCATGTGATGACGTCGTTTGTGTAGTGAAGATGATGCAAGCCTATTTGCATATTGTGTCGAACAACTCGATCATATATATTTGATGGAATTAATTTTGATTTAAAATATTGTGTTATTTACTGTTTAATGATATGTTGATTGTGTATGAGAAAGACACATTAAATCGTTAATTTCAGGTATTGTTTGGAACTTTTTTCTAGGGATAAGATAACCAATCGTCTTGAGTCGTCCGCAGTCCGTTCATTCATGTTATTTGGTTTTGTTGTTTTACTCGCCTCGTTGTTTACACGTAGATAACCGAGTTTAGCTCATATGATAAAAAGAATCTGACATTAATTGTCATTTTATATCGAGTTTTACTAAACTTGTTCATGAAAATGTTATAAAGCTCGCCAGAGGCTGGCTTAATAACATATTCATAAACTCGTTTAGTAAATTTCGATATGAAATGACAATTAATGTCAGATCCTATATATATGATAATACAAATCATTACATTATATGAGAGATTTACATCAATAAAAGTAGCTTCATGATTATATAAACGACAAAAAGAAACAGGTAAAAAAGTTCATATAAAAGATCATAATTTATCTGAATCCCCTACCGAAACGAATTGTAAGAGGTTTACTATGATCAAGGGCAGGATCAGAGTTTGTGTTTTTTAACACAGTAAATTTCCGATTAAGGGGTAGTAATGAGCATAGAGAAATGTGTTGGTGAAATGTTAAAATTTGTGCCGATGAATTGGGCCAAGAATACATCGAATTTAAAGAAAGACAATCCAAAACGAGACAAGGTAGTACTCCCCGTGATGTTCGAGCTGTGACACCGAAAATGTGGCCAAATGAAGATGATCAGACAAGGTGCTCCGTCAATATTTATAAATTCTACGCATCAAAACGCCCAGCTGATTATTGTTACCCATCGCATCCGTTTTACTTAGCCACTCACACAAAACAAAGAATGATGAAAGAAAACGACCAATGATTTAAACGTCAACCAATTGGCCAAAACAAACTTACCTCGATAATGAAGAGATTGGAATCAGCAGCTGGCTTGTCCTCCACCAAACGCTTACAAAGCATAGCGCACGCAAACATCTCATACAGAAACCATCAGAAAGTAATCTTCCAGCAAACCAAATCATGCAAATAACAGGACATAAAAACACCCATTTTGTAAATAATAATAGCCCCATTAGCCAGACTCAACACAGAAATATCTCCAACATTTTGACTTCTACAAATCCAACTTTGTCCTTCCAGCAGTTTAACACAGCAAATTTGAGCTCTTCCAATTCTGCCAAAAACACGACGATTCACAGTTTGAAGACAGGAGTTTGAAGTTCTTGTTCTTTATTGACAGAACTTCAGATTCCTGTGGTTTTAACAATATGTTTTCTGGAAATATATTCGGTGGCACGTTCAACATCAATATATCTCCACTAAACATTAAATCGACAAAGAATGTCACAAAACTCGGAGATAACAGTTCGAATTCACCGCCGTGTAAAAATAAAAACATGCCTGGAATAAACACATTTGATGACGTCGTTTGTGTAGTGAAGATGATACAATTTTACCCTCTACTCTTATTGTTAAAATGAATAACATTGAAAGAAATGGGTCTTTTTTAAATAGTTTAAACATATTTTATTTCAAATTAAACATTGAAATGGGGTCGGGACACAAGTTCTAGCAACATTAGTTACGGCCCTTCCCTATACATTTATTTAACAATAAACAAGGTCACATGTTACATAATTTGTATGGTACCCAAATCCTGCACATTAAAAAAAATGTTTTTAAATGTTCTTAACAGTAGGAGTTCCACCGCATCATATTCTTGCATCGTAACGACACCTTAACGACGTCAATATAGTCCCTCAACGTCGACATAGAAAAAATCGGCGGCCATTTTGATTTTTTCCTGACTTGACGTTATAGTTAGTGTTTATTAAGAGAGAATTTAATAGTTAAGATGCCAGAATAAGCGGAGCGTTCCTTTTAATTGCATAAGCATTTTTATCTTGAAACATATTTTTTCAGGATCAGTCATTTTGGTTTATTTCTCTTCTACATTTAGTAAATAATATACATATGCATGCTTTATTTGAAGAATTTTAATTGTTATTTTTTTTTTTCATTTCATTTTTATAGACTTGTGCAGAATAATTTAGATTAGTAAATAAACATAAAAGAAAGTAACATACAAGCTATGAATTGTCAAATTTGGTTATTCTTCAAGATGAAAAGTTACGGTTAAGATTATGTCACAAAATAGCAAAAAAATAATATTAGAAATTTGGTAAATAAGATTAAAAAAAAAAATTGACTACAGTACTGTTCTGTGTAATTTGTTCATATAAACTGTTAATAACGCTTTTGAAACAACCCTCTCTCAATACACGGGGTCACTAGTAAAAGTTAGAAATTCATGTTGAAAAAAATATTGACACAAGTAGCAGATGAACGGACTTGATTGTGTATTGATTTAGCTTGTGAAAAATCAAATTTATTCTAGTTATTATTCTTATAAAAGAGTTTAAAACCTCTCATAATCCTCCAACTTACAAATCTTTACAAAGTCGTCTGCATGCGTATGATAGTGATGGCGATTTAATCGATTGGAGGGTGTCTCAATAAAAAGTTCATTTCTTCTTTAGATGAAAAAGTACATTTTAAAAACGAATGTCTATTAAATAAACCATTACAACCACATAGTTTTCTCATTTTACAAGAAAATCATATGCAATAAGAATGGCGCGCGCAGAACCATGAGAGTTGATAGAAAGTCCAAAAAAAAACCTAAAATATACATTTAACTCACAATATAATACAATTGATTGTCACGAACTAGTTCATGAAAACGTACTTTACCTTTGATTTAAAATCCTTTGATGATTTCGTTGATAATATACCAAAATGTTTTAGCCAAAAATGAACGCTGGCTTTCACCACAAACTGGAAAACCTTACTGTAGCACCGCTTCCGAGTTGTTACACGTAAGAGTAATTACCGAAAAGGGGCTGAATTTTGGGAAATTCATTTAGAAACAAGCCAAAACATATACTTGTTTTATTTCTTCACACATTGATTTTATTTTACGCAATGAACAACACATGACAGGTATTTTATTTTGGTTTTTCAAATGAAAAAAAAATCATAAGAAATCCACTTCCGGTTTGACCTACAAAATACGATGAGTTACGAGTAATTTGAATACGATTTTCTAAAAATCTGTAATACAGATTTTCTTTATACTCTTATGTTCAGTAGTTAAGGAAAAATAAACAAATTATAAAGGAAATTTGTTAACAGATTTTTACATTTTGAAGGAGAAAAGTGCGAATTCATTTAAAAAAATATTTTCTGAAATAAAAGTACTATTTCTTCGAAATAAATGGATGTCAGTCGGAATAAATGTTTGCTGAATTTGGAAAAAAATCTTTTCCTTATAAATTACAATATATTTCAGTACAAAAACATAATGAAAAGGGATTGAAATATCCATTTTATTGTGCTTATTTCTGAAAATCGGAGTTGGAGGTAGATTCGTGTAAAGGTGATGAGGTGTATGCACATGAAGTGGTTCCGTGGAACTCCTTCTGTAAAGATGTGTACAAGGATAACTATAAACATGTAAAGGTTAAGCCCGAAATACAGGACACATTCTCAACAACTTTTTCCAATGTAATGAATAAGAATTGTAATGAGGTAGGAATAAGTATTAATGGAAAGGATTTAGAAGACTATACTGATAAAATAGCTCATCATGTCGGCGTTAGACAAGTGAACAATTTAAGCCCCAATTTATTCAAAATATTTGAAAATGAGTTGCAAGGATTTTTTACGGCACATCATGACCCCATTACATTAGGCGAGCGTAAAGTCAATTGTTTGTTATATTCAGATGATCTGATACTTATGTCTACTAGTGCCAAAGGCTTACAATTGTGCATGGATACACTATATGTACCAAAAATTGTTAAACTGTAAATCTTAAGAAAACTCAGGTGTTAGCATTTGGGAAAGGCAAAATCATCCCAAATTATATATACTGCAGGAGTCATCTTTTACAGCAAGTAACTACTTATAACTACCCAGGTATTGTGTTTAGTTCTAATGGTTCGCTTAATTTATGTCAAGAGGATATATACAAACCTGCTATCAAAGCTTATTTTAAGTTATCAAAATATTTTGTGAATGTCAAAAACAGTATAAGAACGTTTTTTTAAAGTATTTGACCACACTGTAAAGCCCATACTCCTAAATGCACGTGAAATATGGGGTACTATTGACTGTACTTCATGTATAGTTAAAAAAGAGGGTTATTTTATTGAAGCTATAAATTAATTTAAATTGAAATGGACAGAAAGATTAAATGTTTGTGAACAGGAACAAAGTGGAAAATTATGAACTTATGCATTATTTAAAAAGCAATTTATGTATGAACCTTATTTAAATATTATTAAAGATCCTGCAGTTAGATCTTGTGTTACCAAGTTCTGAATAAGTGCAAATTAGAAACTGAAACTGGTCGGTAAAGAAATATTTCTATTAATGAAAGACTTTGTAAATGTTGTTTTTTAAATGAAAAAGAACTTGAAGAATATTTTCTCTTCAGATGCACTCTGTATGAAAAAGACAGAATTTTGTTTGTGTCAAATATATCTTAAGTTGTTGCACACTTTGAAAGTTTAACCAAATCTGAGTAATTTTTATTTGTAATGTCTAGTGAGAATAGTGAAACAATATCTGCTACAGCAAACTTTATACATCAGTGTTTTTTACCTAGATCAAGATTGTTTATTATTTTGAACAACGGTTATAAGATCTTAATTTGATCTGACCTAATTGGAATACTTCTGTGGATATCTTATGTCTTATATTTATGGTCTAAAAATTATCAAAGGGAGACTACACATGCAAATTGGTTTAGCCATTTGATTTATCTTTCTACTAGAAAATCAAATTAATCATAAGATATACATTATATATTGGTATCATGATAATTTGCTACCAACAACTTCGGCATGTTGGATAATATGGATTATTATGATTCATAATTCTGTTCATATTATATGATTTTCTTTTAGTTTTGTCATTTTAAAAGTTTATTTTTTTATTTTTCAATGTTGCATTCTATTGTTGTGTTTTTAAGCTTTAGTTGTTTTCTAATCTTATGTTGTGTGCTATATGCATTTAATATTATATGTAATTATATTATGCCTGAAAGGGCCCATGGATGGAAATAAAAATATCTTACCATGTGATGACGTCGTTTGTGTAGTGAAGATGATGCAAGCCTATTTGCATATTGTGTCGAACAACTCGATCATATATATTTGATGGAATTAATTTTGATTTAAAATATTGTGTTATTTACTGTTTAATGATATGTTGATTGTGTATGAGAAAGACACATTAAATCGTTAATTTCAGGTATTGTTTGGAACTTTTTTCTAGGGATAAGATAACCAATCGTCTTGAGTCGTCCGCAGTCCGTTCATTCATGTTATTTGGTTTTGTTGTTTTACTCGCCTCGTTGTTTACACGTAGATAACCGAGTTTAGCTCATATGATAAAAAGAATCTGACATTAATTGTCATTTTATATCGAGTTTTACTAAACTTGTTCATGAAAATGTTATAAAGCTCGCCAGAGGCTGGCTTAATAACATATTCATAAACTCGTTTAGTAAATTTCGATATGAAATGACAATTAATGTCAGATCCTATATATATGATAATACAAATCATTACATTATATGAGAGATTTACATCAATAAAAGTAGCTTCATGATTATATAAACGACAAAAAGAAACAGGTAAAAAAGTTCATATAAAAGATCATAATTTATCTGAATCCCCTACCGAAACGAATTGTAAGAGGTTTACTATGATCAAGGGCAGGATCAGAGTTTGTGTTTTTTAACACAGTAAATTTCCGATTAAGGGGTAGTAATGAGCATAGAGAAATGTGTTGGTGAAATGTTAAAATTTGTGCCGATGAATTGGGCCAAGAATACATCGAATTTAAAGAAAGACAATCCAAAACGAGACAAGGTAGTACTCCCCGTGATGTTCGAGCTGTGACACCGAAAATGTGGCCAAATGAAGATGATCAGACAAGGTGCTCCGTCAATATTTATAAATTCTACGCATCAAAACGCCCAGCTGATTATTGTTACCCATCGCATCCGTTTTACTTAGCCACTCACACAAAACAAAGAATGATGAAAGAAAACGACCAATGATTTAAACGTCAACCAATTGGCCAAAACAAACTTACCTCGATAATGAAGAGATTGGAATCAGCAGCTGGCTTGTCCTCCACCAAACGCTTACAAAGCATAGCGCACGCAAACATCTCATACAGAAACCATCAGAAAGTAATCTTCCAGCAAACCAAATCATGCAAATAACAGGACATAAAAACACCCATTTTGTAAATAATAATAGCCCCATTAGCCAGACTCAACACAGAAATATCTCCAACATTTTGACTTCTACAAATCCAACTTTGTCCTTCCAGCAGTTTAACACAGCAAATTTGAGCTCTTCCAATTCTGCCAAAAACACGACGATTCACAGTTTGAAGACAGGAGTTTGAAGTTCTTGTTCTTTATTGACAGAACTTCAGATTCCTGTGGTTTTAACAATATGTTTTCTGGAAATATATTCGGTGGCACGTTCAACATCAATATATCTCCACTAAACATTAAATCGACAAAGAATGTCACAAAACTCGGAGATAACAGTTCGAATTCACCGCCGTGTAAAAATAAAAACATGCCTGGAATAAACACATTTGATGACGTCGTTTGTGTAGTGAAGATGATACAATTTTACCCTCTACTCTTATTGTTAAAATGAATAACATTGAAAGAAATGGGTCTTTTTTAAATAGTTTAAACATATTTTATTTCAAATTAAACATTGAAATGGGGTCGGGACACAAGTTCTAGCAACATTAGTTACGGCCCTTCCCCTATACATTTATTTAACAATAAACAAGGTCACATGTTACATAATTTGTATGGTACCCAAATCCTGCACATTAAAAAAAATGTTTTTAAATGTTCTTAACAGTAGGAGTTCCACCGCATCATATTCTTGCATCGTAACGACACCTTAACGACGTCAATATAGTCCCTCAACGTCGACATAGAAAAAATCGGCGGCCATTTTGATTTTTTCCTGACTTGACGTTATAGTTAGTGTTTATTAAGAGAGAATTTAATAGTTAAGATGCCAGAATAAGCGGAGCGTTCCTTTTAATTGCATAAGCATTTTTATCTTGAAACATATTTTTTCAGGATCAGCTCATTTTGGTTTATTTCTCTTCTACATTTAGTAAATAATATACATATGCATGCTTTATTTGAAGAATTTTAATTGTTATTTTTTTTTTTCATTTCATTTTTATAGACTTGTGCAGAATAATTTCCATGGAAAGTGTGAAAAATGAAAAAAAAAAGAATGCTCATTCATACAAACTCCTTTTAATTTTCCAGTAGGTAAAACATCTAGATTAAGATTAAGAAAACATGCATAGAATGAATTGTCAAATTTGGTTATTCTTCAAGATGAAAAGTTACGGTTAAGATTATGTCACAAAATAGCAAAAAAATAATATTAGAAATTAGTTTGCTGTGGATATAAATAAGATCATTAATGTAATAATCATGAAATGAGACTGAAAACATGCTAGATATTGACTACAGTACTGTTCTGTGTAATTTGTTCATATAAACTGTTAATAACGCTTTTGAAACAACCCTCTCTCAATACACGGGGTCACTAGTAAAAGTTAGAAATTCATGTTGAAAAAAATATTGACACAAGTAGCAGATGAACGGACTTGATTGTGTATTGATTTAGCTTGTGAAAAATCAAATTTATTCTAGTTATTATTCTTATAAAAGAGTTTAAAACCTCTCATAATCCTCCAACTTACAAATCTTTACAAAGTCGTCTGCATGCGTATGATAGTGATGGCGATTTAATCGATTGGAGGGTGTCTCAATAAAAAGTTCATTTCTTCTTTAGATGAAAAAGTACATTTTAAAAACGAATGTCTATTAAATAAACCATTACAACCACATAGTTTTCTCATTTTACAAGAAAATCATATGCAATAAGAATGGCGCGCGCAGAACCATGAGAGTTGATAGAAAGTCCAAAAAAAAACCTAAAATATACATTTAACTCACAATATAATACAATTGATTGTCACGAACTAGTTCATGAAAACGTACTTTACCTTTGATTTAAAATCCTTTGATGATTTCGTTGATAATATACCAAAATGTTTTAGCCAAAAATGAACGCTGGCTTTCACCACAAACTGGAAAACCTTACTGTAGCACCGCTTCCGAGTTGTTACACGTAAGAGTAATTACCGAAAAGGGGCTGAATTTTGGGAAATTCATTTAGAAACAAGCCAAAACATATACTTGTTTTATTTCTTCACACATTGATTTTATTTTACGCAATGAACAACACATGACAGGTATTTTATTTTGGTTTTTCAAATGAAAAAAAAATCATAAGAAATCCACTTCCGGTTTGACCTACAAAATACGATGAGTTACGAGTAATTTGAATACGATTTTCTAAAAATCTGTAATACAGATTTTCTTTATACTCTTATGTTCAGTAGTTAAGGAAATATTGTACTAATAAACAAATTATAAAGGAAATTTGTATAACAGATTTTTAGCATTTTGAAGGAGAAAAGTGCGAATTCATTTAAAAAAATATTTTCTGAAATAAAAGTACTATTTCTTCGAAATAAATGGATGTCAGTCGGAATAAATGTTTGCTGAATTTGGAAAAAAATCTTTTCCTTATAAATTACAATATATTTCAGTACAAAAACATAATGAAAAGGGATTGAAATATCCATTTTATTGTGCTTATTTCTGAAAATCGGAGTTGGAGGTAGATTCGTGTAAAGGTGATGAGGTGTATGCACATGAAGTGGTTCCGTGGAACTCCTTCTGTAAAGATGTGTACAAGGATAACTATAAACATGTAAAGGTTAAGCCCGAAATACAGGACACATTCTCAACAACTTTTTCCAATGTAATGAATAAGAATTGTAATGAGGTAGGAATAAGTATTAATGGAAAGGATTTAGAAGACTATACTGATAAAATAGCTCATCATGTCGGCGTTAGACAAGTGAACAATTTAAGCCCCAATTTATTCAAAATATTTGAAAATGAGTTGCAAGGATTTTTTACGGCACATCATGACCCCATTACATTAGGCGAGCGTAAAGTCAATTGTTTGTTATATTCAGATGATCTGATACTTATGTCTACTAGTGCCAAAGGCTTACAATTGTGCATGGATACACTATATGTACCAAAAATTGTTAAACTGTAAATCTTAAGAAAACTCAGGTGTTAGCATTTGGGAAAGGCAAAATCATCCCAAATTATATATACTGCAGGAGTCATCTTTTACAGCAAGTAACTACTTATAACTACCCAGGTATTGTGTTTAGTTCTAATGGTTCGCTTAATTTATGTCAAGAGGATATATACAAACCTGCTATCAAAGCTTATTTTAAGTTATCAAAATATTTTGTGAATGTCAAAAACAGTATAAGAACGTTTTTTAAAGTATTTGACCACACTGTAAAGCCCATACTCCTAAATGCACGTGAAATATGGGGTACTATTGACTGTACTTCATGTATAGTTAAAAAAGAGGGTTATTTTATTGAAGCTATAAATTAATTTAAATTGAAATGGACAGAAAGATTAAATGTTTGTGAACAGGAACAAAGTGGAAAATTATGAACTTATGCATTATTTAAAAAGCAATTTATGTATGAACCTTATTTAAATATTATTAAAGATCCTGCAGTTAGATCTTGTGTTACCAAGTTCTGAATAAGTGCAAATTAGAAACTGAAACTGGTCGGTAAAGAAATATTTCTATTAATGAAAGACTTTGTAAATGTTGTTTTTTAAATGAAAAAGAACTTGAAGAATATTTTCTCTTCAGATGCACTCTGTATGAAAAAGACAGAATTTTGTTTGTGTCAAATATATCTTAAGTTGTTGCACACTTTGAAAGTTTAACCAAATCTGAGTAATTTTTATTTGTAATGTCTAGTGAGAATAGTGAAACAATATCTGCTACAGCAAACTTTATACATCAGTGTTTTTTACCTAGATCAAGATTGTTTATTATTTTGAACAACGGTTATAAGATCTTAATTTGATCTGACCTAATTGGAATACTTCTGTGGATATCTTATGTCTTATATTTATGGTCTAAAAATTATCAAAGGGAGACTACACATGCAAATTGGTTTAGCCATTTGATTTATCTTTCTACTAGAAAATCAAATTAATCATAAGATATACATTATATATTGGTATCATGATAATTTGCTACCAACAACTTCGGCATGTTGGATAATATGGATTATTATGATTCATAATTCTGTTCATATTATATGATTTTCTTTTAGTTTTGTCATTTTAAAAGTTTATTTTTTTATTTTTCAATGTTGCATTCTATTGTTGTTTTTTTAAGCTTTAGTTGTTTTCTAATCTTATGTTGTGTGCTATATGCATTTAATATTATATGTAATTATATTATGCCTGAAAGGGCCCATGGATGGAAATAAAAATATCTTACCATGTGATGACGTCGTTTGTGTAGTGAAGATGATGCAAGCCTATTTGCATATTGTGTCGAACAACTCGATCATATATATTTGATGGAATTAATTTTGATTTAAAATATTGTGTTATTTACTGTTTAATGATATGTTGATTGTGTATGAGAAAGACACATTAAATCGTTAATTTCAGGTATTGTTTGGAACTTTTTTCTAGGGATAAGATAACCAATCGTCTTGAGTCGTCCGCAGTCCGTTCATTCATGTTATTTGGTTTTGTTGTTTTACTCGCCTCGTTGTTTACACGTAGATAACCGAGTTTAGCTCATATGATAAAAAGAATCTGACATTAATTGTCATTTTATATCGAGTTTTACTAAACTTGTTCATGAAAATGTTATAAAGCTCGCCAGAGGCTGGCTTAATAACATATTCATAAACTCGTTTAGTAAATTTCGATATGAAATGACAATTAATGTCAGATCCTATATATATGATAATACAAATCATTACATTATATGAGAGATTTACATCAATAAAAGTAGCTTCATGATTATATAAACGACAAAAAGAAACAGGTAAAAAAGTTCATATAAAAGATCATAATTTATCTGAATCCCCTACCGAAACGAATTGTAAGAGGTTTACTATGATCAAGGGCAGGATCAGAGTTTGTGTTTTTTAACACAGTAAATTTCCGATTAAGGGGTAGTAATGAGCATAGAGAAATGTGTTGGTGAAATGTTAAAATTTGTGCCGATGAATTGGGCCAAGAATACATCGAATTTAAAGAAAGACAATCCAAAACGAGACAAGGTAGTACTCCCCGTGATGTTCGAGCTGTGACACCGAAAATGTGGCCAAATGAAGATGATCAGACAAGGTGCTCCGTCAATATTTATAAATTCTACGCATCAAAACGCCCAGCTGATTATTGTTACCCATCGCATCCGTTTTACTTAGCCACTCACACAAAACAAAGAATGATGAAAGAAAACGACCAATGATTTAAACGTCAACCAATTGGCCAAAACAAACTTACCTCGATAATGAAGAGATTGGAATCAGCAGCTGGCTTGTCCTCCACCAAACGCTTACAAAGCATAGCGCACGCAAACATCTCATACAGAAACCATCAGAAAGTAATCTTCCAGCAAACCAAATCATGCAAATAACAGGACATAAAAACACCCATTTTGTAAATAATAATAGCCCCATTAGCCAGACTCAACACAGAAATATCTCCAACATTTTGACTTCTACAAATCCAACTTTGTCCTTCCAGCAGTTTAACACAGCAAATTTGAGCTCTTCCAATTCTGCCAAAAACACGACGATTCACAGTTTGAAGACAGGAGTTTGAAGTTCTTGTTCTTTATTGACAGAACTTCAGATTCCTGTGGTTTTAACAATATGTTTTCTGGAAATATATTCGGTGGCACGTTCAACATCAATATATCTCCACTAAACATTAAATCGACAAAGAATGTCACAAAACTCGGAGATAACAGTTCGAATTCACCGCCGTGTAAAAATAAAAACATGCCTGGAATAAACACATTTGATGACGTCGTTTGTGTAGTGAAGATGATACAATTTTACCCTCTACTCTTATTGTTAAAATGAATAACATTGAAAGAAATGGGTCTTTTTTAAATAGTTTAAACATATTTTATTTCAAATTAAACATTGAAATGGGGTCGGGACACAAGTTCTAGCAACATTAGTTACGGCCCTTCCCCTATACATTTATTTAACAATAAACAAGGTCACATGTTACATAATTTGTATGGTACCCAAATCCTGCACATTAAAAAAAATGTTTTTAAATGTTCTTAACAGTAGGAGTTCCACCGCATCATATTCTTGCATCGTAACGACACCTTAACGACGTCAATATAGTCCCTCAACGTCGACATAGAAAAAATCGGCGGCCATTTTGATTTTTTCCTGACTTGACGTTATAGTTAGTGTTTATTAAGAGAGAATTTAATAGTTAAGATGCCAGAATAAGCGGAGCGTTCCTTTTAATTGCATAAGCATTTTTATCTTGAAACATATTTTTTCAGGATCAGCTCATTTTGGTTTATTTCTCTTCTACATTTAGTAAATAATATACATATGCATGCTTATTTGAAGAATTTTAATTGTTATTTTTTTTTTCATTTCATTTTTATAGACTTGTGCAGAATAATTTCCATGGAAAGTGTGAAAAATGAAAAAAAAAAGAATGCTCATTCATACAAACTCCTTTTAATTTTCCAGTAGGTAAAACATCTAGATTAAGATTAAGAAAACATGCATAGAATGAATTGTCAAATTTGGTTATTCTTCAAGATGAAAAGTTACGGTTAAGATTATGTCACAAAATAGCAAAAAAATAATATTAGAAATTAGTTTGCTGTGGATATAAATAAGATCATTAATGTAATAATCATGAAATGAGACTGAAAACATGCTAGATATTGACTACAGTACTGTTCTGTGTAATTTGTTCATATAAACTGTTAATAACGCTTTTGAAACAACCCTCTCTCAATACACGGGGTCACTAAGTAAAAGTTAGAAATTCATGTTGAAAAAATAATGACACAAGTAGCAGATGATTACGGACTTGATTGTGTATTGATTTAGCTTAGTAAAAAATCAAAATTTATTCTAGTTATTATCTTATAAAAGAGTTTAAAACCTCTCATAATCCTCCAACTTACAAATCTTTACAAAGTCGTCTGCATGCGTATGATATGATGGCGATTTAATCGATTGGAGGAATGTCTATTAAATAAACCATTACAACCACATAGTTTTCTTTAATCGTTGGAGGGTGTCTCAATAAAAAGTTCATTTCTTCTTTAGATGAAAAAGTACATTTTAAAAACGGACGTCTATTATTTAATAAACAATTACAACCACCTAGTTTTCTCATTTTACAAGAAAATCATATGCAATAAGAATGGCGCGCGCAGAACCATGAGAGTTGATAGAAAGTCCAAAAAAAACCCTAAAATATACATTTAACTCACAATATAATACAATTGATTGTCACGAACTAGTTCATGAAAACGTACTTTACCTTTGATTAAAATCCTTTGATGATTTCGTTGATAATATACCAAAATGTTTTAGCCAAAAATGAACGCTGGCTTTCACCACAAACTGGAAAACCTTACTGTAGCACCGCTTCCGAGTTGTTACACGTAAGAGTAATTACCGAAAAGGGGCTGAATTTTGGGAAATTCATTTAGAAACAAGCCAAAACATATACTTGTTTTATTTCTTCACACATTGATTTTATTTTAGAATTACAAAAATGTTAATTTTTTTGGTTTTTTTTTTTTTTTTTTAAATTATAAAGGAAATTTGTATAACAGATTTTTAGCATTTTGAAGGAGAAAAGTGCGAATTCATTTAAAAAAATATTTTCTGAAATAAAAGTACTATTTCTTCGAAATAAATGGATGTCAGTCGGAATAAATGTTTGCTGAATTTGGAAAAAAATCTTTTCCTTATAAATTACAATATATTTCAGTACAAAAACATAATGAAAAGGGATTGAAATATCCATTTTATTGTGCTTATTTCTGAAAATCGGAGTTGGAGGTAGATTCGTGTAAAGGTGATGAGGTGTATGCACATGAAGTGGTTCCGTGGAACTCCTTCTGTAAAGATGTGTACAAGGATAACTATAAACATGTAAAGGTTAAGCCCGAAATACAGGACACATTCTCAACAACTTTTTCCAATGTAATGAATAAGAATTGTAATGAGGTAGGAATAAGTATTAATGGAAAGGATTTAGAAGACTATACTGATAAAATAGCTCATCATGTCGGCGTTAGACAAGTGAACAATTTAAGCCCCAATTTATTCAAAATATTTGAAAATGAGTTGCAAGGATTTTTTACGGCACATCATGACCCCATTACATTAGGCGAGCGTAAAGTCAATTGTTTGTTATATTCAGATGATCTGATACTTATGTCTACTAGTGCCAAAGGCTTACAATTGTGCATGGATACACTATATGTACCAAAAATTGTTAAACTGTAAATCTTAAGAAAACTCAGGTGTTAGCATTTGGGAAAGGCAAAATCATCCCAAATTATATATACTGCAGGAGTCATCTTTTACAGCAAGTAACTACTTATAACTACCCAGGTATTGTGTTTAGTTCTAATGGTTCGCTTAATTTATGTCAAGAGGATATATACAAACCTGCTATCAAAGCTTATTTTAAGTTATCAAAATATTTTGTGAATGTCAAAAACAGTATAAGAACGTTTTTTAAAGTATTTGACCACACTGTAAAGCCCATACTCCTAAATGCACGTGAAATATGGGGTACTATTGACTGTACTTCATGTATAGTTAAAAAAGAGGGTTATTTTATTGAAGCTATAAATTAATTTAAATTGAAATGGACAGAAAGATTAAATGTTTGTGAACAGGAACAAAGTGGAAAATTATGAACTTATGCATTATTTAAAAAGCAATTTATGTATGAACCTTATTTAAATATTATTAAAGATCCTGCAGTTAGATCTTGTGTTACCAAGTTCTGAATAAGTGCAAATTAGAAACTGAAACTGGTCGGTAAAGAAATATTTCTATTAATGAAAGACTTTGTAAATGTTGTTTTTTAAATGAAAAAGAACTTGAAGAATATTTTCTCTTCAGATGCACTCTGTATGAAAAAGACAGAATTTTGTTTGTGTCAAATATATCTTAAGTTGTTGCACACTTTGAAAGTTTAACCAAATCTGAGTAATTTTTATTTGTAATGTCTAGTGAGAATAGTGAAACAATATCTGCTAAAGCAAAAATTATACATAAGTGTTTTTTACCTAGATCAAGATTGTTTATTATTTTGAACAACGGTTATAAGATCTTAATTTGATCTGACCTAATTGGAATACTTCTGTGGATATCTTATGTCTTATATTTATGGTCTAAAAATTATCAAAGGGAGACTACACATGCAAATTGGTTTAGCCATTTGATTTATCTTTCTACTAGAAAATCAAATTAATCATAAGATATACATTATATATTGGTATCATGATAATTTGCTACCAACAACTTCGGCATGTTGGATAATATGGATTATTATGATTCATAATTCTGTTCATATTATATGATTTTCTTTTAGTTTTGTCATTTTAAAAGTTTATTTTTTTATTTTTCAATGTTGCATTCTATTGTTGTGTTTTTAAGCTTTAGTTGTTTTCTAATCTTATGTTGTGTGCTATATGCATTTAATATTATATGTAATTATATTATGCCTGAAAGGGCCCATGGATGGAAATAAAAATATCTTACCATGTGATGACGTCGTTTGTGTAGTGAAGATGATGCAAGCCTATTTGCATATTGTGTCGAACAACTCGATCATATATATTTGATGGAATTAATTTTGATTTAAAATATTGTGTTATTTACTGTTTAATGATATGTTGATTATGTATGAGAAAGACACATTAAATCGTTAATTTCAGGTATTGTTTGGAACTTTTTTTCTAGGGATAAGATAACCAATCGTCTTGAGTCGTCCGCAGTCCGTTCATTCATGTTATTTGGTTTTGTTGTTTTACTCGCCTCGTTGTTTACACGTAGATAACCGAGTTTAGCTCATATGATAAAAAGAATCTGACATTAATTGTCATTTATATCGAGTTTTACTAAACTTGTTCATGAAAATGTTATAAAGCTCGCCAGAGGCTGGCTTAATAACATATTCATAAACTCGTTTAGTAAATTTCGATATGAAATGACAATTAATGTCAGATCCTATATATATGATAATACAAATCATTACATTATATGAGAGATTTACATCAATAAAAGTAGCTTCATGATTATATAAACGACAAAAAGAAACAGGTAAAAAAGTTCATATAAAAGATCATAATTTATCTGAATCCCCTACCGAAACGAATTGTAAGAGGTTTACTATGATCAAGGGCAGGATCAGAGTTAGCAAGCAGATACTGAGGTAAAATGGTAACAAAAAAACAAAAAAAAAAACGGGAGAAGGAATGATGGGGTTATACAGACAAAAGAGAATGAGTTATGATGAAATACACCATGTATAACTACTAGCATAAAGACTCATGCCAGAACAGAACATTACCAATTGCATATACTGGAATGACGCTGATTACTGAGTCAACTACAAATACCCGAAGCATTTAAGGATATTTGGACAAACATACACAAGTACGCCCATGCGTGCGTGCGCACGCACGCACACACACACACACACACACACACACACATGTACAATTATAGCAAGGTCCGTGTGTCGCAGCACGGCAGCATGTATTATATAGTTAAAGTTAAACCTTGTACGAGTAATTAGACCACATTATATGACAATACTGGTACGATTTTCCACAAAATAAATAGATGGACGTTGTGTCCACATGGACTCTAAGTCCAAAAGGAATTTGATTATGAAAAAAAATCGTGAAAATTGAACACTTATTTTAGTCTATGGGTTTAAGTGTCCTTCATGTATTGACTTTTCTGAATAAGATTTGAGCTATATTTGCAATTGTTCTTCAGTATTTTAGTAGAATGGTGAAGAAATGTACCATCAGCTCACTCGTTAATAACATGTACCATACATTATAGAGTAAATAAGTAAGTTAATCATAATCAGTCAATATAATTATCAATTACACAAATGTATAATTGTGGTTTCATTATAATACATGTAATTTGCAGAGAAATATGTTATATGACACATGAAATTATGAATACACGTGATTATTCAAAGTAAGGTTAATTGAAAATGTGACTTTTTTAGCTCATCATTTTTCATGAATAATGCTATCATTATATTAACAGAGCATATGCATACAAAAAGTACAGTTTATTTTTCATTCTCATATTTCAAAAATATGCATTTCCAAGAATAAAATAATGTACAAAATTACTTTTCATAATTCAAAATTTACATAAACCATCTTAGTTTAAAAGGCATGGTAAATGAATTTAGCTAAATCATTAATTATTTTGTGACTTATTTTGAGCAGGTGTCACTAATCAATATATTAGTTACTGTCCCCGTGATAAACGGTGATTTAATGTGAATGGTTCTTATATTGTAGTGTCATTAAGTTAGTCCAGAGAATATAGTTGACAGCCATTTCTTTTATCATGACATCAATGCGTATATTATCTATTTGTTTACAAAAATAAATTCAATATGTATCACTGCGAGAAAAATTAATGAATCACAGCAATTACAGCGAAATAACGGGATACCATCATTAGCCCATAGGTCATGAACCTTATGGGCTATTAATAGATCTGTCAATGGTGCCCCGTTATTTTGCTGCAATTGCTTTGATTCATTAATTTTCTCGTGGTATCAATTTTCGTTTTGCACATGGTATGATGAAAAAAGTAATCTCTTTCATGAAGCTTTTCTTAACAAATTTCTCTAGATTATTCGAAGAATATGAAAAGCTACTGCAATCACCCATGCGTCGGCGTCAACGTAGAAGCTTAATTAAAGTTTGCATGCAATCCACTCTCAGGCGCACTAGTATATGTCAATAACCATTGATTGTATAGACAATATGCTTAGGGGCATCAGACAGCAAAGGTAGATAACTCTTTACTGAATTTAATTAACTATTTGGTTAAAGTTTTCATACATTGTACTTATCATGAATGTATCTCAGTAAACAGGCATATGGTTGATTTGAAACTTCATTAACCCCATAACATGTTCAGTGGTACATCATTTTTATTGGATTTAATGCAAATTATGGTCACTTTTTGACATATACTTTTTGATTCGTTTTTTGCATACAATTAAAAGTTTAGTAAAAGTTTTGAATGCAAGTTTCTATCAGCTTAAAGCTTAGTAGTTAACGACTGTGTCCAGGGGCATCAGAAAACTTTGGTAGATAACTCTTGACTAAATTTAATGTAAATTAGGCCCCTTTTTAAACTTCGGGCATGGTATTATCATGATTTCCGTAGGTCCAGGGGTATCAGAAAACTTTGGTAGATAACTCATGTCTAAATTTTATATAAATTATGTTACTTTTTAAACTACGGGCATAGTACTATAATGATTACCGTATATCTCAGTAACTAGGGAATGGGATTGATTTAAGACTGACTTCATAAACATATCCATGGGTATCAGACTATGGATATGTTAAGGACAATAATCAAAATATTTTCTTATATAACCAACAAGTATTTTGAAATGTCGAGCGTGTATTTCTCCCCGTTTAAAACATATCACAAATGCAGATAAGTTTATGCATCGTGTTCATTTCCTATGAATATCACATACTGTCCAAATATAGCTTTAATGTATGTATTAATAAAAAGTCGAGATTACAATAAAATAGAGACTGATTAATCCAATTTCCACCAACAAAACCTAACGCTAAGTAATACTTAAATACTTAGTGGCGAACTTTATCATTCTTCACTATTCGCCATGAATCCGTCTACCTATGAAAATTAAATATTCACATGCCTTTACTGTATTGTCTATGTAAACTGTAAATGTATTGACTTGAGTCTAAAAATACAAATATCTAACACGAACTATTTAAATATAATTATGTATTTTTTAGCGCTCGACATCGGTGGGGGAATTCGAGCCACTTCCGTAAACATAAGTAAACATAACACATTTATTCAGCATAAGATAGCACATAGCATGCTTACAGCCTTAACAATGTAAAAACAAGTGTTCAAGGTAGTGATACATATAGGTAGAATATTTCAATGAAATATTTCGTTTTCTAATAAATTGCTTAATACCATTTGCCGGGTAGGTTAACCTTACCTATAGTTCTTTTGTATGTGGTGTGTAAACCGGATGTGATATTGAACGCTATTGCTGCGGCCCTATTGGGTGACCCACAAGTCTCATGAAGACGGAACCCTATTAAAAAAAGGAACATATAAAATAATATATATATATATATATATATATATATATATTAATTATATATATTAGAAAAAGGTCATACATATGAGTGTACCTATGTGTTATTTACTGTAATCAATTCTTCCACGTGCTGATCACATACTGAGATGGTCAAAACTATGGAGTCATGTGACGGATTTATTAATCTCTTAACGGCAGCAATTCTCAATACATCGGCGAAATCGAGATTTACAAACATTGCCGGTGTATCAAGGGTGGACGGAATATTGAAATTATGGATTGATATCGAGACGAATCCGTAACATATATCGCTTTTTGGTCCAAAATATTGATGTAATATAAAACAGATGCTTCTCTACATGGTTGGACTTAGATCGTAAAAAGGAATCTATCAAAATGAAATCATATAATGCTACCACGGATTAGTGCATTATAAAAGAACAGTATAAGATAACCATGGCTTTCCATAAAAAATGATTCCGATTTTTTTGTTATCGTTTGCTGTTTTTATTTTCAACATTTTTAGATGCAATTCGTGAAATGTTTATAAAAAGTTTAAGTATGCGAGATGATGAAAGGGAATGTATGCGAATAACTACCCACCCAGTTTGACTCCCGGAATGTAGTTCTGTTTATTCAGTGACTGTATGGTCCAGAAGGCGGCGAGATAATACTTGGCCGACTCTGCCAGCAATTCCCCACACTCTTCACCTTGCTGGTCTCTTACCATAAAGAGGCCCTCTATGAATACGTCGCCATCGATCAAAATGCGCTGTGAGCGCACGGCCAGGACACACAGGCAAACCAGGAAAAGCTGAGTTACCATTTGCAACTTGTATGACATCACCCGTTGAATACAAAGGAACTGAAAGTACACGCAAATAGAAAATGCTGGTTTTCAAAAGTAAGAGATACCAAAATATCTAACTTGGCAAAAACAATTATTTACATCATTTAGATTATAAAATTATAATACATAGGTATTGACAATTGGATTCCATGCTTCTTTTTCCGTTATATTCATCTGTACCGGCTTCGATGGGCGAGCGGTAGGTCGTGGATTCAATCTCCAATCGCGAACTAGCAAAGTCCTTAAATCATATTAAGACACCTTGAAGGCCCTATATTTCAGGATCAGATTCCGAATTTTAAATATTGCAATATCGTGATTAATGATAAATGAATTAAAAGATAAAAAAAAATATTGCAATTATTTACTAAGAAAAACATAATTAAAATTTAACTGTGTTTTAAAAATTAACACTTTTTGAGTTAGAATATAAAATATTTACTCAGGAGATTGGTGAAATGGGGGCTCGGCGTCAGGATAATGTAACTTTGTGTGGCGGTATCTTGCCTATTGTCTATGATGTCATCGCAGCAGCACTACATCGATCTGATGTAGACTACCATAATAGAGATAAAGCGGATATTTGTTTGATTAGAGTGAATATGGGTTACACCTGCGTAGCCCACTTTTTCCACCTGTAGGCCCATAGAAGGGTTCCAAGGGGCGGTTGTAAAGCCCCCCCCCCCCCAAAAAAAAAAAAATAAAAAATAAAAAAAAATAAAAAAAATAATAAAATAAACAGAACCATTTTAAACTATGAATCTGATTCGTTCGATGCAAAATAAACGAACACTGTATGAACACTATAAATCACGCATAAGACTTGACTCCTCTCCACTTCCAAATTTATTTTATATTTTGGGACTTTTGAAAATGTCGTTTCCTTGACCAACTTGTAGGCCCTACAGGGCCTAAAAATAGCTATGCAACTGGTTTATATCTCATCGAGTAGTGATACAATTTCAAATGTGTAAATTATATCTCTTTGAGATGCGATATTATCAGACAGACAGACAGACAGACAGAGAGACAGAGATGTACGAGTACGTTATCATGGAAACTTACCAAAAAAGTAATATAATGACAATGAAAGCAAAGAAAACAAATAAGACTTTCAAAGGAACTTATATAATGGCAATGGTAGCAAAGGAAACAAGTGAGACTGACCAATGAACTTGTATCATGGCATTGAAAGCAAAGGAAATAAATAAGACATACCAAGAAACTGATATAATGGCAGTGAAAGCAAAGGAAACAAATGAGACATACCAAGGAACTGATATAATGGCAATGAAAGCAAAGGAAACAAATGAGGCATACTAAGGAACTGATATAATGACAACGCAAGCAAAGGAAACAAATGAGACTGACCAAGGAACTGATATAATGGCAATGAAAGGAAAGGAAACAAATGAGACATACCAAGAATGATATAATGGCAATGAAGCAAAGGAAACAATGAGATACAGGAACTGATATAATGACAACGCAAGCAAAGGAAACAAATAACTGACAAAGAACTGATAATGGCAATGAAAGCAAAGGAAACAAATGAGACTGACCAATGAACTAATATAATGACAATGAAAGCAAAGGAACAAATGAGACTGACCAATGAACTAATATGATGGCAATGATAGCAAAGGAAACAAATGAGACTTACCATAGGAACTGATATAATGGCAATGAAAGCAACGGAAACAAATGAGATTACCAATGAACTGATAAAATGGCATTAAAAGCAAAGAAAGCAAATGAGACATACCAAGAAACTGATAAAATGGAATCGAAAGCAAAGAAAGCTAATGTGACTTACCAAGAAACTGATATAATGGCATTGAAAGCAAAGAAAGTTAATGAGACTTACCAATGTACTGATTAATGGAATCGAAAGCAAAGGGAAAAATTTCATTTACGAAAGTAGTGATACGATTAACTGGTTTATTGGTGCAAACTTAAGGAAATACATTTTGGCGAAATGATTTCAAACAGGAATTTAATAACCTCGGAGTACAAAATCTTTCCAGACAGAGTGTAGATATTCACGATATGGTTCATCAAATTCTGATAACATAAATCATTGAAAATCGAGTTGTGCTCCAAAATTATACGAAATGATAAGCAGCAATCTCGTTCATCTATCACTGTAATTTCAAGATTATTCTCCCTGACACTGGCGGATTCAGGGGGGTGGGGGGTGAGAGGGCGCACCCCATCTAAAATTACACCCCCTCCCCAATTTGAACTGGATTCGCTTCTGCCTGAAACCGACAATCAGAATCAAATTTTGTTTTGCATGGATGTAAATGCTTGTTTTTCGTAGTTCTTTGATTACTTGATCAAAATTTAAAATTTGCATATTCCTTGTTTATTGTCAATCGTTTTCTTTTCTTAACTTCAGTCAAGAATATGCGTGAAGCAAATATTTATTCCCAAACACCCACAAACACAAGTCTAAATCTAAACATTTTGCTTATTTTGCTTACATTCATACTAACATTACGATCGATCGAGAGTTCATGATTAATGTTATTGTTGTTACGCTATGCATATAAAAGGTAAAGTGTAAAGGTAAGTTGTTTTTTTATAGTGTCACTCCTATTGAAAGGGACACCTCTTTGCTATTATAAGTACCTTCCAAGTTCCCTCCTATATGCCAGGCACCAGGCAGGAAGACAACCGGTAACCATTATTTAACTAGCTGCCGGCTCACGAACAGGCCATATCAGAACGATCCTCTGCCGGTCGAACCTTCGACCTCCCGCTCACGAAGCGGATGTCTTAACCACTGGGCCACGGGATATAAGCTGCAGTGTTCATAATATGTATGAAACACCAAATACAAGTACTTCCGGTGGGCTTGAGGCCCATGGACCTCTAACTAGGGCCCTATCAAGTATCTACGAAGGTCTCAAGCATTCACTAGGCCCTATACATGTATATAAAGTGTATGCGTAACATCAGCTGTTGTTGTTGTATTGGGGTTTACCGTCTCTGCGATAGTATTTCAATCATATAGCGACGTCCAGCTAATTACAGGTGGAGGAAGACCCCGAGTGCACAGAGGTACCCGGGTAGAACCACCGACCTACCGCAAGCCAGCTAGAAGGCTTCCTCATATGAAAATCCGAAGTCCCTACCGGGATTCGAACCCACAGCGGTGAGGGAATGAGAGATTTGTAGTCCACGACTGTAACCGCTCGGCCACGGCGGCCCCCGTAACATCAGTAATGGCTGTGGATAATACCAAGAAAATATAAATTTACAGCGGAATGATACGTTTAAGTGTTCGGAATTTTTAAAAGTTCCACATTCGGCAAAGAAGAAGCGGTGTAACACGGGCACTAAATCCGCAGAATTGCCAATTTCCTTGGAATCTTGTTTACGATTTTTTATCAATCTGATCTGACTGCTTATCCGCAAGTTCTGGGTTCAAATCCCATTTGTAACAAGAATCTTTGGTGGCTTATCCAGGCGAAAATTACTGATCTAAACCACGAGCCTTCGAGACCGATCTAAGAACATGTTTCTTAATCGACGTTAGAATAACAGGAAACTATTTTGGTTATATATCTATATTCCATACTGCACTTTAATTTAATAAATGCGAGTGTCCTGGCCCTGCTATTGTTCACCGACTATGGATCCGAAGGTTGCATGTTCGATTCCAACTTGAGGCGAGCAATTGTCAGGAACTTCCCATGCGTAAAGTACTAGTACAACCAAAAGTCCCATTTCACCTAACTTCACACGAACGCATTCCATTTTATGTGTTAGAATGTTGCCTTACAAAGCAGCTCTTAATGTCTTAAATACAGAACAAACAACATAAAGATATGTCATCTATTTTTTGTTTGTTTGTTTGTTTGTTTGTTTGTTGGGTTTAACGTCCCACCGACAGTATTTCAGTCATTTGGAAACGTTTATTTTATTGTATTATACAATATAATCACATTTTGTTTAGAAAAATACCAGGCGCTAAACGCTGTTTTACACCACATGCATGAAGTTCAGTGAAACGGGTCACGTGAACCGCTAAAAATTGATTCGATGTGACATCTCACAATGGACATATAAATCTAAAATAAAATGTTAGTTCCTTAAGGCTGATACTGTTAAAAAGGGAAAAACTCCATTATATTTCCATAGCATTTTCATCAAGATTATCCAACAATAAAGTAAATAAGATTAATATTAATTTCCATATTACGGGCGTAATCGAATACAGATTTTCGAAGTTCAAGTCCACAACAAGTCAAAGTGAAAGGGTACAGTGGTCACCCGTCCAGACACGTGGCTTTTCTACGGTTTCCTCCCAAAATAATGACAACATACGCCGCCACCAGAGCCATTGCGAGTGATGAATATAAGTTGTGATAACTTGTTTCGTAATCGATGTTAATTAAAAAAAAGTTTTAACTCTAAACTTTGAAAAGCCAAAGTATATCATTGCATTAACTATAAAGAAACGGTTTACCTTTCGAACTAGTAAAATCCGAACACGTTTTTATAGTTCCAAAGTAGAAACCATGTTCATTTAATGACACTAGAAAATGCGTTTATATATATATTATATATATATATATATATATATATATATATATATATATAAAACGGGAAATTAATGCTGATTATAAACTTAAGTAGATCAGAAGTGTCCATTATTACGAGCCGTGTTCAAATATGAATGCAACTAGGGTAATGTTTTAGAAGTGTTTAACAAACAATGGAAAAATAACTATCTCAGTCCTTCAAAATGCTCACCACCATGTGATATACTACATTTCAGTCTTTTAATCCAATCTTTAAAGGCGTTTTCATAATATTGCCAAGGTAAATTGTTCAGACACTGGAAAAAAGCCGAACCGAGATTTCCGCGCGTTTGATATTTTCTTCCAGCAAGGTGCTTTTTAGGCCTCGGAAATAGAAAAAAAGTAACAAGGGACAAGATCTGGCGAATAAGCAGGATGAGGGGGCTCGACACCCTTATTCCGTACAATGGCCGCTGTCATACAACAACCTGACACCATGGAGACCAGTTGCTGGTCGACGGTTTGCGAAATATTTCTTTAGATTATGAAGGACCTTTGCCTTTGAAATGGGCATTTACAGATTTACCCTTGATACTGCATTTGATGCGACCTTGATTGTAAGAATCATCATACTTTGAGCTCTGTGTTTGCTAACAAGGTCTTTGGCTCCTTGAATGTCATATATTGTTCTGTATCGGTATCTTTCACCTGGGATCAACCAACGTCTCATCGCCAGTGATATTTGCGAAAGATCAATTGTTGTATTAAGGGGTCATTGTCAACCAAAAGTGGGTGGGGGTGAAAACATAAGTTATTTTTTTACAGTAAATCATGTTGTTGTTTTTTCCCCAGTAATACTCAGTATACAAAGTCAAGAGAATACAGTTTATAAAGGGTTTTCAGATATGGCTTCACATTCAAAGAAAATATTACTTGTCACATCTTCATCTTGCATGCACTCATCAACATTGTTTGCTGTCTTTGCTGAAAAACACACTGCTACATAGTCCATTGTCCATTTAACAATGTGTGAAGAAATAATTAAATTTCAATGACCTATTCAAGAGAAAAAAATGTTTTTCTAAATGTCCCAAAAAAGTCAATAGCATGTGTAAAAGAAAGGAGGTATGATGGGCAAAAGTGCCACAATACACGAAAATGGTGAAATATATGGATTAAGCAGCAACCCTTACGTAATAATTACGCAACTTTTTCTGCAGTGAATCAAGATAAATATGAAATAAAGGGGGACATGAGGCTTGAAAAATAAAAAAAAAATGCTGAAAAATATTAAATAGATATTATTATCTTCCTTTAAGCGAGATTAATATATCATCTTATTTTTACAAGTACCAGACTTGACAATTAAAACTCAGTTCATTAAGATTTAATTCTTCATTATATGAGCATATATATATTTTATATTTATCTTTATTTAATGCAGAAAGAGGAATGGTGAAGACGCTATGTTGCAGAAAGTGTAGTGAGTTACAGCAAGCACCTTCATCGGGAATACGGAATTCTATATTTAACGGAATAACCCGAAGTGTTTACTAAAATCAACGCGTTCCCTTGCAATGTGATCTACATATGCCGAATGTATTTCTCAGAATGACTTCACAACATTAGTGAGGTAGAGACGAAAAAGGTGTATTTCTACCGATCAACAGTAAACGAGCTGCTTTAAAGCTTACCTTTGTTCATCAGTATGTAAGTTTAGGGACATTTACTCAGCTCGTACGAGTACTGTGACTTAGGCATGAGAGATGTAACTATCGTTTATATATGGTGTGAAGAAAATCTAAATATAATGGCGAAATAATTTTATATTATAGATACGTGTAAATTATAACCGTTTTATACATAATACATGTGGTGTAAGGTATATCAGACATATATACATGTGATGTAAGATATATCAGACATATATAAATGTGGTGTAAGGTATATCAGACATATATACATGTGGTGTAAGGTATAATCAGACATATATACATGTGGTGTAAGGTATATCAGACATATATGCATGTGGTGTAAGGTATAGCAGACATATATACATGTGATGTAAGGTTTATCAGAACAAACAAACATGGTTTGTAAGGTATATCAGTCATATATACTTGTGGTGTAAGGTATATCAGACATATATACATGGGGTGTAAGGTATATCAGACATATATTCATGTGGTGTAAGGTAAATCAGACATATATACATGTGGTGTAAGGTAAATCAGACATATATACATGGGGTGTAAGGTAAATCAGACATATATACATGTGGTGTAAGGTATATCAGACATATATACATGTGGTGTAAGGTATATCAGACATATATACATGGGGTGTAAGGTAAATCAGACATGTATTCATGTGGTGTAAGGTATATCAGACATATAAACATGTGGTTTAAGGTATATCAGACATATATACATGTGGTGTAACGTAAATAAAACATATATACATGTGGTGTAAAGTATATTAGACATATATACATGTGGTGTAAGGTATATCAGACATATATACATGGGGTGTAAGGTATATCAGACATATATACATGTGGTGTAAGATAAATCAGACATATATACATGTGGTGTAACGTATATCAGACATTTATTCATGTGGTGTAAGATATATCAGACATATATACATGTGGTGTAAGGTATATCAGACATATATACATGCGGTGTAAAGTATATCAGACATTTATTCATGTGGTGTAAGATATATCAGACATATATACATGTGGTGTAAAGTATATCAGACATATATACATGTGGTGTAAGGTAAATCAGACATATATACATGGGGAGTAAGGTACATCGGACATATATACATGTAGTGTTAGGTATATCAGACATACATACATGTGGTGTAAGGTAAATCAGACATACATACATGTGGTGTAAGGTATATCAGACATATATACATGTGGTGTAAGGTATATCAGACATATATAAGTCTGGCGTAAGGTATATCAGACATACATACATGTGGTGTAAGGTAAATCAGACATATATACATGTGGTGTTAGGTATATCAGACATACATACATGTGGTGTAAGGTATATCAGACATACATTCATGCGGTGTAAGGTATATCAGACATATATACATGTGGTGTAAGGTATATCAGACATATATACATGTGGTGTAAGGTATATCAGACATACATACATTTGGTGTAAGATATATCAGACATACATACATGTGGTGCAAGGTAAATCAGACATATATACATGTCGTGCAAGGTAAATCAGACATACATACATGTGGTGTAAGGTATATCAGACATATATACATGTGGTATTGGGTAAATCAGACATATATACATGTGGTGTAAGGTATATCAGACATATATACATGTTGTGTAAGGTATATCAGACATAAATACAATGGTGTAAGCTATATCAGACATATATACATGTGGTGTAAGGTAAATCAAACATATATACATGTGGTTTAAGTTAAATCAGACATATATACATGTTGTGTAAGGTATATCAGACATAAATACAATGGTGTAAGCTATATCAGACATTTATACATGTGGTGTAAGGTATATCAGACATATATACATGTGGTTTAAGTTAAATCAGACATATAGACATCGGGTGTAACGTATATCAGACATATATACATGTGATGTAAGGTATATCAGACATATATACATGTGGTGTAATGTATATCAGACATATATACATGTGGTGTAATGTATATCAGACATATATACATGTGGTTTAAGTTAAATCAGACATATAGACATGGGGTGTAACGTATATCAGACATATATACATGTGATGTAATGTATATCAGACAAATATACATGTGGTGTAAGGTATATCAGACATATATACATGGATTGTAACGTAAATCAGACATATATACATGTGGTGTAATGTATATCAGACAAATATACATGGCCCAGGCTTGCGCTTGTTTGAACCAAGCTTTATAAAGATTATATTAAACTTAAATTTTTTACCTAGATGACCGAAATTCAATTTCATATCAAGAAGAAAGCCTGAAGATTGTAGAAATACAATCATTTATTTTATTCTTGCCATGGTTCATGAAGATTGGATAAAATCTGTTGTTTAACCTTTTTTTTCATGATGACAAATATGTTCTGACCAAGTTTCATGATGATCGGATACTGGCAAACTGTTGAATCCTTAAAATATCAAACGAGTATATATTTTCTGCGTATTAATGGCAGTCAATGCAATTCTAATGTGGTTATTATTCAAAATCCAAAAAACCAGTAATTCCAAAATACGATTCATATTTACAGATTCATTAAAGCAGCTCGTTCACGGATGATCAGTAGAAATAAAATGTTTTTTTTTTCTTTCTTTCAATCATTAATGTTGGGTAAGTCTTTAGTTTTCTTTCAAATAAACTGGGGAAGTTCACAGGTGGGCGTGTTACTGGGTTTGGCAACCCGTTGACAATCATATGGAGACAGATATAGTGCTGCCACACTTCGGTATCACGCCGTAGACATGTGGCATGATACCACACCCAGCCACATTATCCTGACACCGGGTCATCCAGTCCTGGTACTACCATTGTGTATATGCTGGCGCCACGGAAGGAGCTACCAAAACCTTTTTTAACGACTTTGGCACGTAATGGCCGTGTATCGAACCCAAGACCTTCCGCTCCCGAAGCAGACGCTTTAACCAGTTGGCCACCGGGAACAATTCTTCAAGGTTTAAATAGCGTATTCTAGTTTTGAAATCATGAAGAATATGATATGATCTTATCCATTTAGTTCAACATCAATACACGTAATTGATCATAATTTCGCATTTGAACTGAGCGCAAAACAACGGGAAGTTTTTGAAACTTAAACAAACGGAAATTGTATCCAAATGCCATTAAGTGCCTAGAATTTAGATAGTCGACGAAAAGCTTATGAAGTCGAGTAATCAACAAATCATTATTTCAGATATGGAAATAGATACGCCTAGACCACATAAATCTAATCTAAATTGATAATTCGTCTAGATTTTCAGACATATCTAATCAGGTTATAAATAAGATTGCCTTATCCCTCAAATTTCCGAGTCTTTATCAAATATTTACACGTGTCACCCCTATTGAAAAGGAGATCAAACTGGCTCGTGAAATACGTCTATAAAGGACGTCATTATCTCTTAAACATAAAGAGAAAGTTTGTCCTCAAAGATATATGAATTTGACTCAAATTTCAGAAGCACAATACAGATATTTAACCAACTGCAGAGGAGAATGTCTCCAATTCATTATTCATTTTTAAGTCATTTTTTAGGACATACAGTCAAGGGAACAACAGAAAGTGAACGCTTAAAAGAGGTAACCGCTTAATTTATTTTAAATGTATAACAAAATGCTACGGTTTAGTAATATTATATTTGACTGCTAAATACAGATGACCGCTTAGTACATGTGGCCGCTAATACAGGTCCGTCCAACTGTAGTTGTTTTAGTGAGCAACCTTTTACATGTTTAAGCTTCTGATTTTTAGATATGGGCATTTAAATATAGGTATATCGGTAAAAATCATATGCTTCATTAACTGTTCATAGAAACAAGAGTGCCAAGATGTTCCCGTGTCGTCCACATGAGTAAAATTGATGTTAAAGGCATCTTTGAAAAGTAGAGTCACCCCTTGGGTAGGGCCGGGGCCTCCGTCACCGAGAAGGTAAAGTCGCTGACTTTAACACTCACTCAGCCCCTCACCGCGTGGGTTCGAATCCCGACAGGGTCATTCGGATTTTCATGTGAGGAAGCCTTTTAGCTGGCTTGCGGTAGGTCGTTGGTTCTACCCGGATGCCTCCGTGCATTCGGTGTCTTCCTCTATCTGTAATTAACTGGACGGCGCTATATTTGACTGAAATTCTGTCGAAGTGACGGTAAACTCAAACAGTCAAGTCTGGGGCAGAACCAATTTTGACCCCAGGGTCATGATTTGACCAAACTTGAAATCTATTTCAATTCTTGCCCTTCACGTACTCTGTATATAAAAATAGTCAAAAATGATATACCTTGATAGTCTGATACCCCTGAATATTTCTGTGAAGTCTAAAATCAATCTCATGCCTAGTTACTGGGACATAAGAATAATAACACTGTGCAAGCAAAACTTTAACAAAGTATCCAAGTTAGAAAAGGGCCATAATTTGTTTAAAATTCAGTCCTTAAGTTATCCTCCTTGGTTTTGTGATGCCCCTGAATACACTCCTTAGCTTTCTAGTCAATACCATGAACAATAACTGAGATATAAGCTAGATAGTAGTTTGAATGCAAAACTTTAACCAAAATTTCTAATTAAAAAGGGGCCAACTCTAATATATTCCATCAAAAGTTATCTACCTTGATAGTAAGATACCCCTATGTGTATTAAAGATGTTTCAAATCAATCGCATGCCTGGATACTGAAATATTAGCATGAAAGTAACTTGCATGCAAAACATTTTCCAAAATTTCTAAGTTAAAAAGGGGTCATAACTTCTAATATATTCCATCAAAAGTTATCTACCTTGATAGTAAGATACCCCTATATGTATTAAAGATGTTTCAAATCAATCGCATGCCTGGATACTGAAATATTAGCATGAAAGTAACTTGCATGCAAAACTTTAACCAAAATTTCTACGTTAAAAAGGGCTATAATTTGTAATATATTCGTACAAGAGTTATCTACCATGGTTGTCTGATGCCCCTAAACATATTCATAAACTTTCAAGTCAATACCATGAATGATTGTTGAGATACAAGCTGGATAGACGTTTGCATAAAAAACTTTAACCAACATTTCTAAGTTAAAAAGGGGCAATATTTTATATTAAATTCAGTCAAGCGTTATCTACCTTGGTTGTCTGATGCCCCTGAACATATTTATAAACATTCAGTCAATACCATAAATGGTTATTGAGATATATGGTTGATAGTAACTTGCATGCAAAACTTTAACCAAAAGCTGCAACGCAAACACCGACGCCGACGCAAGGGCGACTACAATAGTTCTCATATTCTTCGAATAGTCGAGCTAAAAATCCAATGAAAGCCTATAAATTCAGGTGATCTCTGTGACTTGGCCAATTTTTACCCCGGGTTTGTGGTTTCGGATAAGATTCTTAAATAGTTTCATGCATTGAACATCACATCACAAGTTTCATAAACCTCGGCTCAGTGGTTTCAGAGGATATGTCGTTTGAAACCATTGTGAACGACAGACGACGACGGACGAACAACAGACATCCATTGATCCTAACAGTTTTACATGAGGACCACGTGCTCAGCATGAAAAATGTAAAATTTAAATTTTGATTTTTTTTAATACTTTGGTTGATTTTAAGCGCCTCTGGCGGAAAAGGCTCGCAAATGTCACACTATACATTTCATATGTCTGAGTAATGCAAATCAGTTACAAAACAGACATATTTAAAACAGTCAATACACTTACCCAAATTTAAGATTTTTTTTTTTACAAGGATCGACTATTCAGCGTATAAACTTTAAAACATATAATTACTGATATAAAATAAGACCGAATTTCAAACTCGATTGAGATACAATGCAAATACATGTTGTGACAAAGCTTGGTAGAGATTGATTCAGGTTTGCGAGTGTTTGAGTGCAGACAAATTTTTTAATTTTCATCAATTCACGGGACGTAAATCTGGAATGTTCAAGACATTTTGGCTGGTTATCAAGTTTAGTTGAGATATTGTTCCCATCCACATTGTGACAAAGTTTGGACAAGATTGGTTCATATTTTAAAGTAAGAGAGCGGACACTGTAAATTTAGCAAATTTTCACCAATTCAAGGGTCATATCTCTGGAGTGTCTGGGACAGTCAGGATGGTAGTGTCTGGGACATTCTGACAGGTGACCAAGTTTCGTAAAGATCAGTTTGTGTTTGTATTGTTCCTATCCACACTTGGACAAGATTGGTTCATATTTTTGAAGTAAGAGAGCAGACATTGTAAATTTAGCATTTTTCACCCATTCAAGGGCTTTAACTCCGGAGCGTCTGGGAAAATTTGGCTGGGGTGTATAATTAATGATTTTACAATATATCGTAACTAAGAGGCACTTACAATAAGTTAGGAGATAACTAAACTGACTTCTACAGAATTAGCCTGCAAGGTAACTGAAATCTGTATACAAATAAAATGAGATCAGGCTGAAAAAGTATATCTTTTTATCTTTATTTATTGTCATTCACTTGCATTCTTTTAGCCTTTCACCTCTGCGGACTTGATTCCCATTCTGGGCACTTCGGATTTTTCTTGTGAGGAAGACCTCCACTAGTTTTACACTGCTCGCATAGTTTACTTTCAGACTGATCTGATTTTATACTGGATGTAGAAATCAGAGGAAACTTGGATCATTCCATCAGTCGTAGTGCTGCCACACTACAGTATCACGCAGGAGACATGTGGCATGATACCACATCTTTTACATTATCCTGACACCGGGCCAACCAGTCAGGGGCTACATGTACGCTTTTATGTTGGAGCTTTACCGGTACCACTTATCACAATTTGATATGTTGCGGCCTAGGATCAAACTCATAACCACCCGATTCCAGGAAAGACGCTCTACTACCAAATGAATCAGTTTACATATACTATATCCATATGTGTGTTTGTCCATTCATATGCACAATACAAAGTATTTTTTATCATCTATGTTCATGAAATTCACATTTTCAGACAGCTGAAAACGACTAAGATATGATGAAAGCACTATGTCAAATATATACAGGTATACTACTTGTTATAAAATATAAAACCTGTTCAAAATTAATTACCTTTTAAGTCACTTTTTTTTTAAATGGCATATCAATATCAAATTTTAAAAATATGAATTTGTGTTAAACTTTAATTTGGAAATATATATTTTGTGCCTAATAAGGTGCATGTAAGGTAGATAGAAATAATAACTATTTTAAGCATTTAATTTTAAACGTGTTTACGGTTTAAAAAAAAAAAAAAAAGACTTGACTTGACAATTTGAGTTTACCGTCGCTTCGACAGTATTTCAGTCATATAGCGACGTCCAGCTAATTACAGGTGGAGGAAGACCCCGAATGCACGGAGGCATCCGGGTAGACCAAAATAAATAAATAAATAAATAGATAAATAAATAAAAAGTTACAGTGATATTAAATAGAGAGTGATTATCTTTTATTTCATAGCTAAAATCAATATCAAAATGTGTATTAAATAAACCTTTTCTCAGACAGATCTTTACACCCAATGCTGATTCAATGCCTCTTTCATTTAAATTGATACAGTATAATTTAAATATTTAAAAAAATTTACTTCACACACTTTTTTTTTTATGCATGATAAAAATAAGTAGAAAAAAGAAAACAATCGCTTTATTGATTCTCTACATTTTTATATTTGAATAAACATCTGGCTTGTTTATAGTGGAAATAAATGAACACATGCAAATGCCTTCATTAAACTTATGAAACCATCTGTAAGATTAATAGAGAAGATTTTCAAGAATTGTGTACATATTGAGTAAAACTACTGGATGTATAATTATGCTAAAGACCTAAACCAACATATTCGCTACTCAAATAAGCGTGCGAAGGAAATCTCGTCTACTCTCGGCACAACCATGATATCGTGAGAAAAAGCCATTGCGCTTGTCCTTTCAAAAAAAGGAAGTAACTACTGCATGGCATTGTGTAAACTGGTCAACAACTTTCTGGTTATTTTTATCTATTTAGGTGTGTTTGCAGCCAGGTAGATGACAGTCGGTAGAGCATTCGCCTCTTGCCCCAAGTGTGTGTGTGTGTGTGGGGGTGGGGGGGGGGTTATTTAATAGACTTGGCACAGTGCCCCCCCCCCCCCCCCCCCCCCTTGGATCCGGGCAAGTATGGTTTTTCATTTACCTAAAGTATTTAAAAGCATTAAAGTGAATAGAACATACCTTAACTGAAAGCAGCTAGAGTGCAGATGTGATCATAAATAACTTGATGCTTAAAAAGACTTCAGTGCAGATGCAAACATCCATTGACCTGGAGTTATAGGCTCTTTACTTCAAAGTATATAAAGGCTTGAATTTATTATAAAATCCCCATGATCACTTGATTGACCATCCTCACAATTAAATGATGGATGGATTGCCTTCATATAGAAAATATTCAACAATTTATTTTACCATGTGTATACTGCATATATATTTTCCTGCAAAGTATACCATTAACAAAATTAACAATTATTAATCCCCCATTGAAATGAGATTACAGTTTGATTATCCATGAAAATATACTAGAAGAATAAAGAAACACCCATTTTATACAGTAGTATTTTAAATATTTTACTTCATTGTATTGCATTCCAGATTTTTGCATCAGTACTGATTGCTGTTGTCCAAAAACAAACTACTTTAAAGCAAAAATCTGAACCATTTGTGCAAGATCCAATATTGCTTAAGTTAAAAAAACATATTGCTTCGGGATATTAACAAACATTCTGTACCATACAAGGTTTTAAAAGTACAATAGCATCATATATAATTTTGATGTATCATTGTAGACCAATCCCATGCATTTCATTCACAGTAATCCTCACTAGGTGAGATATCTACCCCATGCAATTTAAACAAGAGCTGTCCATGTAGGTAAGAGTACACAACTCTGTTACGGATTTTGACCAAATTATGATCTTTTTAATCTATTTCAGACTTTTAAGTCTTGATTTATCTTTTTGTACTAACTTGCTTTTTTCACTGAACCTTTTGAAATATTGCTTCGAAACTTGGACTGTGTGTTCATTGCCTTTGATGATGGTCATAAACATATATTCCAAGCTTCAAAGCAATACCTAAAAGGGTTTAGTGAAAATGTTAAGTGGAAAGAAAACCTTAACCAAGATTCTTAACTATGTCAAAATTCATAACAAAGTTATGTACTCTTGCCTGACTCCCTATATTTTATTAAAAGCAGAATTGATGACATATACATGCAAAAATACTTGAAAGACTTTTCAAGTATTGGTTTGTCTGAAGATGATAAACACGTGTGTAAAGTTTGAGTGGCATCCATTCTGTAATAGGGGAGATAATGGCCATGTTAACCCTTTCCCTCATAGAGGAAACCATGAAAAGACCTATGCGAACAACATAAAACCAGATCAGCCTGCGAGTAACTCGCAGGCTGATCAGGTTTTATGCTGTTCGCTGCTCCTCAGTGGTCTGGAAATGAGGATTTTGTAATTAAATTTGGTAAGGTTTAACTGTGGATTTCTGCAGATCAGGCTGTATGTGGTACCTACTGAGTGCGTCAAAATGAGTCTATATGAGGGAAGAGTTAAACAAAACCTTAACATTTCTCGGGACGCAGACGCTGACAATGGCGGCAGGGTAACAACAATAGCGCATCATATTCTTCGAATAATCTAGCTAAAACTGACCATCAAACCATGCTTTATCAAATGCTTGATGAGTAACTTAACCAAGTAAAACGGATAAATCTCTTTCATCATAAACCTAGTCACATATTGCATCAATTTTAACTTTGAAAATCTCTAATCCACACAGGTAATACATAGATTGATTCAAATCAGACTTATCTTATAATACTGGGACAGTATTCAATATACATCTTAACTCTAAACTTGAATAAAGTTTACAACGAATGTGTATGAATACACAGTTCAATCTACAGCGTGCGTTTTCGAAATCCTTAACTATATAACCTACTCGATTGGGACAAAACGATTCTATACAACAATTGTGATAGCATAGATATTTATTTCAATGTGATCATCCTGTCATGAATATGTTTATAACTTCTCAAATGCTTCAAAGGCGTCTGTTTTATATATCCACTACTTAAAAATTACTTTGAATCAAAAGGATGTCTTTCTACACAAATAAAATAAAGTTTTTTTGTACTTCATAGATAGGTTTTCTTTACTTCTATGATGTGATGAATATAATTATATAGTTCCTAGGAATTAAAAATTATAGTAATAAAACCCTCTCGTTTTACTTCATTGCCTTTGAAATCCCTCACTATCATCCGTTCAAATAGCTATTCACGCTAAACATGGACAGACAACTTAACCTAAAGTGATGAATGCATGTTTGCACTCTGAAAGAGAGTCTACCATTTAACCATTGTATTGTTGTATTGTAAATGAGCGTATGCAAATCGGGCATCCGAGTATAGAGATAGGTCTGTGTGCGTACGTTATTCATATTTCAAGTATAGAATTAATCTTCCTGTTTATGTACATTTTACTCCACTCACAGAGTGTGTGTGTGTGTGTGTGTGTGTGAAGACCAAAGATAAGGAATAAAACTTTTGTTTATGGGTAGTGTCAAAACTAATTTCCCAATGAATGTTGTATAAAATTGAACAATTTTATGTACAAGCTAGATAGCGATGTGTTTTTTTATACACAGAATAAATATATGTGGGCTGTAAGCAGAAAATGAGAGAAACTGAATAGAAAATGAAACAACAAAAAGAGAATTCGTGTAACAATAACAAGAGTGAACAAATACCAATATTAACAAGAAATACCATAAAAAGGAACAATATTGACTATAAATCAACAGCGAACGAGACTACAGACGTATGAATACCGTTCCCATGTGGTCACATAGCCCTCATATCCGTTGTTGTGCAAAGGTTGTGGGTTCAAACCCCATGGTAACCTAGTTGCTGGAAAAGTGGAAATATGTTTTAATTATTACAACTTGTGTTCCCCAAAAGTCCCGAAAAAATGTAATACAATCGGTGTGACGTAAAACATCACCAAACAAACGAATAGAGAGATTTCAAATGTTGTATACACATGTACAAATTAATATTTAATTAATTCAAAAACAATTTGGAGTGTGTATTCTAGTGGTAAAAAAACATGAGTGTATGCGTCAAAGGTTAAACAGTAATAAAGATCCCAACGACAATGATAATTAAGTGCATTCTTATACAGTGTTATCCTTCATGTGAACATTTTTTTATCTAATAATTTGCATTATATGACTATAGAGCAC
>CM037791.1:14302438-14352438 GCA_021229015.1 Solen grandis
TGCACGTGAAAATTGTTAATATAAAACGAGAGCCATGTTGGAATTGTCAGAGGACATTATTACTTTTTTTCATCTATTGCAACCTGGGGCAGAAGTCTTTCTACGGCATAACACATTGTAAAAATATTTTTAAAATAGCACACTTTTAAAATGCTATGTCCATTGTGGCATCTGAATTAAAATATAATCAATTCTACCGTTAACGCTTACCAATTATCAACAATCTAAAAATATGGACAATATTAAAATAAAGATAAAATTTGTCATAATGTAGAAATAGAACTCGATTTTGCGATCATATATATAATACGCTGACGCGTGCAGAGACTTAATAATCTTAATCCTATTCTTAACATCTGGCACGTGTCCTTTTGGCTACGGGCAAAATAGACTTGCGGTTACTCGTCATCGTTTTTATTACATAGTATATACCTTACATAAAGAACATTTCCATTAATATAATTATTTTTACCCGCTTCATTTCATCCGACACGTGTTCTTATGACCACGGAGATAATATGATTATACTTTTACATATTACAATAACAAAAATGCGATTTTAGAAAACCATATTCAGTCTATTAAGAAATTGAATATTTAAGAAATGTCTTATTTTTTCATAAAGTTCTTAGTAAAAATAAAGTCACAAAAAGAAAATTCATCATCCCCATCGTTTTAATTACATAAGCAAATGTCCTAAATAAATTACATTTCCCTTAGTCCAATTATCCTTACTTCTTACCATCTGGCACCTATTACGTAACGTCTATTGTTTATTAGGATTGACACACACACATTTCCATTCAACAAATCGCCGTGGGGCGCAGTCACGGCAGATCGGGACCCTGATTAAATTTGCACCCTTGTATGATACCTTTGTACTGGGCTCATATATAGACTTGGATAACTTAATTTTGTGATATTGGAAATGAAAAAAAAATCCATTTCGCTATTCTCAGGCAACTCCGTGAACTGCGAAATGGATATACCATCATCTAAGCCGATATCACAAATGCTAAACGTCTTCTGTATTAATGTTATTTTTCATATATTTATAATGAAAAAAGGGTCTATATAATGTCGCATTGTTAATTTTAAATGCCAATTTCGCCATTCTCAGTCCATTTCGTCAGAGTGGGCGGGACTCATTAATAACATTTACCATTTAAATATTGCATATCAACGATAAATAAGTTATTTAGTGAACTAAAGTATCATTTTCTTCACATAAATAAAGTAGTGAAATATACCAAATTATGATATTATTAACTTCATTCCGTAGCTTTATCTATTACGTGTTGTTGTTGTTGTTGTTTTCTTTTTTGGGGGGGGGGGGTTGCGAAAAAAGACTCGGTTTCCTTGGAATGGCAAATCTGTACAGTATTATCTATATTTTTTTCACCAAACTTCTAGATATTTATATATTCTAAACAATTATGAACGCAAAATGTAAATGTACGGAAGCAAGATGTAAATGTACGAATGCAAGATGTACCTTAGATAACCGAATGAAATATAGCCTCATCTAAGTAGACAACATATGAACCAATGTTATATCCCTATCTTGGGGAAGGCTATATGCATTTTGCTGCCCATTTACATAATGGTGGGGAAAATTGAATTATTTTCTGAAAGAAGGTACATTTGTAACAGCCCACAACGTGTCACATAGGGATTGTGACACTTATTCTTTGATATCACCGAATAGCCTCATCTAAGTAGACAACATATGAACCTATGTTATATCCCTATCTTGGGGAAGGCTATATGCAATATCCTGCGCAATTATGTAATGGTGGGACAAAACTGAATTATTTTTTAACGAAGGTACATATGTAACAGCCCATACCGTGTCCCATAGGGGTTGTGACACTTATTCTTTGATATCACCGAATAGCCTCATCTAAGTAGACAACATATGAACCTTTGTTATATCCCTATCTTGGGGAAGGCTATATGCAATATGCTGCGAAATTACGTAATGGTGGGACAAAATTGAATTTTCTAAAAGAAGGTACATTTGTAACAGCCCACACCGAGTCCCATAGGGATTGTGACACTTATTCTTTGATATCACTGAATAGTCTCATCTAAGTAGACAACATATGAACCTATGTTATATCCCTATCTTGGGGAAGGCTATATGCAATATGCTGCGCAATTATGTAATGGTGGGACAAAACTGAATTATTTTTTAACGAAGGTACATATGTAACAGCCCATACCGTGTCCCATAGGGATTGTGACACTTATTCTTTGATATCACCGAAAAGCCTTATCTAAGTATACAACATATGAACCCATGTTCTATCCCTATCTTGGGGAAGGCTATATGCAATATGATGCGCAATTACGTAATGGTGGGACAAAACTGAATTATTTTCTGAATGAAGGTACATTTGTAACAGCCCACACCGTGTCCCATAGGGATTGTGACACTTATTCTTTGATATCACAGAATAGCCACATCTAAGTAGACCACATATGAACCTATGTTATATCCTTATCTATGGGAAGGCTATATGCAATATGCTGCGCAATTACGTAATGGTGGAACAAAACTGAATTATTTTCTGAATGAAGGTACATTTGTAACAGCCCACACCGTGTCCCATAGGGATTGTGACACTTATTCTTTGATATCACTGAATAGCCTCATCGAAGTAGACAACATATGAACCTATGTTATATCCCTATCTTGGGGAAGGCTATATGCAATATGCTGCGCAATTACGTAATGGTGGGACACAGTTGAATTTTCTAAAAGAAGGTACATTTGTAACAGCCCACACCGAGTCCCATAGGGATTGTGACACTTATTCTTTGATATCACTGAATAGTCTCATCTAAGTAGACAACATATGAACCTATGTTATATCCCTATCTTGGGGAAGGCTATATGCAATATGCTGCGCAATTACGTAATGGTGGGACACAGTTGAATTTTCTAAAAGAAGGTACATTTGTAACAGCCCACACCGAGTCCCATAGGGATTGTGACACTTATTCTCTGATATCACTGAATAGTCTCATCTAAGTAGACAACATATGAACCTATGTTATATCCCTATCTTGGGGAAGGCTATATGCAATATGCTGCGCAATTATGTAATGGTGGGACAAAACTGAATTATTTTTAACGAAGGTACATATGTAACAGCCCATACCGTGTCCCATAGGGATTGTGACACTTATTCTTTGATATCACCGAATAGCCTCATCGAAGTAGACAACATATGAACCTTTGTTATATCCCTATCTTGGGGAAGGCTATATGCAATATGCTGCGCAATTACGTAATGGTGGGACAAAATTGAATTTCTAAAAGAGGTACATTTGTAACAGCCCACACCGTAGTCCCATAGGGATTGTGACACTTATTCTTTGATATCACGAATAGCCTCATCTAAGTAGACAACATATGAACCTATGTTATATCCCTATCTTGGGGAAGGCTATTGCAATATGCTGCGCAATTACGTAATGGTGGGACAAAACTTAATTATTTTCTGAAAGAAGGTACATTTGTAACAGCCCACACCGTGTCCCATAGGGATTGTGACACTTATTCTTTGATATCACCGAAAAGCCTTATCTAAGTAGACAACATATGAACCCATGTTCTATCCCTATCTTGGGGAAGGCTATATGCAATATGATGCGCAATTACGTAATGGTGGGACAAAACTGAATTATTTTCTGAATGAAGGTACATTTGTAAAAGCCCACACCGTGTCCCATAGGGATTGTGACACTTATTCTTTGATATCACAGAATAGCCACATCTAAGTAGACCACATATGAACCTATGTTATATCCTTATCTTTGGGAAGGCTATATGCAATATGCTGCGCAATTACGTAATGGTGGAACAAAACTGAATTATTTTCTGAATGAAGGTACATTTGTAACAGCCCACACCGTGTCCCATAGGGATTGTGACACTTATTCTTTGATATCACAGAATAGCCTATATCTAAGTAGACCACATATGAACCTATGTTATATCCCTATCTTGGGGAAGGCTATATGCAATATGCTGCGCAATTACGGAATGGTGGACAAAATGATTATTTTCTGAAATGAAGGTACATTTGTAACAGCCACACCGTGTCCCATAGGGATTGTGACACTTATTCTTTGATATCACTGAATAGCCTATCGAAGTAGACAACATATGAACCTATGTTATATCCCTATCTTGGGGAAGGCTATATGCAATATGCTGCGCAATTACGTAATGGTGGGACAGTTGAACTATTTTCTGAAAGAAGGTACATTTGTAACAGCCCACACCGTGTCCCATAGGGATTGTGACACTTATTCTTTGATATCACCGAATAGCCTCATCAAGTAGACAACATATGAACCTATGTTATATCCCTATCTTGGGGAAGGCTATATGCAATATGCTGCGCAATTACGTAATGGTGGGACAAATTGATCTTATTTTCTGAAAGAAGGTACATTTGTAACAGCCCACACCGTGTCCCATAGGGATTGTGACACTTATTCTTTGATATCACGAATAGCCTCATCGAAGTAGACAACATATGAACCTATGTATATCCCTATCTTGGGGAAGGCTATAGCAATATGCTGCGCAATTACGTAAGGGGGACAAAATTGATTTATTTCTAAAAGTAGGTACATTTGTAACGCCCACACCGTGTCCCATAGGGATTGTGACACTTATTCTTTGATATCACAAATAGCCTCATCAAGTAGACAACATATGAACCTATGTAATATCCCGATCTTGGGGAAGGCTATATGCAATATGCTGCGCAATTACGTAACGTGGGGACAACATTGAATTATGTTCTAAAAGAGGTACATTTGTAACGGCCCACACCGTGTCCCATAGGGATTGTGACACTTATTCTTTGATATCACCGAAAGCCTCATTAAGTAGACAACATATGAACCTATGGTATATCCCTATCTTGGGGAAGGCTATATGCAATATGCTGCGCAATTACGTAATGGTGGGACAAAATTGAATTATTTTCTGAGAGAAGGTACATTTGTAACAGCCCACACCGTGTCCGATACGGATTGTGACACTTATTCTTTGATATAACTGAATAGCCTCGTCTATGTAGACAACCTATGAACCTATGTTATATCCCTATCTCGGGGAAGGCTATATGCAAAATGCAGCGCAATTACGTAAAAACTATTTTATGAAATTCACGGTTAGGTCGATAATCATCATCATACCTTTGTTGAAATCTGTATAATGTTTGACGAGGTACATGTACTAGAATAAGTCAATAAAATATATTCTGATTCTGTCTTTAATTATAAATACCAATATATAGAGCATATTTGTGTGTTTTGAGTGGATATTGTTTTTATTTTAAATGAGTCATCTTTTCCTGAATACTATTTTTTTTCCGTATTAACCCCAAGTAGAACAATTTTAAAAGAGACGATTTAAACTGCACTGTAATTCATGTGACGATTTACCAATTATAATTTATAACCACATTATCTACAAAAAGATATAAAATTATACACAATACCTTAACACGTTCAGGTAGCTCCCGGAGAACGAGGCTGAACATGGTTCCGTTTCTATCGAGTATCCCTTAAACTCGAAGTTAAATATCACTTAAACGTCAAACGTCACATTTGCAGTACTTAAACCAAACCATTCAAACTTCTAAAGATCTAAAGATGTGCCTCCTTATCATTAATTGCCGCAAGCCCCAATATTAATGCCATGCTTCAGGTCATGCGTCACTTCTGTGACAGCTCTTATTATTTTACAATATTAGCCTATATCAAATGAGCCAGCTGATAATGCGACATTGGCGTTTAAGTGATATTTAACTTCGAGTTTAAGGGATACTCGATAGAAACGGAACCATGTTCAGCCTCGTTCTCCGGGTGCTACCTGAACGTGTTAAGGTATTAGGATCCTAACTAATTTTACCAAGTTAGATTGCTAAAATTTTGGTTTTGTATAGATCAGTTTTTATTTCAAGTAAGATAAAATATTTAAAAAAATGAAAAGTAGGTAATTATATTTCCTTTTATATGAACATAATGTTATTCTGTCACCCTGTTTAATAAATCATAAAACAATAAATTTGCAAAATAGAATAAAAAGAATAAATATTTAAATAAAAAGACTGTAACGATGAATGCTTAAAAAACATAAATATATTTATTAGATAGTTTATCATCACAAATGCTAGTTCTGAATTAGTATCCTAATACCTTAAAACGTCAGTTGACGGCCAATTAGCTATCACCTATGCATCACTTATCACCTATATGAAAGGGGTTAACCATAGAAATAATTTATTCTAAAATTTCTTAGCAAATAATAGTAGTTTTTTTCATGAACATAGGACAATTAATCCGACGTGAAAGTCACAGGTTTATCACCCATGGTATCGTCTGAAAGGGCTGAACCATGTTCATGTATACATGTACAGACATACAGACGGGCGTTGGAACGGAACGAGACAAAACAATATGCCCCCGATCTTCGTTCCGGAGCATAAATATTATATTATACCCCAAAGCGGAGTCTGGGTGCAGGAGTATTTCAGTCAAACATGACTCTAACTTTTCAACCAGTAAGAAAATAAAAAAATACCTGTACGCGAACGCAAATTACCTTGATAAAATTCCAGTTGTGGAATGCTACACTATCATATACGAGTAATCGCTATTAACTTTCATTAAGTTTTAGACTTCGGAAAAGACGGGTCGAAAGAATATGTAAATATATGTCCGCCTGAGGGGTAAAATGTTATACTCACACACAAACAAATGAGCATACAATAATCATTTTTACTGGAGCTATCGCATAATATATATAAGTACACACATGTCATGTATACCGCATATCTAGCTATTATACTTGCAGAAATAAAATAATTAGAGCTCTGCGCTAAATTATGTTACCCCCATGGACATAAAGACGCACGTACTCTGCATATTTGTGCCTGTTTTATTATTTAAGATAAATTGAAGTACGTGATTTGGCAAAGTTTATAGAAGTATTTATATCAGTAGAATTTTACTCAGTGTCCTAGACTTACAGACAGACAGACAGACAGACAGGTACATATGGTCAGACCAAAGACCTAAGTGTCCCGCATTATTATAATGAATAATACACCAGCTTTCACCAAATATCCCTTCAAAACCGACGATATACAATATCATATTTTTTTCAAGTACCAATCTTTATCAATTAAATCTTTAATATGTAAAATGTATCGCACTGAATTATGTAAAAATATGATAGATCTATAGCGAATATCAGCCGCTAAACTGCCCACAAGATAGGGGACCTATTATAATTTGTAGTGTATAGGAAGTGCTTTGTAAAATTATGATAAATTTTTTTTACATATATATATATTTTTCTTACATAAAAATAGCCGGACACTGGACGGATATAATATATACTCTTGAAACTATATACATTTATTAAATATCCAGTATCAGCCTCTCTTAATACTATGCATATAGAGAGACCCTGCTAGTATATATTTATTTTTTATTTATTTTCGCTGAAATTCATCTCAAGGGGATACAAGAGCCATATCGGTAAAAATAGACTTTTTGTTCGGTAAAGCCCCGAAAATAAACTTTTCATTAAGGGGACTTAACTGTGCAACATTTTTCCTTATTGACTGCTGTTATTGACTGCTAACTTGATTTTATCTTGTTTTCAATGGTTCACTTCCTGTCTATTGGATGGTACTCGTTTACGTAGTCTGTCTTGGGAACCAGTATCGCAGGAAGTGTCTATCGGTACGACAAACGTGCAATCATATTCTTTATCCGCACGACGGTAGGGCTGGTAGAGTTTTACATGAATGCATAACGACGTGCTTTGGTATCATTTCCAATCACAGGGGCTTGAAGTTGCATGGGGCGAATCATTTCGTACTTAATGGTTGCATTAAAAATAGGAAGGGAGGTCACTATTTTCGGCTATTTCATGAATATAGCATTTTCGGCAAATAACGATCAATAAAATGGTTCGTATGCATTTGAAATGAATAGAAATATAGAATCGTGTCGTTTTCACTCTTATAAACGACTAACAAGTGTTTTCAATGTCCCAATCGAGCTCGACAACAGCCGGGACCGGCTACTTCCGGTATCTTTTCTAATGAATAAAATATAAGCGCTCATTGGTCAATATATTTAAATCAAATACTGTGTAAGCAGGTATGACTTTCCTGTACCTTCTTGTCCGACAATTATTACTTTGCGCCCATTTTCGATCGCGTTGTTTATGCTATTCTGGAGCCCCGTAACTTAATGAAGTTTTCCCGGGAAATGTCAGTTTTGTTTACATTTTGATTGACCAATAAAAACTTACCTTTATATTCACTTCTAAAGAAACCGGAAATTGGTTTCCCCGGCTGTTGTCAATCTCGATTGGAACAATAAATTAAATCTCATTTACGTTCAGGGTTTTCTGAATTTATTCATTTAAAACACAACCTGGTCCATTTTCAATATTGAATTTCGTTAGAAACGCGTTTTTCCAAAGTTGGTCTCAAAACAGTGTCCTCCCTTCTTATTTTTAATGTTACCACTAGGTACGAAATGATTCGCCCCATGCAACTTCGTGTCCCTGTGTTTCCAATGTGCAGTTTTACTTCGCCGAGGTCACCGAGATCCATTCGAAAGCATCTCGGTTGCTGTTGATCAGGGTGATTTTCTGAACTGTTTTCAGACCTAGCAGCCTCTGAAAGTCATTTAAAACTACGACAAACTTAATCATGTGTCGAACCAGTTTTCGGATTTTTAGCTCACTTGAGTCATGGTGAGCTATTGGATCACCCTGCGTCCGTCGTCGTGCATCGTCAACAATTTGCTTTAAACGCCATCTCCTTTGAAACCGCTGGGCAGAACTTGATTAAACTTGACAGGGATGATCCTTGGGTGAACCTTCACAAAAGTTGCTAAAATAAACTTGAAACATGTAGAACTTTGGTTACCATGGCAGCGGAAAGAAAAACAATATGATAACTTTAAAAATCATCTTCTTCAAAACTGCTGGCCAGATTTCACAATGTTTTGGTACAGATGTTCCTTAGGTAACCATCTACCAAGATTGCTAAAATTATTCCGATCCGCAAAAAACATGGCTGCCAGGGACGGGGCTAATTTGCCTTTTATGTATATAGTAGAGTTTCAAAATCGGCTAAAAGTCATAATTGATGATAGGAAATAATCGGACAAGACATTTCGATCAATCATCGATTATGTAATCGATTTGTTTATTTACCCTCACTTATATGTAGAATGTGACTTTTGAAGCAAAAGAAAAACATCTTAATTTAATAGGCTAAGATACTATCAAAGGTTTTTTGTTACAAGATAAAAGAATTAGCAGGCTATTTATGCATGATTGAAATACATGAGGGAAAAATATGAGGAAAAACTTACAAAAAGAATTCAGAAATAGAGTCTAGAAACGGAAGAGATTTAGTGTTAATTTTTTTTTTTTGTTGTTTTTTTTTTCCCTTTTATTTCTTGGTACACATACTTTTAATTTACTGACAAGGAGAGAAATTAGAGGAATCGATTATGAAGAACACAATTATCGTCAACAATTTGCGTTAAACGTCATCTCCTCTGAAACCGCCAGACAGAATTTGATTAAACTTGACAGGGATGATCCTTGGGTGAACCTTCACAAAAGTTGCCAAAATAAACTTGATCCATGCGGAACTCATGGCCACGGAAAGAAAAACAATATGATAACTTTAAAAATCATCTTCTTCAAAACTGTTGGCCAGCTTTCACAATGTTTTGGTACAGATGTTTCTTGGGTAACCATCTACCAAGATTGCTAAAATTATTCCGATCCGTAAAAAGACATGGCCACCAGGGGAAGGGCTAATTTGCCTTATATGTATATAGTGAAACATTTAAACGACATCTCCTCTGAAACCGCTGGACAGTATTTGAATGAACTTGGCCGCGGGATGATCCTTGGGTGAACCTTCACAAAAGTTGCTAAAATAAACGTGATTCATGTAGAATTCTGGTTGCAATGGCAATAGAAAGAATTGAATAATGAAAATTTTAAAAATCACCTTCTTCAAATCTACTGGCAAGTTCAAAATGGTGTATTACAGAAGTTCCTTGGGTAACCCTATACTCAGGTGAACGCTTTAGGGCCTCTATTGCCCTCTTGTTCAATGGAAGGATAACTTCGCCTAATGTTGTCAAGGTCGATTTGTTCTACATTCTCAATTGTTCTTGATCTGGCACTTTCTCACATATTTCTGGTTAATGGTGTTCACTTCCGCACCAGTGTCAATTTGGAACTTGACATCACAGTCATTAACGATCATTGTCGCAATAACCAGAACTCATCATTGTCACGTACATTTTTACTTTCTTGTTTGCTTTGAAATGGTGATAGCCTCCACATTTAGCGAATTTTTTACCTCATGCAGGACATTTCTCTTTCTTGGGTCGGTGATTTTGGCCATAATAGCCATATTGCTTACTATCAGTTTTGTATTTTGTATTGTTAGTTGCGGGCCTGTGCTGGTGCTTTTTTCGACTCTCTAAAACCTGTGTGACTCCAAAACTTCATTCTTATAGGGATTGCAGTACGTCTCAATTTTACCAAGTACTGTCTCCGTTCGTTTTTATGGGAGATGACAGCCCATTGAAATTGGTAATAAATTACGAATATCTGAGGACGGCACAATGCAACAATATTGCCGTCTGGACTTTATTATCCTTATTATCCTATCCCGTAGCGGTCATATAAACCTCGTGTAACCGGGGGTCGTATAAGAATACGAGCTAGGGTTCTTTCTTCATAAGTTTATTTTCACATGACAGATTATGACGATAAGTTAAATAAATATCTAACTGCGAAAAGGATTCTCGACAAGTCCTCTTAAGTAATAATGTTTACTGGATGGAAATCAGATAAAGAGTGCTTTACTATTGTATGGAACTTTAGAAGGAAAACTTTGAAGGGTGTGACAGGTAAGAATTGCTAATGCCAGATATGAAAAAGATGGAGAAATTCATGCATAAAGTGATCAATCTGACACTCATTCACCCATTGCCAAATATGGTTAAAATAACTCACAGAGATGACAGGACAATAACACCACGATAATATAAAAGACTTACACAAACAAACTATTCAATAATACCCTGTCTACACTCGTATTCCCGCTTCCATTTCTTGAAGTTATCCGCGACATTACCCTCTGTCACGTTCAAGGAGCCCGGCAGTCAAGAAAGACGATTCTGCCATCTTAGCCCCGGAAGCTAAGTTTACCGGTCGTATTCTTCAATTTTCTTTAGAGAAAAAATCCAGCGCGGCCACCATGTTGACAACTTTATTACGACACCACTGGCACTAGAAAATTTCATTGGACTGTTGATTACGATTTGTTTTTGTCCCTCTGTATTGTATATTGAACATGGTAAGGAACGGAATCTGACTTGACTTGATTACGGTGGTCGTAACTTGGCACAGATGTATGCTGCCATTATATTTTATGCACGGTTCGATCAGTCCGATATTCAATTAACACATGGAATCACAGTCAAAAGATAACCTGAACGAAGTAATGACATCAAATTTAAATTTTTTTTTTTAATATTTCGACGATTCTAAAGATCTATCTCAGTTAAATTTCGCCACCTTTTAGAATAGGAAAATCTTCAAACACGCAAACATACACATTCTCTCTCACGCGCTCTTGGTCTCTTTCGCTCTAAAAATTACAGTTCATGGTAGTATAATATTAAACATGTGTAACTTAGCATGTTCAGTCCATTTTTTATCACCGTTTACAAGTATTACGTAAGTTTTACTTTCAGGAAAATTCAGCTGTAAGGTCTTGTGTTAAAATGTTCCAGAGCTGTTTGCCTGGTCAAAATCATTAAATCCAGATCGCTGAATTGTGCGTCCTGCTTTGATAAGGCGCAATAATACTATATTGAAATAGACATGTAGTTGTAGTTGTATACACATTCAAATTATTGATACATGCACGTCACATGACGCGCATGTCGTCCAATCAAAATTTAGGTTATATACTAAGTAAGTTAGAACATAAAGTGAAATCCTAATGGTTAGGCGAAAAAAAAGTTGTTTGTTTCCACTAACATCGCCGAAGAAAATGGGGTCGGTAGGTCGGCCTAACTTTTTTTAAAACTTTTTTTCCCATTTTTACCTTATTTTTAGAGGAATTGACGAAAAACAGCGTTTTCCAACCGTAATAGCCCGAACGCTACGAAAAAAGTCTAGGGTCGGTACAAAAAAATAGGGTCGATCCGGTTTAGTGGAAACAAGGAACTTTATTTTATTACGCCTTATGAAGGAGCTAGTATGTTTACACATCCCCTATGCATACACACGCATTCTTCGTTATCTCAGTTCAATAGTACACGGTGGCTTCATATACTGGTTAGCTGAGTGTACAGTCTGATAAATCCGAGGTTGGTTTCTTACTCTCTTTTACTACATTTGAGTTATTATATGGTTAGTACAGACTGCTGGGAAATTCCGATTAATTCATTTCTACATTCTTTTACTATCTTAAAAATGCACGTACATGGGTTATTATATGATGCTCTTTTTGACAACGTTCAAGTATCTAAATGTTCTGTTTTATGACTTCATAAAATTTGCTTTGAAAAAGAGTGCTTGGCTAGTTCATTATCAGCCGGTCAGTCCAAAGCTTCTGTCCATGGATTCTATAATTATACAAGTAGTATGAGTAGTAGTGGTTTTGGGTCACTTTTGCACCGAATGACCTTTGCGTTGTATTTTTAAGCGTTTTTCTCGCAAATAGAGCCCTCTTTACTTTTTCGACTTCCCAAATGTGTACCCCCGCTGAAGTCTAGCCACCCCAATAGGGTCTGGAGGTTCTATCATTTTTGTTCTCGCTATTTCTAGCAAAACTATGTAGTGGAGGTCCATATATGTAAGTAGTATAGGGGCCCCTTTGCGTGTAAACAAACGGGCGCCATTTTGTTGATCTAGTTTCTATTTATAATAACAGGCGGCCATTTTGTTTATATTTATAGTAACTAATTTGCATATAAGCATTTAAGAGCAATGCGCATGCGTGGCGGCCATTTTAGTTGATAGTGGTCATTTGCGCATGCGTGGCGGTCATTTTTAGTATACAGAGGTGACTTGTATACTTGATCTAAGATCTACTCGCGGAAATTGAGGGTCACTTCCATTCGATCTCAGACTGTGTCCTTAAGGGTATTCTACTGCTACTTCTACTATATAATGATAATAATAATCATAATAATAATTAAATAACAGGTCTGCTATATAGGTACAACAACAATGATAATATATTAATTCTACTCTATAATCATATTAATAATTAAATAAATACATCTGCTATAAAGGTACAGCAATAATTATAACAATAATAGGATCAAACAGTAATAATGATGGTTACTATGAAATAATATATATCAAATAATATGTCTACTCAATAAATAAGACTATATTTATAATAAAATACTCAGTCTACCTTTACGATGTGTTCTGTTCAACGTCCTACCTTCAAATGAATCGAGTGCAACTATTGCATCAGTTCATACTCGTTTCCCAGGCCCATACCACCTGCGTTAACAATAGACGATCTATTTTTAGCAATGGAACAATAGCGATATTGATTCAGGGATGGAAATGCGAACAATGGCCTATTCAACTGTCAAAAGTTATTCCTTTAAAGTCGCCCAAGTGTCTGGCGTGTGTTGATTCATGGACGGAAATGCGAACAATGGCCTATTCAACTGTCAAAAGTTAATCCCTTTAAAGTCACCTATCTGCCTGGCATGTGTTGATTTAGGAGCGGATGTGTGAACAATGGCTTTTGTTCACGATTTCATCTCACACATAAACTCCTTAATGGGCCCCACAGAGAGATGACGCAGCTATCAGCAGCCAGTGGTCATAACGAGGCATCAGTAGCTACGGTCAACAAGTGTTTTTTGGAACTGTCTTATATGATTAATTAACAGCGTTCGATTTAAGTTATACCTAAAATCTTATAGGGATTCTCTTTTAAGTTGGGATAATTACATAAAGGAGTTGAGATTAAATTTGGATACAGGTATGTTATTTTTAATACATTTCATATGTCTTCACAGATGTTATTCAGTTTTCGTTCGCACACCACGGACGTTATTTAAAGTCTGTTCGCACACTACGGGCTTGACACAATATTTGTCCGCACATCACGGACGTTAATTCATGTTTGTCCGTATACCACGGACGTCATTGAATATATTTAATGTTTGTTCGCACACTACGGACGTGATATAATATTTGTCCGCAAATCACGGACGTTATTTAATGTTTTATCCGCACACCACGGACATTACTAAATATTTTTTCTGCACGCGACAGGCGTTATAATATTAAGGTTTGTCCGCACAACACGGACGTTATGCAATATTTGTCCGCACACCACGGACATTATACAATATTTGTCCGCACACAACGGACATTTTACAACACTACGGAAATTATGAAATTTGTCCGCTTACAACGGCCGTTTTTGATTTTGTCCGCACGCCACGGACGTGACACAATATTAATTTGCACACCACGGACGTTATGTAGTATATGTCCGCTCATAATGGACGGTATACCGATGCTGTCCGCACACCACGGACGCAAGAAATTTGGCCTCTAACCACGCACGTTATGAAGCGACATTTTGTCCACATGGACGGACGTTAAGAAATTTGTACGGACATATAATATTGTCTGCATATCGCAGACATTGTACGATATATCTCGGCAAAGCTCTAGTAATAGGCCCTGATATCCTGGACAATTGTTTAAAACGTTTTATAAGTGATGGATTTGTAACGTGTTACATCACAAAAAAGATCGAAAGGTTTGGTTTTCTCTTACGGAGTTTTAAACATTTTCAGCGTCATAGCTGAAAACCAGGAGTCAGGGAACAACCCAACTTTTGAGAGGTCACGACCAAATATTTTTGATCAGATGGGCACTCCGCAGACGGAGCAAATGCAGGGTTTGCAGTCTGCAATCAACAGCTCGTCAGAGTCTCTCAGCGAAATACGAGCAGAGGTGACCCCATTAAAGATGCCGGCGGGGGCTCTAAGTCCCAAGGCAGATAGCAGCCCAAAAAGGATATGCGTTCGGGATGAAACAGATTCAGATTCGAAAGAAAGCGTATCGCATTACTTCCAAGATCAAGAGGCACCCGATGGGGACGTAGATGGATTTTCACTGGTGGATTTTTTCGAAGATGGGGTGGACACTGGAGATGCTATTAGCGAACAACTAGCGACTTTGTGCAACAAGGCCCTTAGATCGCAACCAAAAGCAGAGAAAATCAAAGAACTATTGAATAAGTATAAAAGGCCAAGCAACATCGACAGTTTACAAGTTCCAACTGTAAACGAACCACTGTGGCGACAATTAAATTACATCTAGGGACTTTTTGTTACAAAAAGCGCAGAAGAACTACACTACAGCGCTAGTTCCTATCCTTGAGGCAATGGAAATCCTCAAGAGTGACGGCAGTCCAATTCTTAAAGAACCTGTGGGAGACGCGTTCAAGCTGCTTTCGAATGCAGTAACAACTACGTCACAGGTGCGTAGAGAGCAGGTTAAGAGGGAACTCCTGCCAATGTATAAGCCGCTATGTAAAGCCGAACCATCATAAAAACTTCTTTTCAGGGACAAAATGGAGAAAGATCTTAAAAAATTGAAGGAAAGCAAACATCAACTTACTACTAAGAAACCTTTTTTAGGCAAACGCCCGGGCTGGCAAGCCCAGAGTGCTCCGGACAGGGGACAACAGCCGGGCCAGTCAAACAGCACAAATTCAGGTTATCAGTATCGGAAACAACCTCAGTCAAACTACCGACCAAAAAATACAAAAGAAAAACAGGTTTCCGCCAAAAGCACTAAAGAAGTAACTCATGCTGTAAATACTCCTCGCGATATATGATTTTTCGACTTAGTGAACACATCAAACAATTTTAAGGCTAAAAAGACAAGTACTTCCGTAAGTGAATGGCGTAAGATAACCAATGACAAATGGATTTTAGAAACGATATGTGGGTACCGGGTACAACTTTCTAGCACTCCTTACCAGAGTAGTATTTCCAAACCTTTTAATTTCGATGAAGATGAAAGACAAAAGATAAGACAGGAAATACAGCGTTTTTTAGAACAAGAAATAATTGAGCTTGCAGACAATAATACCAGTGGAGAATTTATTTCAAATATATTCACGAGACCAAAACCAGATGGACGTATTAGGATTATTTTAAACTTAAAATCATTTAATAGTAATTACGTGGATAAGGTACACTTTAAAATAGAAACGTTACAGTCTGTTATAACAGCGATGAGGAAAGATTGCTACTTTGGTTCAGTCGACATTTCTGATGCGTTTTACACAATCCCCATACACGAACCAGATAGACGCTATTTCCGTTTCATTTTTGACGGCGTAAAATATCAGTTTACGGCACTAGTAATGGGGTTTTCTAAAAGTCCTTTGATATTTACAAAACTACTGAAGCCAGTGTTTGCCAATTTAAGGGCAAGGGGACACATAAGTTCGATCTATATTGATGATTCATGCCTTCAAGGTCAATCGTATTGTGATTGTGAACACAACATCTCAGACACGGTTAATTTATTAGATAAACTTGGGTTTACAATATCATTGAAAAAATCAGTCCTCATACCAACGAAGCAAATCGTTTTCTTAGGATATATACTGTGTTCAACGACGATGACAGTCAGATTAACGTCAGAGAAATGTGATAATATAGTGCATCTCTGTAAATTTATTACAATGTCACGTCGCATTACTATACAACAATTTTCAATGGTCATTGGGAAAATGGTAGCTGCTACCCCAGGAGTCCTGCACGCTCCATTTTATATTAAACCGTTAGAACATAGGAAAGAAGTAGAGCTGAAAAAAGCATATTGGGAATTTTAATAGCTTTTTTAGTGTTACAAGGGACATACATGACATATTACAATGGTGGATAAAAAATACACATTTATGTTTTAACAACATAAACACGCCTGATGCAGACTATATCATGTTTACTGATTCATCTAAACGTATGTGGGGTGCTTATGACCAAACAATGAATAGGAGGACACAGGCTTTCTGGTCTTCTCATGAACAACGACAGCATATAAATGTATTGGAACTTAAGGCATGTCAGTTAGGCTTATTGTCGTTTTTTAAACATATGACAAACATTCATATTAAGATTTACATGGACAACACTTCTAGTGTTTCATATATCAACAAGTACGGGGGGCGAATATTCTCATTGAATAAAATCGCACGAGAAATTTGGCACTGGTGTATTCAGAAAAACATTATCTTATCAGCGGATCACAACTGCGGACAGACTTAGCAGGTCTGGAAATGAAGATCTAGAATGGGATTTATCAAAAGATGTGTTCTCAATCATATGTTAGTCTTTTCCATATTTAAATATTGATTTGTTTGCTTCGCGGCTCAATGCAAAATTCCAAAAGTATGTTGCGAGGTTACCTGATCCTAACGCATACGCCATAGATGCATTTTCATTCCCATGGCAAAATAATAACTTTTATGCATTTCCACCTTTCAGTATAATCGCAAAAGTCCTGCAAAAAGTAGAAATAGACCACACGGAGCTGTTGTGTTTAGTAGCGCCAATATGGACAGCACAGACATGGTGGCCGACCTTGATAAAGCTGATCGTGGCACCATGCCTTCTTCGTCCAAGTCCTCAAAAGATCCTATCGCTGTCCCACCGACCCGAACCGTAGCACCCGTTACAGAAAATGAGACTTGCGCTTTTTCCCATTTCAGGACAGCGCTCAAAGACAGAGGAATTTCAGAAGAAGCTAGGCTTATTACATGTATCATCCAGTCGTGGCGAACAACGACCAGAAAACAATATGACACATATGTTAAGCAGTGGATTCATTATTGTGAGGGGAAGAATGATCCCTTTAAACCCCGTGTAACGGCAGTAATAGATTTTCTGACATCTCTATACAAAAAAGGCTTAAGTTACAGTGCAATAGGTGTAGCTAGATCGGTCGTCAGTGGCTTCTTGAAATTGGTTTCAGGAATTGATATTAGTAACAACAGTTTAATTACTCGATTTATGAAAGGAGTTTTAAACACACGACCAGCGCTAACTAGGTACAAAGAAATATGGGATGTACGGACAGATTATTTAGCTACTGTACATAGTGACAACTTATTATTTCTTGCAGCAAAACTGAGTATGCTGTTTTTACTTTTATCAGCTCAGCGGTGTCAGACCCTCCATCTTATTTGCCTGGAGGACATTAATATCTCTGGAGAAAGATTAGTGATAAACACACCGCACCTTTTGACAACATCTAAGCCCGGGCAGCACCAAACACCACTCGTGTTTAAGAGTTATAAACCGGACAGACGTCTGTGCATTATCAACACTCTTAATGAGTACTTACAGAGAACGAAGGGGTTGCGGTGCACCAATAAATTACTGATATCAAATATAAGCCCTCATGGGGCGGTGTCAAAGCAGACAATAGGTCGCTGGATTAAGCTTATCATGCTAAAGGCCGGAGTGCCCCAGTCGTTTAAACCACACAGCACTCGTGCTGCTGCATCTTCAATGGCAATTAGGTGTGGAGTTCCGTTACAATCGATAACAGACACGGCTGGGTGGTCTAATGCTAAAACATTTGCTAAGTACTATAACAAGCCATTAGTTAAAAGCCGTAATAGTTTGATGCATGCTTTCCTCAGTTAATCTTGATATTACTGGTTCTACGTTGGGACATCGACCATTGGTATGCAGAACTTTATTTCGTTTATTGACTCGGCATTACTGTATGTATGTAAATAATGAATGTGCCAGATTTTGATAACTTTTCAGTTTGTGTTAAATAAACAATATAATACTGATTATTTTGATAAAAATGATGGTACGCATTTTATCGTTTGTTTTCATTATATGCATTGTAAGGTTACTCGGCATATAGATAATATTTTCAAAACTTACTCTAAAGTCTCTGTGGGGCCCATTAAGGAGTTTATGTGTGAGATGAAATAGAAGGATTGAGCTAAGCTTACCTGTAAGGTGACGATTAATCCATATTTCATCCACACAAAAATCCTTAAGGGCTCAAACACCCAACCCACTACCACCCGAATTTTTCTCTTTTTTTAAGTTTTTGAAAACATTAGCCTCTACTCATACTCTAAAATATGACCACTGGCTGCTGATAGCTGCGTCATCTCTCTGTGTGAGCCCTTAAGGAGTTTTGTGTGGATGAAATAAGGATTAACCGTCACCTTACAGGTAAGCTTAGCTCAATCCTTCTATTAATGGCCCGGCACTATTTTAACTTTTGGTGCGTCTATTGAATTTAGCGGATTGAAAATTCAACCAATCAGAAACCTCCCTTTTCCACCAATCAGGAACGAGTCCTTGACCAATCAAATCTCAGTATTTTATTTCCAATTGAATTACGTATTCAAAACGAGGCCCAGGTCTGTTTCACATTAACGCATAAAGTTAACATTTTTTTCATCACAGCTATTTAAAAAGTATTCCAAATCTTTCTTGTGCATATAATTAAATGACATAATAGAATGACTTGACTTGAATATTTGAGTTTACAGTCGCTTCGACAGTATTTCAGTCATAAAGCGACGTCCAGCTAATTACAGGTGGAGGAAGACCCCGAATGCACGGAGGCATCCGGGTAGAACCACTGACCTACCGCAAGCCAGCTGGAAGGCTTCCTCACATGAAAATCCGAATGACCCTGTCGGGTTTCGAACCCACGCGGTGAGGAGCTGAGTGAGTGCTAAAGTCAGCGACTTTACCCTCTCGGCCACGGAGGCCCCCACATAGAATATAATGGAAATAATTTAGATATTCCCAATAATAATAATAATAAACTTAAAATATTTTCATAATAGAGACTGAACACTTATTGCTTTGATGAAAAATCAACTTACCAAATTGGTACTTCAAAACCCTTTCCTCAAAAACTCCGATATATCTTAATTCTAATAACAATATAAAAATACACTCTTTGAACATTTCTTAGTGTTCTGAAAAGTCATCTTGACGTTGGTAAAAAGACTCGAAATATTTGCTCTTTATACGTCAATATGTACTGACTGGTGAACAAGAATGGTCAAGTATATACACGAAATCAACCTTTTCAGGGTCCAGTAACATTTATATGTCAATATTGTTTGACTTGAGATCGGATTAAGATGCCAATGTTTACATAAACGCTTAGCTTTACCTCGGTAACGGATTAAATTTTGTCAAAGTGTATGACTTTTAAAGGACGGAGCAAACGTGCGTGTTGTAAAGTGATTTATGTATCGAAATATTCCGTTCTGTTCAACAATGTATACGCTATTTGTAATACATCAAAATGTTCGGAATTGTTTAAGCTTTAAATTCGTAATGTTGGTATTATCTTGGTTGAAACATAAAGCTTTAAATCAGTTTTTCCTTTCTATGGCAACGGTTTACGATATCGATTTTCAAAAGTTTTATATTAATCGATAGATTTATCAAAATACTTCAAACTAAACCCTATGTTCTAAATTCGATTTTCAACCGTTACCGAGTTATGATGTAACAGCGATTTTTAAACGTCAATTAAAATTTAACATTTCCTGCCCGATATATACATCATTGGAAAGGTCTCGTCTCAACAATGTCAAAAATGTATATTTTTATAGGGTTAACTTTATTCGTTCACGAGAAATAAGCGTTTGAAAAATGTCAAGTGACCTCCAAAGTTGGAAAATTGCGCCAAATTCAAATATTCTCCAAAAATATATTTAAGGCTATATCTCAGTCATTTCTCGACCGATTTACATAATCCTGGTATCAACGTAAAGGTCTCATGTCAAGCTATGTTTGAACTCAATGAACAGGAAGTTCAATGGTTGCATAACCGGAAATGACGTCATCACATATAAAATCTCTCTTCATAGACAACCGACTGACTTGTTATTGGTCTTTCTCTCTCACTTATGCATACAAGATTTGGTGGAAATGAAACACATTTTTGTATTTTACCTCATGGTATTATACTATGAATTTTGAATTTATTTAAAAATATGTCTAAAAAAGATAAAAAAAACAGGTTATACGTATGACAATTTTATTTACTCCTCCTCTCCCTCCTCCTCCTCCCCCTCCTCCTCTGCCTTCTCCTCTCCCTCCTGCTCCTCCCCCTCCTCCTGCCCTCCTCCGCCATTGTTCGCATTTCCGTCCCTGAATCAACACGTGCCAGACGCTTTGGCGACTTTAAAGGGATTAAATTTTGACAGTTGAATAAGCCATTGTTTGCATTTCCATCCATGAATCAATACCGCTATTGTTCCATTGCTAAAAATAGATCGTCTATTGTTAACGAAGGTGGTATGGGCCTGGGAAACGAGTAAGAACTGATGCAATAGTTGCACTCGATTCATTTGAAGGTAGGACGTTGAACAGAACACATCGTAAAGATAGACTGAGTATTTTTATTATAAATATAGTATTATTTATAGAGTAGACATATTATTTGATATATATTATTTCATAGTAACCATCATTATTTCTGTTTGATCCTATTATTGTTATTTGCTGTATTTATAATTTGTACCTATATAGCAGACCTGTATTTAATTTTTTTTATTATTATCATTATATAGTAGAAGTAGCAGTAGAATACCCTTAAGGACACAGTCTGAGATCGAATGGAAGTGACCCTCAATTTCCGCGAGTAGATCTTAGATCAAGTAAACTAAAAATGACCGCCACGCAGGCGCAAATGACCACCATCAACTAAAATGGCCGCCACGCATGCGCATTGCTCTTAAATGCTTATATGCAATTGAGTTACAATAAATAGAAACAAAATGGCCGCCTGTTACTATAAATAGAAACTAGGTCAACAAAAGGCGCCCGTTTGTTTACACGCAAAGGGGCCCCTATACTACTTATGTTCTTTCCGATGTAGGCTGTTTTTGCGGCGGAGCCTGTTTTGGCGGATCTTGCTTTGGTGTCCAGGGTACCATTTTTAGCTCACCTGAGCACGTGTGCTCAGAATGAGCTTTTAGGATCGATGAATGTCCGTCGTCCGTCCGTCCGTCTGTCTGTCCGTCCGTCCGTCGTCCACAATTTGTTCGTTTGCACTCTAGCATCTTCATTTTTTGAGCAATTATCTACACACTTTAAAACAATATTTATAACCATAAAATCTCGGCCAAGTTCGATATTGGCTGATATCGTACCATTAGGTCAGGAGTTATGCCCCTTTTAAAATTCAAAAAAGCCAGATTTCACATTGTTTGCACTCTAGCATCTTCATTTCCTTAGCATTTGCATTCAAACTTGATAACATTATTTATAACCAAAAAATCTCAGCCAAGTTCGATTTTGGCTGATATCGGACCATTAGGTCAGGAGTTACACCCCTTATATTATTTAAAAAGTCAGATTGCACTTTGTTTGCACTCTAGCATCTTTATTTTTTAGGTCATTGTCTTTAAATTTTATAACAATGTTTATAACCATCAAATTTTGGCTAAGTTGGATTATGGCTGAAATTGGAGCCTTAGGTCAGGAGTTACGCTCCTTTTAAAATTGAAAAAAGCCAGATTGCTCTTTTCACTCTAGCATCTTTATTTCACATCGTTTCCTTTAAAGACTATTTATCTCAGGTGAGCGATTTAGGGCCATCATGGCCCTCTTGTTCAGATTACTATCGCGGCGAGAGAAACGTAGGTCCACCCGTTTAGCATAATTTATATTAGATATTTGTTTACGTATAGTATAAAAAACAAAATGATCGGACATAGACACTGCGAGTGGCTGGTAGTTGGGCGCGTCGATCAATGCGGGCGGCGGTGTATAGGGCGGCTATGTTGCGTACACATGGCACAACTACGCCGTAAGCCCGATTCTAAGCCACACCCCTGCCGCTAGGTACAAAATCGGAAACCTGTCGGTGTTGGGTTGAGTGCGGCACGAGCCGTGCGAGGTACGTCCTCCTCTGCGCGGAGGCCCAGAGCAAGAAGTTATTCTCTCTAGTCCTACGCGAGTTCGAGGACTGTGTAAGGATTCAGCGACTGCCCTTTATTGGCCTCTGGTAAGGCCGCCTTTTCAAATTTTCAGTTAGAGATTTATTCTGCGTATGGTATTACATGTATATCAGGTAAATTTCATTAGAGATTTATTCTGCGCATTGGTATAAATATCAGATAAATTTTCATTTAGAGATTTATTCTGCGCATGGTATATGCATCAACATGGCTACTACGAACAAGTTACTCGAAGAGTATATCGAAGAGATGCTTGCAGAATTGTCAAATGAGGCCGAGCAGAATAGCTTCTACTCCACATGGGCCAACACCCGCCCCACGTACTACACAACCTACTCCTGCCCCACGTAGGCCAACACCCGCTCCACGTACTACCCAACCTACTCCAACCCCACGTAGGCCAATACCTGCTTCACGTAATACCCAACCTACTGCAACCCCACGTAGGCCAATACCTGCTCCACGTACTACCCAACCTACTCAAACCCCACGTAGGCCAATACCTGCTCCACGTACTACCAAACATATTCCAGCCCCACGTAAACCAATACCTGCTTCACGTACTACCCAACCTACTCCAATACCTGCTCCACGTACTACCCAACCTGTCCCAATACCTGCTCCACGTACAACTCCACGTAAGCCAATACCTGCTCTGCGCACTACCCAACAAATACCTACCCCACGTAGGCCAACACCTGCTCCACGTAGGCCACTGTTTCGTAGGAACCCATGGGTCCTTGGTAATTTCTTAAGAGGCTGGCAGATGGATGCGCCTAAAGGACAGGGTGCAGACCCTAGAGCCTTTCTTTCCGATGTAAACCTAGCATGCGAAAAAAGTTGGTAGAAGAGTTGGAGGCTCTGAAAGGTGTAAATTTCCAGCTTGCTATCAAGGTCAATCTTAGAAAGGACAGCCCAGACGGTAGTGAAGAGTACACTGACCCCGTGCTACGTCAGAAGCAGGAGGCTATTCTGCAGGAGGGTGAAACAGATGAGTCACTCAAACGAGCTTTCCCCAGGATACAAGAACTTCTAGAAATGTGAACTAATAGAGGGTCTGGCTGTGTTGTAGGAAAGGTTCAGACCCTTTGGCTAGATATCGCCAGGTACCAACCGCAGAAAGGCGGGACAAAGAAGTTCAAACTAGTCTCCGGAGTTGAATAAAAAGAAAACCGTCATCAACGTGCTCTATTGTTTCCAACCGCGCGCAACTCGAACAGACCCTCTAGCTACCAAACCAAAGACGGTCTAGACAAAACAGGCCTCGAGTTTCCGGTTCCGATCTTGCAAATTCCGAAGTTTGAGATGGCCAACGGCCTCGCAATAAACGTCTTTGGATGGGAAAAAGGGAGAGTCGTTGTCCACCAACTAAGCAAACAGCCACAAGACATGCGAAGGTTACACCTACTTTTGGCCGAGAACCACTATGTAGCCGTCCCGAAACTGAGCCGCCTTCTCTATGTTCTCTATGACCAGAGGAAGCATGGGGGGGGGGAAGAAGCACTTCTGCGAGCGCTATTCTAGGGAGTATCTGCTAGAGGCCCACAAGCCAGAGTGCCAGGGAATCAGCTGTGAGAGTGGATATGCCTGAAGAGGGTAAAAATCTTGTGACCTTCCAGAACCACCACAAGAAGATCCCAGCCCCCTATGTCATCTACGCCGACTTTGAGGCGCTCACCACCAGGGTTGAGGGTCTGAAAAAGAGCAATACTACTACTACGTAACAGCACGAGGCCTGCAGCTACTGTTACATCGTGGTGCAATACGACGGCCACACAGAGCCGCCGGTTGAATACCGTGGTCCTAATGCTGTGGAACATTTCTTGAAGGCCCTTCAGGAAGAGGAGAGCAAAATAGAAACCAACCCCCACGCACGCGAGGATGACACAGGAGGACTGGCAAGCCTACAATGCTGCTACTACCTGCCACGTATGTGAAAAGCCGCTTTGAGGAGACGCCGTCCGTGACCACTGCCATACCACAGGGAAATACAGAGGAGTAGCCCACAGAAGGTGTAAGCTGCGACTTGGAGGAACCACTATACCAGTGATCTTCCACAACCTGCGGCGCTACGACTCCCACCAGCTTATGCAGGCCATCTCAAAGGTCGGGGGCAAAGTAAACTGCATCCCCAAAAATTCAGAAAAATATATTTCATTCGAACTTGGCCGGCTGCGTTTCATCGACAGCATTCAATTCTTACTCGCCCTACTGGACAGCCAACAAGCCAGAGGCTTTCCTATATACTACGCGCTATACAGCCGGTGGTACCCGGCAGTTCATGCGCAAGGGCGTGTACCCATATGAGTACATGGACTCCTGGGAGCGCTTCGCAGATACCCACCCTCTGGCAAAGGAGGAGTTCTATAGCAAACTCAACGACGAGCACATTTCCGATGAGGACTACGCCCACGCTAAAAAGGTGTGGGACACTTTCGGAGGACTACAGCAACCTGTACAACCGCACAGATGTCCTCCTACTGGCAGATGTCTTTGAAACATTCCGAAAGACGTGCCTCCAACAATATGGCTTGGATCCGGCACACTACTATGCAAGCCCCGGTCTTTCATGGGACGCCCTACTCAAAAAGACGGGCGTAGAGCTTGAGTTGCCAACGGACTACGACCAACACGTATTTATCGAGAAAGGAATGCGAGGAGGTATCTCCATGATGTTCAAGCGCCACGCCAAAGCCAACAACCAAAGAGTGGAAGGCTATGACCCAGAAAAGCCAAATAGCCACATACTGTACCTCGACGAAAATAACCTTATAGCTGGGCGATGTCCTAGCCTCTGTCAACAGGCGGCTTCCGCTGGGTGGAAAATTGCGAGCAGTTGGTCATTGAGGATCACCCTGCCGACCATCCTGTGGGCTATATCCTAGAGGTGGACCTGGAGTACCAACAAGAGCTGCACAATGCACACAACGCATATCCTCTGGCACCAGAACGCATGGTAGTACAAAAAGAGTGGATGTCCGAATACCAACAGAGCCTTTCTAGGGGTACCGAGGTTGAAAAATTGGTGCCCAACCTCCGAAACAAGGACCGATACGTGCTCCACTACCGGAATCTGCAGCTATATCTCTCTCTAGGCCTTTGCCTTTCTAAGATTCACCGCGCGCTGCGTTTCAACAAAACTCCTTGGATGGAGCCCTACATTCTAAAAAATACGGAGCTCCGAAAAAAGGCCAACAGCGACATTGAGAAGGACCTCTACAAACTCATGAACAACAGCGTATTCGAAAAAAAACGATGGAAAACCTGCGCAAGAGGGTGGATGTGAAACTCGTCCGAGCACACGAGGAGGACAAGCTCCGACGGCTCATTGCCAGCCCAGCCTTTGCCCGAGCAAATATATTCAACGACGACCTTGCAGCAATCCAGGTCCGCAAAAGCCGACTACTGCTCAACCGTCCAGTATATGTTGGGATGAGCGTTCTTGACCTCTCGAAACATCTTATGTACGACTTCTACTACAACCATCTCGCCGCGAGGTATGGCGACCGCTGTCAACTCCTATACACTAACACTGACAGCTTGCTACTCTATATACAAACAGAGGACGTCTACAAGGACATGACGGAGCATGTAGATCTTTACGACACGTCCAACTTCCCGAAAAACAACCCCCTATACAGTACGGCGAATAAAAAAGTGCTAGGTAAAATGAAAGACGAATGTGCTGGGCAACTATCGCCGAATACGTCGGCCTGTGTGCCAAGATGTATTCGATACTCGAATCCAGTGGAAAAAAAGAAAGTCAAAGGCGTAAAAAAGAATGTCGTGAAAAAGCAAATCCGTACCGAGCAGTACAAAGAGGCCCTGTTCGGAAAGAAGACATTTCGCCACGGTATGGATGTCCTGCGATCGGAGAAGCACCAAATATATGGACAACATTTGGAAAAGATTTCACTATCCCCATTCGACTCCAAGCGTTGGATTGACAAAAATGGTGTGGATACGCTGGCCTATGGCCATAAAGATGCGACAGATGTAATGGATTCCGATATAGATGAGATCTTAGGCGGAATCTAGGCTCTTCCCGGGTTCCCGAGGCTCTTCCCGGGTTCTCCCCGGGTTACCGAGTTCTCCCCGGGTTCTCCCCGGGCTACCGAGTTCTTCCTGGGTTCTCTTAGGGTTCCTTTGGAGGGTCTCCTGAGCTCTCTTTTATATATATATATAGAAAAAATGAAACGAGATTTATCGCAAAACCAAATCCAAGAAATCCGCGCTCTTCGAGGCAAGCCATTCGCGGAAGAAGAGGCGAAAAAGCGGTTTGGTATTGGGAGTTCGAGAGTATACGAAATATGGAGAGACTCCGAAAAACTCTGCGCCTGCTATTGTGCCCGCTGCGCCTACAGACTCTGCTGTTGTGCCGAAAGACTCCGCTATAGTAGGCTCCGCTCCCGGCTCCAATATTGTTCTGGGCCCCTCTGTAGAAGACTTCTACGGACGGCTAGGGCGGATAGAATCTATGGTAGAACAAGTTTCAAATATGTTGGCAGGAGCGCGAATCCGCGATGACCAATCTTTTATAGACGATCTGATTGCCAAACAGACCAAGGACGAACAGACCAAGGACAAACACGAACGGACCGAAGACAAACTCGAACAGACAAAAGACAAACTCGAATAGGCGGCCGAGGAGGTCGTCGAACGACAGAATATCTTGTCAACGGTTGAGAGCTGGGTCTACGTTTCTCTCGCCGCGGTAGTAATCTGGATAATAGCACCCTGGACACCAAAGCAAGAGCCGCCAAAACAGGAGGTGCCCACAACAAAGGAGACACCAAAGCGGACCCACGACTCATTCTTCATGGAATAGTCCGGGAGGGGTGCAAAATTGGCTAGACTACAACGGGGGTACACACTTGGGAAGTCGAAAAAAGTATAGAGGGCTGCAAGAAAAACGCTTCAACGTAAAGGTCATGCAGTGCAAAAGTGGTCCCCCCCCCCAATATATATACCGTGGTTTCGACAACCAAAAGACACCCCTCTGGTGCTATCCCCGGTGTTGTTCCCATGGCTGGTTGGTTGTACCTACCTGGGTCTGGCTGCTTGTACCTACCTGGTCCTTATCTGGTTGGTTGTACATACCTAGCTAGTGTACCTACTTGGCATGGCTGTACTACAACGGGGTACTTATTTTTGGAAGTCGAAATACTATAGAGGGCTGCAAGAAAAACGCTTAAAAAAAGATCGCAAAGGTCATTCGGTGCAAAAGTGGTCCAAAACCACTAATATGTTGGGGTGGGTCGGGTCCGCAAATTGGGGTTCAAATAGGGTTCAATGGGGTAAAATGGGGTTAAAGGAAAAATGGGGTCGGTGCAAATTGGCTAGACTACAGCGGGGGTACACATTTGGGAAGTCGAAAAAGTATAGAGGGCTCTATTTGCGAGAAAAACGCTTAAAAATACAACGCAAAGGTCATTCGGTGCAAAAGTGATCAAAACCACCACTACTCTTACTACTACATGTATACATAATGATGAAAACAGGCTATACGGTGAATATACTAGTTCTCTAGGGTTGTTACATACATATTTAAAGGCAAAATTATAATTTATTGAGGACTGTAACATGCAAGGAATTGTTTAACAAACATGTTTGGTGCTGATAAACACATAGATTTATAGGACATAATTCGTTAAAATATCTTTGAAAACAGAGAAAATGGTGGCTAACCGGCCAAAATGTCGATAACAGGCTATACGGTGTATTCATAAATTACATGATATATACTGCACCACATAACAACCTATAGACATGATTTCATATACATTCATATATATAGGATCTGACAGTAATTGTTATTTCATATCAAATTTTACTAAAAGAGTTCATGAAAATGTTATTAAGCCATCCTCTGGCGAGCTTAATAACATTTTCATGAACGAAAATTGACCGTTTCTCCATCACTGGCGATAGCGTTACGAACGCTATAAAATTAGAATTTCTATGTCCATGTGCCGTGACATGACTGTTAACATCCAATTTCCGCGCATTCGCCCACTTGACAGGTTGAACATTTTAATTACACTTACGAATTCGCTACCCGGAACTGGTGAAGACGCCATGTTGCGAGATGTGTCATGTGGTTCAGCGCGTACCTTCTTCGGGGATATAGAAAATGGTTGATGTCGGGATGGAGAAGGTTTACCCGGTGAGCGAGAAAGTGTATCTTGGCGAGCTTTAGCGAGCCAAGATACACTTTCGCAGGGAATCGGATAAACCATCTTCCATCTTGACATCAACCATGTATTCGATTTATCCTGATTTTGTCTAGTTTTATTATGTTTTTTGATAATTAAAATGGTTTCATTTTTACTTTTTTTTTCAAGATAAAATAGGTTCTACATGTATTTTAGTTTTGCCGTATCACCGCTATGTTTAAAGTAAATATTATTCCGCTAAAGAAAAAAGTTCCAGCTATTTGTTTAGAAAAAAACGAAAAAAACAACAAAAAAAAACAATTTTCTGACTGGAGATAGTAAAGTTTATCTGGCAAGGCTTTATCCAGCTTATAATATAAACAGTAGCAGGGTAAAACGTATTCTGTATCTAACTGGAACTCGAAGTACGTTTACGAAATATCATATTTTCACGTGCATTGTGACCAACCCTTGCCAAACAAAGACGTCACCAACATTAACTAGGAAGAGTAGGAAACAACAACAACAACAACAAACTAATCAGCTTTAATTACAAAATACATTAAAAAGCAGCAAAAAAAACAACAAACTAGAATATGACTTTCTAAATCAATGATGATATCAAATTTGAATTAGTTTTGCATTAAAAGATAAATGCCGCTGTAAACTCAAGTAAACAATGCTTAGTCATTGGTACTATCGCAGTATCTCTTGCATCTTTTTGTAATTTCATTTTTTACCCTTTAAGTGTCAGAAAGTGGTCATTTCCTAAATCATTTCATTATAGTTATATATTAAAGGTGCCGTTCTGACTACACATGCAAGAAGCAATTTCTAAGTATTACATTACCTGGAAACCGTGCCAACTTGTCCTTTAACAATCATAGCCCAACTACCGTAATCAAAATCGTAGCTGAATAAAATGATCAGTTAACATCCGAACTTATCAAAATAACCGTCGGACTAATCAAAATCACAGCCGAACAAATTTAAAAAAAAAACAACCCAGCGGAACTAATCTACTGAATTGTAGAATACAAAGACTGAAATGAGTACACTTATGTTTTCAGAGGATGATGGAAGTGATTGTTAAAGACGATGCAGGGAGGAAGATCAAGTTTTTCTCCAAAGATGGATACAAAGTGCCAACATTTTTCAAATCATTCGAAGAGATCAGCGCAATTCATAACGCTCTTCCCGACATGACATTCCGCGATGATGACATCATGCTATTTAGCTACCCTAAAACAGGTCTCTCTCTCTCCCTCTCTCCGATTGTCTGTCCTTTGTTCGATTTGGTTGTTTAGTTTAATCGTTCTACCGACAGTATTTGTATAGGTTAGTTCATAGTTGCCTTTAACTACACGATATAGTCACAAGGGCGGAGCCCGAGTGACTATGTCGTGTAGTTAAAGGCAACTATGAACTAAGCTATTTAGCACATGGTATTTTCCTCCACGAGTGACAAAACGTCACAAAAGTATGAGTTATGTGGTTGCATAGTCCACACTTATTGATTTTTTACAAAAGTGTGGACTACGGTGACTATGAACAAATACTGGCATCTGATTGGACGAGAGGAAAATGCCATTTGCTAACTGTCAATCAATTAGGACTTTGTTTACCTAAGCCAGCTGATTAAACTTCTGATGATTGAATTGTAGTCTCACCATTGGCAAGTGGTATGGTAACACGCTCAAACACATTACTCTTACACTGGTCCACTTTAAACGTTGATTGAACACAAGACCTCCAAATTATGGGGATATATAATCTGTATCCAGCTTCTCTCTCTCTCTCTCTCTCTCTCTCTCTCTCTCTCTGATAACAAAGGCTGGATGTGGCTTTCACAAAGAGCAGACACTCATAGGGCTCTAGACATTTTTATGAACCGGTGCAGGACACAATAAGTGCATTTTTTTTTTACCGTGAACCATTTTTTTAGCCACAATGTGAAAAGAAGTGTGACATTTTCTAATTAACATATATTTATATAAATTCTGGTGTCTAAATGGGGTTTGATAAATAAGTAATTGTTTTATTTTGCTAATAATCTTTTTAAACAGCAACCGGATTTTTTTAGGATTGTTAATTGGGTATGTATCAATGAAATACTACAAATCATAGTAGTGCTACTTTAACAAAACGGAGGTCTCCGTGGCTGAATGGTTATATACCGATAGTCGCTGACGTACTATCACTTAAGCTACTCACAGCTGTGAGTCCGAATCCCGGTTGGGTCACGCGATGTAATGAGACCTTCCAGCTGTATTGCTTCTACCCGGTTCTGTACACGCGGAATCTTTCTCGAACTACAAATAGTTTGATGTGATATATGATAAACTGTCAAGGCGACGGTAAGACCATCACATCAACCGGCGCAAAGGCTCAGTGGTAGAGTGTCCGGCTTGCGTTCGGGAAGCCTGGGGTTAGAATCCCATCTGGTGACTACGTATAAAATTGATACCAGATGCACTTTTGTCTGGTTTTCTGAAAAAAAAAGGTTGCTATGGGAACTCGGAGTATTCAGTACTGGTTTTCCTCAGGAACTTGTCTCCCGCCGTGTATCAGTGCTATACACTGCTATATAAAAGAACCAAGGGATCTATTCGTAATATGAACTATGGTATCGCACCTAGACTTCCTTGTATCCAACCACTGTCTCTCTACATATGCTGTCTCTTCAAGGAAAAAAAACACTCGTGGTTATCCCCTTGACAGCAAGGTCTAAAAATACATGTATGGCCATAATAATTAGAAAATAGAAAATGATTGCTAGCTATTGAAATAGAAGATGAGATAAGACCAACTAACAACTTTTAACTGAAACAGTGTCTCAGAAATAGATCTGATATCTGCTATCTACAGGAACCAACTGGTTGTTCGAGGTTTTGACGATGATGCTAAACAAGAGTGCCGAGCGAGTAGAAGGGTCTAAAATGAAATCTATGATTGAGGCCCAACCACAGGAGGCGATGGACAAGCTGCCCTCCCCACGGGTTCTGAACACCCACCTTAACTACAGGTAGGTTAGACACGTAAGGGGAAAAAAGGCAGACGAACCTGTGGGATTAGTGGGTTAGGAGTGAAGGACCAGATGCGTACACGCTCTCAATGATTATATACAGTTGTCTCGCGATTCCTCGAGGTCGGAAGGGATCGGCAAAGTAACTTGAAGATGAATCATTCAGATGTCCTTATTTAATAAGTATATATGATGTGTTTATAAATTACTCATAATTTCATGTTTCGTTTTACAAATAGATTTTATCGCCAAATCGAGGGATCACGCGACCACTGTATTACTGTACAAACACGGCGCAGTGGATTGTTTGTTTGATTGTTTGTTTTGGAATTAACGTCCAACCGCCACTATTTCAGTCATTTTGGGGATTTTTTTCTGCATGAAACAAATATAGTGCTGTCACACAAAGATGCCGCGTCTTAAACAAGTGGCATGATACCACACCCAGTCAAATTATCCTGACACCGGGCCAACCAGTCTCGGAGCAACATATATCCTTATATGCTGAACACCAAGTAAGGAAGCTTTGCCAGTACATGTACCATTTTTAACGACTGATATGTCGCGGCCGGGGATCGAACCCACGACCTTCCGATTCCGGGAAACTGGGACCGATAGCAGTGGATTTGCTGTGCATCAAATCCCTCCGATAAGGGTAAACTGGAGACTGGATAAACATACGTTTGAGATTCCCCAATCAACGATTTGCCAATTTAAATGAGCCGAACTCCTGATGAAATTATCTATTTAGAATAATTTATTGACAGAAGAAATGTTTGCATCCACTTCCCCGCCTTATGTTACGTATGAACTATGATTCAATAATTTTCTTTCATTGGAGATTCCTACCAAAGGACTTATGGACAAAGCAGACAAAAGCGGTGTTGATTCTCCGCAACCCGAAGGATACGGCAGTGTCACTATTCAACCACATGAAGGGCATCAAACTGTACGACTACAATGAAGGGGAGTGGAAGGACTGGTTCAGTCCGTACGTGAATGGGGAATGTGAGTCATATGGACATGGAGGATATGTGTTCGTTTTTGCGGAAGATAACATTTTATTTCATCTCTTGAACCTCGAAAAGCGCATGTCACTCGTGAGACTACATTTTTTCGAGGTTCAAGAGATTAAATATTGCATCTTTCACAAAACAATGAACAAATTTTCTTTTTATTTTATGATGGAAAGAGTGAAATTATATTTTTTGTATCATTTTCGCTGTGAAATTTTCATGTTTTATTGATATGGCAGTGATCCACCAGAAGCATAAAATCAATGGTTTCACTAACAATGCTTGACGGAAAAATATTATGTCGTTTGGTTATCATTTGACTTGAGGATTTTTAAACAATACAAGTATGCAAATTTGTTTTGCTTTAAATTGCATATGTACATAATGTATATGACATAAAAAAACAACACAATCAACATAATGAGTATACATTGTAATAAATGATAACACAAACTCCAATATTTCCCAGTTGAATACGGGAAATACACGGACTATCTGAAGGAATGGGAACAAGCCATAACACCCGGTGTTGGTTTCCCGCTTCACGTGATGTACTACGAGGATTTGAAACTGGTAAACCACCTAACTGTTGTTATTACTTAGATTAAATAAAGAAAAATACAAAATGAATTATAATAAATAAATAAAACAAACCGTTCCCGATGGCCGAGTGGTTAGAGAATCCTTTCCACACGCGGAAGTCGTCCGAATTGTCGTCATTGGGAGACGGTATATCGCATTTCACACCTACTCATTATCGAGGACGGAAATTAACTTTTTTTGGTCTGGTTGCCCGAGTGGGCTGCTAGCTTTTGGGATTCAGGGGCCCACCAAAATATTTAGTGGCCCACCATGTGAACAAAAAAACAACAACAAAAAAACATGAAAATAACATTCAATCATGTGTTACTCTCGGGCACAGAAACAGTTTGGCAACAAACAAAGCATAGAGCCACTCAGGGTTTTTATTCCATCCTTGGGGAAGCCGCCCACCGCCCTTCAGAAGGGGAACTTTCGAAAATGCAAACAAGAGCGAGAATTTGCATAAAGGCATTAAATTGAACCCATTGTTTATATATTGCTTTCATGTAGTTACCTGTAAAATTTCGCTTCTAAACTCATAATTCAAATCGGTCAATCAATTAAACTGATTTAAAAATACAGTGGCCATCTAACCTTGTTGATGTTTATCGCAAATGGCCGCCATTTTGATAATTGCGCAACTTAAGCAGTAAAACAAAAGCCGGTAGAGAGGGTAAAGATGTTAACTGGCATTATTCCACATCATTTTATATTTAGGAAGCATTAGAAAGCGTTTTGAATGGATAACTTGCGACTTTTCATTTGTTGTTTTTTATTTGCCCACAGCAAGTGCTATACAGCGCAGAGCGATATGCGTTATTTACTTTCACTTTTGTTTTCTTTAAAGTGAATGGGTGGGGAAATCGTATTCTTTGGGGGAATTTTTTTTCTTGGCGGGGAAAAATATCGCTTTTTTTACCAAGTGGAAGCCGCCGTTTAACGGTGACTGTTATAGAAGGGGGAAAATCCTGGGCACAGTAAGTCGCCAAGATGGACTATCAACCTTAGAAAAACACTCGCCCACATCGAAAAGTGGTCGCCCCAGGCGAGTGGGTGTCCGTTAGTTTCCATCCCTGCTGATTATACATGTATATATATTTTTTTATTTTCTCCAATTTTGAAGATTGCATTTAAAGACAAAACGAAAAAAAGAAACAAAGAAAGAAAAAAGAGCGTACATAATTATGCAGATGTTTATACAACAGAGAAATGCACAAGAGAGACAGACAAACAACAATTTATATATATGTCACAGGGTAAAGAGGGACCCGGTTTATCTTTATTGTACCGTCAAAGGAAGAGCGTCTAAAACAATTTAGAACATATGCAAATTTAGACTTATATGCCCCCTTTTACCTTAGAATTTTTGTAAAAATTGTTTTTATTAAAAGCAATTACATTTCTTCTACGCTATGTAAGATTTTTTTTCTTTTTCGTATTTACTTAACAGTTACTCTTTATACCTAATGGTGTCCAAACTTGAAATCTCAGATTTTGCCCCCGTTGTCGACATGTAAAACAGACGAGCGTTGGCGCCGCTATGCGAAGCTCTAGTTTCTAGATGAACTTATATTGGTTTCCATGACATCAGAGTGTTCTGCATAAATCGATCAAGTTAATCATGACAACTTTAATGAAGGGCCGCTCTGGGATCATTCATGCCAAGTTCATGTTTCATAAATTCTTACCCCGTGGTTTCAGCGGAGGGTGATCTCAATAGCTAAAAAGTAAACACAGCAATCAAAATGATTACATTCCTCGATTTTTACTGTATTATATACATTCAAGATTAACATAAATACACGCAAAAATAACTTTCATGTTTTTTTACTGTTCAGAATACCAAATTATTTCATGTTATCGTTTATCATATTTAAGATACAAAATGATACACTAGTAAGATGTTTGTTCGTTCATTTAAATGGGTTTAACGTCCCATCGACAGTATTTCAGTCATCTGGAGACTAAGCCTACTTGAGACAGATATAGTGCTGCCACACTGCAGTAACAAGCTCTAGAAATATGACATAATACCACAACCAGTCACAATATTCTGACACCGGGCCAACCTGTTCTTGAACAACCCGTATATGCTGAGCGCCAAACAAGGGAGCTATACCATTACCATTTTTTACGACTTTTGTATGTCGCGGCTGGGGATCGAACCCACAAGATCCCGCTCCGAATGCGGACGCTCCAACTATTCGGTCACCTTGAACAGTAATATGATAAGATGAATTATGATTTATGTTAAAGTAAGCTGATGCAGTATGTAAGGAAAGAAAACAGACCCAAGTCTAGTATAGGAATGTTTTAATCACCCAAGAGTATTTAATAATGATAATGACATATGCTCGTATTTTATTGTGTCTGGCAATAATTGGCTTCTCATGCAACAAGTCGTTATTAAAAAAATGTATCATATGCTGGAAAACAAGCCAAACAAATTAAAACAGATAAAAGCTGCGCAAAGTTTTCCACTGGAGCTCGAATAAATAGTAGATAATGGTATCGCTAACATTTATGACACTATCATATACGATATGATTCGTCCCATTCAACTTCGAGCCCTGTGATCTTTTCGATGTGTTAGTTGATTTATTTCTGCTATTATGATGCTTAGCATTTCCTAGAAATTATAAAACACAGATTAATCAAATTGGTTAAAATGTACTTTCTTTCATAGCCTGTGTTTTGTGAACATAATTTGGGATTGTTATTTGTAGAATGGGAAGGAAGAAATTGACAAACTCTGCAAGTTTCTGGAGGTTGATCTGGACGATAAACTAAAACTGGACATCATGGAGGCTTGTAACTTCGAAAAAATGTCGGTGGAAAAGAAACAAGTACCAGAAGTAATGACAGATCAAGTTTTTCAAAAGGGATTTAGTTTTTACCGGAAAGGTATGGCCACCAACTTCCTTAAACATTTATTTGTTTTTTCTTCATCTTATACGGAAGCATAGAGGGGACATGTGAAAAAAAATCTCGTAGCCACGAGATTAAAACAACAACAACAACAACAAAGTAAAATGTTAAAAAACAAACAAAAACAACAACAACCGGAAAACAAAAAAGTTATCTCGTGGCCATGAAATATCTAAAATATCTTTAGATGAATAATAGCTGTGATCTCTGTCTGAACTGCTCTCAAAAGTAAGTAGCTAACATTATAAAACTTGGATCCAGTTTTATACTGGTTGAACAGGTCAGGCAGATATTGAATGATCCCTTAAAGCAGCTAGTTCACAGATGGCCACCGACTAAGACTACTATATGTGTGTATTATGCCTATTAATACTTATCTACAGTCTAGTTACCCTAATCAACCATACGTGATAGTATCATCGCAGGCAATAGCGTTAAAGACGGAATCGAACCTATATTTAGAATGATGAAAAATATATTTAGAATTTTTATTTTCTATTTTCGTGTGCCGTCACATAACTGATCATATTCACACTCGCGCATGCGCTAAGCCGCTCACTTCACAGGCTGAACTTACGAATTCACTATCCGGAACTGGTGAAGACGCCATATTGGGAACGTGTCACGTGGTGCCGCAAGTTGATATATCCAACACATTTCAATATTTGTCTTTGACTTATTGATTGAAAAATAGTCCAATTACTATACTGACACGTGAGATTGACACAACTTTATGTCTCAGTGGTCTTTATTACGAAATAAAGTATCTGTTTTACCAAACACTTCTCATTTTTCAGGTCAAATTGGCGATTGGAAAAATTGGTTTGCTGTGGCACAAAATGAACATTTTGACAAAATATGGGCAGCGGAAATGAAGAACGCGACTAGATTTACATTTAGATATATTAGGGAGTGACAATAAGGCAGTTTTGTCCACTGCGTATATAGTTTCCTGTACAAAACAGCCAATCAGTTTAAAGCTATAAATCACAATATAGCAATTTTAAGTACTAATTGCTCGCTTATAATTGCATACCGTATTCCGCCATTCCTGTTTTTCTTGAGAAAAATAATTCAATGCACTATCTAGTGTGGCCATACCACGTGCTATATGACGTCATTTTAAGCCCTCACAAGCAGGATCATTTGCCTTGATTCGGAAAAGAAAACTGCTCCTGAGGGCTTCTTAAATTTTACACAGTACATTTGAGCAGTCAATTAGCAGTCACCTACTCTAAGTCGCCATTTTCTTTTATTTCTGTAAGTGTCTTTTTTTATGTTAAAAATTTTCTTCCAACGTTGATTGAGAAATAAGTTCATACATCTAATGCTAATTTCTTTCGATGGATTTATAGTTGGTTGATGACTAATGGCGCAGTCACATGAGTTACTTCTGGACCACAACGCCCTCTGCTTAAGGTCATCTACCTATCATTAAAACGTGACCATGGTCCATCAAGTGAATGTGGGAAATTATTAGTGAATGCTAGCTTTCATAGACTTTGATGAAAAAAAAGCTTAAACTCCTATGCTTGCATTTGTATCTGCTTTTTAAACACATTTTTCTATTTACATGACTTTATTCTTCCACCCTTTTCCAACATGGATACATTTACAATTATTTATTCCAGATGAAGCAAGTAAAAGCTAAATACTTTCATCAGGTTATAAAGATACAAAACAATTTGTTGCGTTCAGTTTTGTCATATCCAATAGCAGGCCATTATTATCCTAAATATAAGTAAAATCTGTATGAATGAAGCATATGAGTACTGACTTGATTATTGGAATTTACCGTCGCTGCGACAGTATTTCAGTCATAAAGCGACGTCCAGCTAATTACAGGTGGAGGAAGACCCCGAGAGGTGTCACAACAAACACCTTGAATAACATACATATACCTTCATATCAATTAAAAAATTAAAAAAAAGTTTCTACGAAATAGATAGTGGCACATATATATGCACGTGTTATGTGCGCTGTCAATGTCATTCTCCCGTGCGTTGTACATAAAATAATAATCGTCCAGTTATAGTAAGTGTGTATCGGATGAGAACGATGTGATTGTTTTAGAGTGTCCATAACGACTTTAAAGGGACTGCCTCCAAGATGCTATCAAAATTACCGTAAAAAATATATAAACTCATTTTCGGACGTAAATGTTATTAATTTTTTATAAAGTCTACCAACAGCCAGAAAAAATACTGATTTTCTTATTATAATCAAATAAAATCGTTTACGATCTTACCCAATAAGGGAGTTTCCCGTTTACAAATAAAACATTGATTTCGTTATACGGGCACTTCACATAGATCACGTGATCGATAAATGCATTGTCAATGAGAGAAGGGATCGAATTTGAATGGGACGAAACGGTTTTGGGGTTAACGTCTTGATTTCCAATCATAAAGACATCAATACTGATCAATGTCTACATAAAGGTTAAATCTCTTAACTGTAGCCAAGTCGCTTTAAAGTATTAAGCTGTTACCGTTACAATGTGCAATGTTTTTGAGAAAGTCCACAGTTTTCGAAAATACACTTACTTGTCTATCAACAATTTGGCAGCCAGGCTGTCGCTGTCGGCTCCGATTGTGTTCTTTATGTCGCCCCATCGCGTGACTCGATCGCCGATAGTTACAAGTTTTGATATTTAGCGTTTCTGTCCCGCAGCAAGTGTACGCTTTTTGGCGCTTGCTGTTTTTTCGGCCCCATTATAGTGCTTGAAATAACTTGTTTGATTAGATGCGCATGTGCGAACGGGCACTTGCGCTGTCACGTGATTTTTCAGATATCTAATTTAATCAAAGCGCACAATGCGCTTAGAGACGGCGACGGGATTAACATTCTAAACCCAGCGTTTCTGAAGTTATTGAAGCAGTCACATGACGACAAAAACTCCACCCGCTGTTGCTACAGAGGTTCTGTTTGTAACATAATAATCCGGAGTAAAGGTCATGAACCTTTCATTCATAAAGAGCTGCATACCTAAGTAGGTCATTCTCTTTCTCTAGTACTAGCGAATTCTATCTGTTGTTTTGTATGTGTAGAAATTGACCAGGTATTTGATTATTTAAGATACTAGAATGTTTGCCTATCTATTTCAAAGTTAAGAAATGCCCTGGGAGGAACCTAACTCGACATCATGCAAAATATTGTGTGGACTACTTTAGGTCAACTACATACATACGGAGCACTACTTTTTCTTTTTACAGGAGTAGATCTTCATGTACGTAAGATGGGTTGCTGTTCTGGTTAAGAAATGTCACGTATATTTTTTTCACGCTTAAAATTGATGCTTCCAGTGCAAAATTATGACAAAAGAAAACATGTTAACAAACAGTAACACACTAAAAGCGGTTACGGTTATGATTTAAACGTCTGTGTAACATATTCCACTCGTATTCGGTAATGCAGAATCGCATTGCATGGATCCGCACTTAGCGCGGAGAGGTACAGTTAAAATTGTTGTGGAAAATATGCAAATTAGCAAGGCCTGATTTCGGTTTTCAGCATAAGACGGCTATCGCCGTCTAAAAACTTACAGCGTTGTAACGCAGTAAAAATTGCGTTAGAAAAAACTGCGAAAACGGCAATATCTCGAGATTTCTTGTGTAATGTAAGTTATCAGTGATCAGATTTTAATGCCTCACATACAATTATAACATTGATTTTCTTGAAATTAGAAGTTTTTTTTCTCGACATTTTAGCATTTGTGGGGCAGTCCCTTTAAGTAACAGTTCATTACTCTAACCTGGCACTTCACCCGGCACTCGGTATCGTTTCCTGCAAAGGATAACTTCATATTTATATATTCATGCAAAACAATTCTTTATCCAAATTATTATTTGAAGTCGGGTGTCTGGTAAGTGAATGTCTATTATATTAATTTACATATATTTATGTCATACATACATTATACGATTTTGTAACCATACATAAAATAAATATAGTCACAATAAAACAAACGCCGTGAATAACATGCATATACTTTCACATCAGCTAGAAAAGTATATTTTTATACGAAATAGATGGTTACATATTGAGAAAAACAAAAACAAACGACAATTACATGTATTGGGAAAAAATGTAACCAAGCATATGATGTAATATAACGATAAACTTTACACACAGATTAAAAAAGTCGTATACCGTGTCTTAAGTATGAATAAAGAAATAAATCTACATTTATGTTATACATATATTATATGATACATTGTTAAATATTTCATTTACTGATTACTGTCAAAACAAACGCCATGATTAACGTATACTTTCATATAAAAAACAGACATATTTTTCCTGTTGCATTTAACATATCCAGAGCAAGAATGATGATAATATATTGTAAATATCACTTACAATTTCCTACGGTTCCCGCTATATGTATGTATGTGTATTCTCTACCAGATAACGGAGCGTTTAAATTATAATTAATAATTTTATTTTTTTCTTATCACAAACAAATTTCGTTGTACAAAACACTAGCTCACGAATACATGCTAATATACAAGCAGAAACATCGAAAGAGAGAGAATAATTGTACTAAAAAGTAAGTTAATTCAGAACTAAGAAAGTACAAGGAAGTGTATTTTCCCCAAGAATGGTACGAATGAATTGATTTTCACCGAATATGAATAATTCTTTAATCCTTATAGATTCTTGTAACACGACAAAGACTTTTATTAGTATCAATATTAGTTAAGGTCATATTAGTGTGAAGAGTTACCAATAAAACCAATATACATCAACCTGTGTGCAAATTTCATTCGAGAATCTTTTTTCACTCGTAAAAAGCAGATGTTAGAACTGGATCATGTTGCTAGAGTTATACTCAATTTAGTTTTGTTTCCTGTTGAATATCATGTTAATGCGTTTGAAAAGGTCCAAAAAAGTATTTCTACACTTATGTATGACTGTCTCTTCCCTCTTTATTTACACATAAATCACTGTTTCGGCACATGGAATTGTATTAGGCCCATGGGGCCAGATGTTAAATTGTAAACTTAAAGTTATAATTAGAGTATACAATATTTGTTCTTTTACATGTAACAAATATCACTATGATAAACAATTTACTTACTTACGTTGATGTGTCTGTCACAACTGGCCACACACCACCCGGAGTTATAATCATCCCCGGTGTGATAAAATACCCCCATGCTGGCTCAATCGCCTGAAGGAAAAGCCGTTCTCTGCTTGACTGGTGATTTCGAAATATGAGTTCTTCATCACGCCTACCTTGCATTTTTCCTTATACCCCTCCCCCCTCACACACACACACACACACACACACAAGAAACCAAATAGGTCTGCTTTTCTTGCATGACACATTACCATCACTCGTTTTGTATAACAGGTCATATGTAGAATGTAGAATGTAGAGTTATAACCTTTTAGCAAGGTGCAGTTTTGTCCCTCTGTATTGTAATGTCCTGTTATTATACTCTATGTTTGTAAATGTCTGTTATTGTCCAAGAGAATAAGCATGTCTGAGTGAGTCCGTATGTAAACTGGTTGAGTGAGTGTTATATTTTAAGGAAATATCCTGATTGGTTGGGCCCTGCCCCATTGTCCCCTTTTCCCGCTCATAAGCCTCCGTCTTTCTTACTGATCATTCACGGATCGATCACCATCGACGCAAGTTGATTATAGATCCAGATATATTCTGCTAGACATTATGTCGCTCTTACCTTTGAGCATTTTCTATATTAAAATGTAACTTTACTTAGACGTGCCTGGTAAGTTTTTCTTTGTACTAAAGTGATTTAAATATGTATTTTCCAAGTAATTTATTCCTCGCGATGATTTGTAAAATCCTCGATTGACTTCGTATTTGTTATTACTTTGTGTCCCGTAAACAATGTCTAACGAAATATTTTAATTTTATTTTAGGTTTCTGGTTTAATACCATTTCTGGTTTACAACCGTCAAATAAATTATCGAATTACCACTACCAGAGGGAGATAGAGGGGTTGGAGGGAGAGAGAGAGAGAGAGAGGGGGGGAATGTAGATTTGTAGCGTAAGTTACTTGCATGGATAAGTTATTAAGAAATGAACCGTGAACGCAACACTAATATATGGTACGTTAGTGACTTTCGGATACCTTTAGGTGTTACATGTCATAAGGTATGACTTTTTCTAAAAATATAGTTTAAAATTATACTTACATTTATTTTCAGGTATGTTATGCTATATATATATATATGAAGGGCAAATTATATTGCTTTTGTAGTTTCGTCATATGTTATGCAATTATTTCTTTATATACAGTGGCTGTGGCTGTAAAATAACGTGATGGGTATATGACAATATGTGGTTCAAAAAGCAGTACATGTATCGAAGGCATTATACACAATTGATTTAACGACATATGCAGGAAAAATGTCGTTTTATGCATCGATTGTGGTGAATATAAAGTTATATACCGTCTATTTATCACACAGTCCATTTACGATAATTCGTGTGCAATTTTACGTTTTTTATGGTATTATTCGGACCCGTAAATGTCTGCTCTATATATCATATAACACTTTAAGTTTATTCTGTTTATTTAGCATTAGACATACAATATACGTTTATAGCCAATACATACAGGACTGAACAAACACGATAAACACCGCCGTATATTTACTAAAGATTTGATAACCAAGCTAACTCTGTCATGGTATCTTAAATTTAAAAAAATACGATACTCTGGATGTTGATGGTGTGCGATACATGGGGGCTGGGCTAAAAACGTTGTCGTGAAGCGTTAATGGACTTACTGGTCATAAACTGAACAATCCAGACTTTCTTGATATTATGTATAGACATGACATAATTATTTTTGAATCATGGACAAATGAACATTCTAATGTGGATTTACAAGGGCATACTTGTTTCAGTCTATATCGCAAATTTCAGAACAAGAGATCGAAGAGATGTCACGGTGGTTTGGTTATATCAATTAACTTTACTGATACAATCAGGGATTAACAGATCATTGTATCAGCAAAAGAGCTTTTTTGTCTTTTTTCCTTTTTTTATGCCCCCCTTCGAAGAAGAGGGGGTATATTGCTTTGCTCATGTCGGTCCGTCGGTCTGTCGGTAGACCAGACCTTGTCCGAGTGATAACTTAAGTTCTATTTGACCTTTGAGTCTCAAACTTCGTTTGGTTGTTGCTCGCGATTAGTAGATGACCCCTATCGATTTTGGTGTCATTACCTCAAAGGTCAAGGTCACAAGGTCACATGTTGCTTATGTATAATACCAGACCTTGTCCGAGTGATAACTTAAGTTCTATTTGACCTTTAAGTCTCAAACTTCATGTGGTTGTTGCTCATGATTAGTAGATGACCCCTTTTGATTTTGGTGTCATTACCTCAAAGGTCAAGGTCACATGTTGTGTATGTATAATAACAGACCTTGTCCGAGTGATAACTGAAGTTCTATTTGACCTTTAAGTCTCAAACTTCATGTGGCTGTTGTTTATGATTAGTAGATGACCCCTATTGTTTTTGGAGTCACTTGGTCAAAGGTCAAGGTCAAAGTGACCTTCATTTACTGGGCTTGGTTTTGAAAATTGTGACAAAGCTCTTTCCGATCAATAACTTGAGAACGCCTGGGCCTTAGAACTTCAAATTTAGTATGGAGATTGGTCATGATCAGAAGATGAACCCTATTGATTGTTGGGGTCCCTAGATCAAAGGTCAAGGTCACAGTGACCTTGATTACTGGGATTTTATGTTAAAATGGTGACCAAACCATTTCCGATCAATAACTTAAGAACGCGTGGGCCTAGGAACTTCAAACTTAGTATGAAGATTATGCATGACCAGTAAATGACCCCTTTTGATTTAGGGGTTACTAGGTCAAAGGTCAAGGTCACTGTGATATTGAATGCCGAGATATAGATTCTGATCAAAATGGGTTCTGGTCAAATCTTTTTCACCAGATTTTTTTTTCAGCATTTTCACCTTTACTGGATGCAATATACAAGGTAAACCTCAAATGAGTTAGCAGTGTTAATAATTATCAGTAGTAAACCTTCACCAAGATAAGTTCTGAACTTTGTAACATATCCACATTATAAAGCCAAACATCATACATATAATATAGCCATATAAATATTATGGCATATGAGGGGGGCATATATGTTTTACAAACATTTCTTGTTTTTTTTTGGTTAAATCTATATTGACTGATGTTTTTTGGTTTGATGATCGCACCAGTTAAATAAGATTTCCAAAGATGTAAGCATTGTCTCTCGTTAAGCGAGATTACTCATGGACGAGGTCCAGTGTTTTGAGCGATAACTGGATGATTTCTCTTGAAAATCGCACATGGAAAAATCTGAATTGATGAAAACCAAGATACAATACCCCAAAGTTTATTGAGATATTTGATGACACTTGCATGTATTTCCTATTCTTATGTCCAGCGATAGTGTACTGAATATAGACATGAATTAGAAAAAAAAACTGTACGGGGTTTAGCTTTTATATGTACAGGGATAGTAATGTCTAAAGTCGAGAGGAGGTCCATTATTGTTAAAGCGGTGCATGCAATATATATGCAAAGATATGGAAAATTATGGTAGACTTACTGGGATATACTTATCTAAAAGATAACATATGCGGTTTGATAAAATCATAAAACGATTTTTTGCTGATGTATATAGCCTTGGGAAATAACATCACTAAGCCCGACTTCTCCATGCCTGATATAGTTTTCATTAACAATGTATTCCTCATACGTGCTCTTTTCTTTAATAAAATGTTTACTTGGACTTACGAAATTTATCTTCGAATTGTCTGATAGAAATCGACCACGAAATTCACACCCATGTGCTGCATGACCTTTATGCTTTGGTATTCCTCAACTAGCTTGTACCCAGAGTTCCAAAACAAGTTTCATTCACCACTGTATCGAAACTGGTTAGTTGATTGTTCTAAAGCAGACCATCTTGTAGTATTGGGGAATAAAAGATATAATATATTGTCCAGTGGAAACCTTTCTTAAGAAACGAGCTTTGTAAATCCAATTTTCCACATTTAATCCATGCTCGCATCCAGAGGGAGGAAGTTTTGTGGTCATAACCCCCCTCCAAAACAACAACAACAACAACAACAACAACAACAACAACAACAACAACAACAACAACAACAACAACAACAACAACAACAACAACAACAACAACAACAACACACACACACACACACACACACACACACACACACACACACACACACACACACCTTGAATTTGGCTCGCTCTTCTGTTAAGAGAAAAGAATAAAAAAAAAACTGTCGAAATGGCATTTTGTACAACAGGAGAGCATAAACAATTTTTAAAACTTATTTTAACCGAAGCAAACAAATCCGCCAGTGTACGAGGTAAAAAGTGTGTACGTGACATATCCCTTTTCTAGTGTGTACGTTGACATCCTTACACTTCAATCAATTTCGATGTTTTAAGTTGTGTATGACGTAGAGGGTCCGTTTTCTACATTTAAAATCTTAATTTTGTATGAGTGATCAGACGATTGAACAGAATTCTACAAGTATGCTGAGATTCAGCCAAAGTGTTGAACGATCAATTTTGAGTAAACATAAATATTTACGGGACACACTAATTGTATGTGGCATAAAAGCACAAAAGAACTATTTCCCTATGATGTTGCATAACTATCACTTTACCATACAGAGGAGTAAAGTTTCGATGCAAAGGTGGCTCGTGCCTGACTTTGGATGGCGGATGTGCAGGTTTCGGTTATTTAGTGGTGATACAATGGTCAATGGTCCATAATAGAAAGCTTGAATTCCGATACAAATCCGTGTAACTTACTAATAATCACATCAGTCAGGGATGCCTATCCAGTCGAAATGCACTCGGTGACCCCTCTATATATTCTTTATAAATCCGCCATCTTGGACGGACGGACTTTTTGAGGTCTCTCTTGCGTAACCGGATCGAACCGGTCGCGTGCGGTCAAGAACGAAATAATCTATTTCAACCAATGACGTAAGGCGTTTCATGTCTATACACGTTTATCCTATGTCTAAAAAGGTTTATGCTGCAGTACTTAAACCGACTTCCCGATTCGTTCTTTCTTTCCCTGCTCTGAACACCGGACGATACACATCAAAGCTATCATATCCAATACGACGTTAAATACAATTAATACAATAGCGAAAAAAATCTCCCAAGTTTACAAGGTAAGCGATTTCCCCCCAAAATATTAAGGTATATTGATAAACCAGTCAATCAGAGCGCAGCAAGTATCTGATAGTATTCATTCGCTTAGTTACAGTATAGCCGCTAGAGAGTAAACATCGACAGTCCAGTGTGAAGTGATATATAGAGATCGCATGTATTTGCTCTGTAGCAGACGACGCTGGCTTAAACGCCTCGCTACACATTAACGCTGCTGATGGTTATTGTTGTTGTTGTATTGGGGTTTACCGTCGCTGCGATAGTATTTTAATCATATAGCGACGTTCAGCTAATTACAGGTGGAAGGTGATACCGAGTACACAGAGGTACCCGGGTAGAACCACCGACCTACCGCAAGCCAGCTGGAAGGCTTCCTCACATGAAAAATCCGATGTCCCTACCGGGATTCGAACCCACAGCGGTGAGAGTCTGAGAGATTTGTAGCCCATGACTGTAACCGCTCGGCCACGGCGGCCCCCGCTGATGGTTATATCCGTCTCTAATGTTAAACGGACAGGTGAAGATTGGGTTAAAGGTTTATACAAGTAGTGTTTGATTTAATATTTGAAAAGATAAAAACGATGGTTTTGAAAAGATAGCAACGATGGTTTACGAGTTTACATTTTATTCATACACTACAACGTTAATACACAATATCAATACACAATACTGTTAACATATAACATATGAAAAGCACAATTAATGTAAATCACTAGCATTTATCCAACTATTAAACTTCTTAGGAAAATATTTCCATTGTACAAAATATTGTTTGTTATGCCCTTTTCCCCGGGCTTTCAACACTTTGTCTATCTTCCACGTCTGATTCAAATCCACATTTATTTTCTGAAGTTCACTTTGATAAAATGTTCCTTGAATATCATCGGCCTGTAAATCACGTAGTCTATAGATCGGTAGTGTACCCCTATGGTAACGTTTATGTACTTGAAACACTTCACCGGTGTAGGTTTGGTCATAAGCTCGTGTGAATGTTGTTTTAAGATGACTTATGCGCACATAGTCACCTACTTTAAACTTGAAGGGTTTAAGTTTTGTCACTGTCATCATAGATTTGGGGTTTTGAGCAAAATAAACAGCTAATCGCACTTCCTCCTGATTGGTATTTTTGACATCAGCGGGTCTCATCCCAATGGTCCTGTGATAGGTATGATTATAACTGTCAGCGATATCTTGTAACACCGGTAGAAATGTACTGGTTTCCTTGTAAGAAAAATAACGCATGAGTCGGGTCTTTATCGTCAAAATAGCCCGTTCGGATGTTGACGCCTTTGTTTCATTTTGAATAGGAAAGTAGTGAACTTCTTCTTTCTTCATGAGATCCTGGACTTTCTTGGCTTTAAACTCTTGACCTGAAATAAATACACACTGTGTAGTATTTGTCATTAAAAGTAAATCACACATGGTTTAAAGTTAATATAGATAAACATTTAAAAAGTTGTATAGTTTAATGAATTAAATTTAATATTAGGATTAAAATACCTTTGTCAGTAATGAGTTTGGCTGGAGATCGTTTTGAAGTTGTAAAGATGTACTGAAAAGCCTGGGTTACGTCCTTGCCAGTTGTGTATTCCACACGTATTTGGAGAATGTGTCAATCACCAATAGGATGTACTTGAAACCCTGGTTCCAATTGGCAAACTTTTTCATATCGATTAAATCAGCCATCCATAAATCATCTTTACCAGCGCTTATCACATGATTTCTATGAAACCGTCTTCTCAATGGTTTATGTAAACTATAGGATTCTTGATCGTGTAAGAATTTACGTATTCTATGTATGCCGATGTTGAATTTTCCTTCCGATTTCACCACTTTATATAGTTTTTGTGGCCCAGCAAATGCAACAGGATGTTTTGGATCATAATAAATTGTTATTAAATAATCGTTCCAAGGAGCCATGTTGACTGTTCAAAGTCCACAACTCAAATAAACAACTTTAGACAAAATGTTTTAATTTATACGTTTTCTGAGTTACTTTCCTCCTCGCTGACGTCATCGGATTCTTCTTCTTCACTGTCTTCATCGTCGGTAAAATCCATATCAAACAGATCTTGAAATGAATTCTTATGTTTTCTTAACACTTTTGTCACAGCTGACGTGGTATTATATCCCTTAGATACGAGTTTGTCTATCTGAGCTATAATTTGTGTATGCAATCTATTGTTTCTGAGTGGTAGAATGTAATTGTCAATCAATGTTTGGTATTTGCCAATAAACTCCTTCTCATTATAGGGTTGTATACGTTCTTCTGCCATTTCTTGCGCAGTGTCACTTTCTTCACCATTGTCTATAAATGTGTTGTAAATTTGATCGAACATTTGATCGTTACTCTCTCGAGCCCTTTTCCACAACTGGACATATGCCTCGTTATCTTCCACAGAATCGTCTTCTTCGCTATCGCTTAATTCCTCGTGTTTTCGTTCCTTTTGTTCCCTGTTTTCAGGACACCAGCCGTTTTTGACATGTCTCTGTACATCGTGGACAGTATCAAATAACTGCCCACAATCGTCACAAGCTTGTCCTTTATTTTCCATTTTCTCTTCCGAATTATTTTCTAAACTTTTTTTCTGACTCTTCTGGCTTATCCTCGATGTGACCCGTTTGAACTCCAACTGCAGAATGATTTACTTCTGGCAAAACGTCTTCTTTTATAGGTTCTTGTTGGGTCATGTGATCCATGCATTCTGACTTTTGTTTATTTTGTGTAATACATTTTAACCTCTGATTCTCCGGTGTAAATGGTTTTAAATCCACCAATAAATGTCCATACGGATACTTGGTAGCCTTGGCAAATTGTTTTAAAAGTATACCACATTAGCCAGGATACAGTTTCCTAGCCAGTGTCATCACTGATTGTTTATCTACTGGGTTATTAAACAATACCATATAATGACAGTTTCTTCTCTGTGTAGGATCCTTGGTACCAAACAAATTCTGATTGAT
>CM037791.1:14352538-14402538 GCA_021229015.1 Solen grandis
CAAATATTTCAGCATGCAATTTCTTGTCTGAGAGACTTTCGGTAAGAGCGTCTATCCCGTAATCGGGAGATCGTATGTTTGATGCTCTGCCGTGAAATACCGAAAATCGTAAAATAGGCCTCAGTTATCACTTTCTTTGCTTGGTGTGTCGTGTGTAAAGTTATTTTAAGGACATGTTTGACAGTCGTTGTTATGTCAATGAGACTGGGTGTGGTATCATGGTCACTTGTTTACGGTGTGATACCAAACTGTAGCATTTTGATAAAATTCCACAAAAGGGCAAAAATGTTTCCATGAAATACCATACACTTTTGATCATGCGCTGCATCCCGGTAAAATTGGTGAAGAAATACTAAATTTTCGCAGTAGTTTTCATCGAATCGATGCTTGCGACAGCTTTAAGTGACGTCACATATCACGTGGTAAGGTCACGCTGTAAAAACTTTGGTCCAGTTGTATACTGATCCCAATGTTGCAGGTTCGATCCCGGCAATGGCGATAATTGCCCAGACCTTCTTAGGCTCAAGGTACTGGTACAACACATGAACCATCGACAAGGAGTTTATATACTCAAGGACTTTAAAAAAACCTGTCACCTTGAAAAGATGTCTAATAAATTATTTAATGTTTTTCGAACGATTTTAGAGTATTTAGAGATGCAATGGGGCATATTTCAGCTACAGATTGGTGAATATTTTATTTCATATTTATCTAGGAAGATTACCGATTTTCCCGTAAAAAAATGATATATCGAAGTATCGAAGCGTTATAAAGTCCTCGAATGTATTTGGCATAAAAGAAATGAGAATCAGTTATAAGCTCATTGTTTTTTTATGACAACCACTAAGATTCAATGTTACAAGAAATTTGACGGATTATTCTCCATGTATTCAAATTTTGAATCAATCACATATACACGGTAGTGTTTGTATTTTATTTATTACTCATTATAAAGTAATTAAATCTGCTACCACGTAGATACACACAATTTTATCTACAATTCATCCTCATGAATTTGTTCAAACATCGACTATTTAAAAAAAAAATCGGGCATAAATATAAAAAATGGAAAGATCACGTGTGGGGGGAAAATGTCATGCATTTAAAGTGAAATTTATGAATGGCGTCGGTTACGTTTTCTGTAACTTTAAAATCACCGAGATCAAAGAACGGGTGTTTCTTGTAAAGATTTTTCAAACATCATCCTCATTTCATCTTGAAACAGTCTTGACAGATTTGCATAATATATAGGCATGTGTAAGCCAAAGCGCCGTGGTAGAAATAAATTGTAGAATTGTCCGGTGTAAACCCAATGGTTTTATTATCTTTATAGCCATAATGACTGGGAAAAACTCGAGACTAACAAGTTCGTTCAGCAACTGCTCGGTCACGGCGGTAAATAAACTTAAAAAAAAATGTACGCACTGAAAACACTCACATGAAATTTATGAGTTTGTCAAAGAATGGCGAAGTAACGCTAGAACGTCCACATATATGAAATCACATCCGGGACGAGAATCGCCGAGATGTCTCGACCCATAATGTACTTTGGCATGTCAATTTCTCGTCTGCCTGCATACAGGTCATTCCTGCATTGCTGTCTATTTCTGGCCTGAATTTATACAATTTGTTCAACATCGTGTTTCCTTCATAATTAATAAAAGACATATGGCATTCCTTTATTTCTCATGCCAGAACAGTATATTACAAAGTGCAAACTATTTGTAAGCAGAACATATCCAAGAACATCTAGCTTAATTGGGAATTCGCGACTGTATAAAAAATATATAAATATATAAACATTGGACAAAATATAACATAAAAACATATTAAAACGTTGATTTAAAAGACGCGTGTATTGGGATATATTTTATATCCCCAACACACACGCACTTGATTTCCGATTTCTGATTGGTAGAAATAGATTTTATTTTACTTCTCTGTTTCCTGACAAATATACTCGGCAAGTGTTGGTCACATTGCTCGTAAATGCCACTTCGGGAAATTGGTAAAATAAAGAATACAGTATAAAGTGTTTTTCGAATATTTAATTAACTGAGGGAAATGGTTCCTATTGAATGTGTGAATAAAATATAATAACAGTATATATGAATAGCTTAATATAACTCTTCGCCCCTTCACAAACACACATAAGAAGACAATCTCACTATTTTAATGTAGATCTACTTAAGATTTCACAATCGAATTACACGATTTCAATTTTTGATACACTTCACTTAAACGATTGAAATCGATTAACTGATTTGTTCATTTACTGTCAAAACCCTCTTAAGGTAACCCACCGATCATTAGATTATAATCATGGTACTTCAAATTCCCACGAATGGTCACAATTAAATGATAGATGGATTACCTTAAACAAACAGCCAATGGAACAGAATTGAACGGTTTCTTGGCCAAGGGGTGGTTGCTAAATTAAAGTTATAAAGTGATAAAACGTCTCCCCTGGATGCCATTACATACCCTTTACTTAAGGAGTTCGCTTATAAAATATGTCAGTAATAGTATAATTATCATAACTAGATGTTATTTATATAAATGAAATACTGTCACGTGACACGGTTAACGTGGTATTATGACGCAATCTTAAAGAGGCAACTTTTTTCAATTCAGGTTTATTTCCAAGGTTTACAAATTAAATAACATAAAAAAATATAATAGACAACATATAAAGTTCTGGTCGGACCAATTAGGCATGATATCGGTTATGGTAATATCCATAATCATTATAAAATAGGTTGGAAAATTAGCATAGGTGACAGCTAACACAGGTCTACCTAGGCCTAATCATATAAATATACAATTGTTTTCAGAACTTGTTAGATAAAAAGAATAACATATCTATTAAAACTTATATTATTTATGAGTTTAAATATATCGATATCACTGAAATGCTTGTTTCTGAGTAATAAACTATCGCATTCCTATGTTTTTAATAATAATATTTGTATTTACTTGATTCTAATTACAATTCTAAGTAAATAAAAGGTAATATTTTCGTATATATGAATCGTTACTTGGAGGCTGATCTTGATGCTGGTATGTAAATGAAAGATGGATTTGTGAAGAAGTTTGAAAACGTTACATAACGTCTCCCTTATCCAGTGGAGTGGTATCTCTGAACTTACCTGTACTTTAATTGGTTTCTGATTTGTCTCCCTTACTTCTAGAATAACACGATTTCGTCATATTTTCATTTTTGAAATTTCGATATATAAATGAGCGAATGCATAATTGTATTAAAGGACGTTGGATTGACGTTGCCATGGAGTGGGCTGCTGACAATGTGACGTCATTTGGAGCGTTTCCATGGTTACCGTGAGTAGTTATTTTACAACTAGGAATTTTATCTTTTATTTTGTTTATTAACATTACAATATAAACCTATGCGGTATAAAGAATACATGATACAAATTTAGTACCTAACCTATAAACTAGTCATGATATTTTATTTTCAGAGATTAATAAAACCGGTTAATATGAGAGAGAGAGAAAGAGAGAGAGAGAGAGAGATAGAGAGGGGGAGGGAGGGAGAGAGAGAACACATGTTTATATAGACATGTATTTGATTAAAAATACATATATAAGTTTGAATTGTGTATTATGTTTCGACATTGATAGCATGAAAAAAATAGTGGACGTAAAAATGATAATAAAAAAATGTCAACATACATGTTTGGAATATGTAATCATTTCTCCTTCAATAGAGTGAGATTACGTGTAAACTATTTATTAAGTATCCTTTTAGCATGTTTATATAAAAAATATATGCCTCCTTATTTGTATATTATTAAACTATTTCCATATTTCGTAATGACATATATACATGAATAGATATAATACATGTATATAGAAACACCATTTAAATTTTTTTCGGTAAAAAAAAAAAACTTATTTGACAAAATGATATGATTATGACAATAAAATGTGACACCAGTACACCAAACCTCACTTAAGGTAATCCATCCAGCAAATTATAATCATGGTCCTTTAAATGCTTAAAAAGATTGTAGAGCAAATGCAACCATCCATTGACCTGGAGTCATAGGCTAATTTGCTCTAAGTCTTTATATTATTTACTATTAAATTCCCACAATCACTAGATGGACCCTGTTTATAATTTTATGATGGAAGGATTACCTTAACTTCAAAGACTTACTTAAATATTTAGGGATGCATTTTGCCTTTCTTGTTTGCCGTATTCAAAACAACCTTAATATTTTGTTTCCTGAAAGAAATTGATAATAAGTAAAATCTAGTTAATTAATTATTAATAATAATAATAATAATAATAATAATATAAAATAAATATAATTATTATTACTTTTATTATTATTATTATTATTATAATGAAAATGGTATTGTTCATATCTTTTGAGAAATATAACAACTTAAACCTTTTTTGTTAATTTCATCTAAAAAGGCGATTTATCTAATTAAATATAAGGAAATAAATTATTCAATTATTCATTTAAACATAAAAATAAAAAATGTAAAACGAGATTCGCCATTTGTGCTATTCAGATCTAGTGTTTTTTTTTTTCTCTCTCTCTCTCTTAAATATCTAATAACAAAATCATGAGGGGCAAGAATGGCAATTATTTTATTACTATTATTATTATTATTATTTTTATTGAAATGATTTATTTCAATATAGGACGAATTACTTTTACATATTTCTTTCAATGAACAAAAATAAATAAAATATTATAAATAAATAAAAAAAAAAAATTTTTTTAGATGAATGAAAAAACGCATTCTCACAAAAGGTCAAATATAAATAACATCATATAACGATGCAGGGTTACAGCCAGTGAAAAATACTTTTGATGCACTTACATAATTGATACGGCGAGATAAAAAGTACTTAAACCTATTTTATCGATATATTCAATCACCAGCCACTTTTGTTTGTTGAGTTTATCGGCAAAATCAGCGAGTACACTTAATCAATTCACTTTTGAAGCATTCGGAACCTATATCATCTTATGTTCGGTATATACTTCATCTTCTTTTTATTTCTTTGTTTGGAATTATAATCTTTATTCTAAAACGCACCTGCAGTTGAAAAAAGAGACAATGGCATTGTCATGCGAATCTTAAGTTTCCGCAGATGCTGCCTACTTAAGGCTTGTGCTCTTATCAAAGGAAATATCTACCGAATCCTAGTTTGTTAATAATAGATAATATCATCTTAAAAACACATATCCGGTCTTCGATAAAACCCACATACGTATATACTTGACAGCAAGTGTTAGACTGGTATCTTTCAAGCTCATGTAACCTCTCCCCCCGAATTGAATTGTTTGATTTTTAATTACAAAAGTTTTATATATGATGATCTCTGTAGTAAATAAGGTATGTAAAGATGTATAAGTTTTCAAGCCACTAACTTACTATACATTTAATGTAATCATAATTTAATTGTATCACTAACTAATATATGATGCTCTCTTCATATCTACATGCAAGTTAATTACTAATAAATTAAATCGCGATGCACGTGTATATCGTGCAGTTTAACTCTTTCACCGGGGAAATTTGGTTTTAGTGACGTAAATAGAGTTTGCAGTCAGACTTTGTTATTTTTTTTCTTTCCGAAATATACTGAGCGTTTTATAACCATTTTGACGGTTTCTTTTTTACTTTTCTTTTGAACAAGTTAACATTTATCAGGACTGTGTTCAGCCCAAAGATAAAACATTTGGATTGAAATAATAATTTTAAATTAATAAGAACCTGAGTGTTCGCTGAGTAATCAAACAATGCAAAGGATTTATCACAAACATCATCCACATAGAAAAGTTCTACTTACATCACCAGATTCCCCCCCTCCCCCTCTTTTCTTGTCTTTTCTTTAAGTTCATCACTCTTTTTCTTTCAAATGATTTTGCGATTTTTCATTTTAGTTAAGTTGAACATATTTTATTGCTTTAACGATACCAATATTACAAGTCAGTGGTATGAAGGGACATAATAATGAAACTGTTGGGAGTATTAATAAATAAATAAATAAATAAATAAATAAATAAATAAATAAATAAATAAATAAATAAAATTAATAGCAAATATGTTGAGCCACAATTATTTTAAATGCTAGTAGGAGCTCTTTCTAAATGAGGCATTTTTTTTTATTTTTTTTGTGTGATGTAAATACCTGGCATATACATGTATGTATTATTTTACAGTGTACTTTATGCTTCTCAGGACATCATAAGAGTGATAATATCCTTCAAAAGTATGTTCCAATCGCAACGAGTGGAGAAACTTACATTGTTCTATTTTTAAATTAGCTGGATATCAATACACAATGTTTTACTATTTCTAGGGTTTGGGATTGCAAACCGAAATGTTCATGCCATTAGAAACATGGATTTAAAACCCGCATGAACCGGAGTTGGCATTAATTCGAAACTAACATTTAGCATGTGATTTCACAAATAGAAACGCAAAACCAACATCCGTGGAAACATGATATACGCCATTATAATTATCACTTAGGGTATAAAAAATTCCACTTTGTAATTTTCTAGTTATAAAACAGACCATCGTGAAGTTCGCGAGTGCTTTGATCTAGCAAAAAAATCGCCATCTTTCCTTATCCGGCTACTGTATATCAATCGAAAGAGCGTAGAACAAACGTTTAATTTGCGGCCTTACTGTTGTTTACGTCGGCATAAAATATTCTTTTTTATTCACAATTAGTTCAATTTATTTAGACAATAAACTGTAGCCATGACAATAATATCATTTTTCCACACAGGAAATTAAGATAAATAGCCTTAACATAGACTGTGAACAAATCCTGCATCTACCGAATCAATCTTAATTTCTACGTGGAGCTTTGAAAGGGGAAAATCCCTGGCCAAGAGTGCTTATATCACAACAGCTTCCATCAGGATTTCGTGTGAAGATACAGCCGTCATATTAATATAAAGTTCGCGAAGTTTTCGTCTGCTAATTCTTCCGCAAGAAATCAGGCATTGAATCTCTTTCATTGAGTGTACAGTACAGTACGGTACAGACCTGTTGGTGAAATCACACCGGAAGTGTCTAGTTCTCTTTTAATCAATACCATGTAATACTTAATCGTCTTTTTTAGAATCGAGTTTTGATTGGATATAGCTTAAATAGATAGCCACTGTCTTCTATTTCTGTATTTGTGTATGATACAATAGATGGTTTGGGTGACGCTTACCATATATAGCCGTTATATAAAAAAGACGTATTGCTTGAACTTGGTTCTTAATTTTCAAGTAAACGACATTTCTGAACAAACAAAAAAAAAAACGGAAAAAAAGAAGAAAAAAACGTTAAGATACCAGTCTTATTTGTTATGCAGTTGTATATATTTGTATATTCTTTCATGTGAATTCACTGCCCTTATTTAACTAAATAAAAAATAACTGTAAACTTCGTTGTGGACGTGAGATTTCATATAAATTGACCTTTTCGAGAACAGGATAATATCGAGAGGTTCTCTTAGGGGCCCAATTTGTATAGCAAATAAAAATTATACAGCAGTCTAAATTATATACGGACTTAGAATTTGTGACGAAAGTAACTACCAATATATTTCTGTTTATTTTTATTTCTGCTTCTAATGGAGACATCAGATTTCCAGCGGACGTTTCTTGCTGGCTGTTTAAATATCCGACAATCGAATTTACACATTCCATGCTTTCTCGCTGTTATGCCATTCCCCCTGACAAATATAAAATTCAGTATCATCACAATTTGTCTTCCGTTCACCATAAAATAAAAAGAATTGCCGATATTCCAGAAGTAGTCAAATGTAAGTCTGGGTAATGTTCTTTATTTTGTGCGAAAAGCTAACATAAAACGTTGAACGTAGCTCCTTGATGAAGCTTGGACGACTCCCAGGAGAGCAAAGCGCCAAAAGCTATTTGCGCCTTCCGAATTGAAGGACTTAACGAGAGACCAAATAGTCGTTCTTTATGAATTCGTAAGAAGCTTTCAATACTAAAAATGTGAAAGCGCATGCGAGTAGTCAATTACATTTTAACAGCATTTGAATTTTCCGAGAGCATAGGGCCCCATTGCGTATCTAGAGACCCCGTAAATAGCAGGACCGTGATATTTGCCATATTCCGGTACTTAAACATGTTACCGAGCGAGTTCTCTGGAAAAATATGTTTACGGTAGCATGTGAAATGAAGAGAAAAGTGAAATATAATAGTCTCAAAGGTCACCGCATGTCATAGCTTTGAATATCTAGTGACTTTTAAGGACCCTTAGCTCACACAAGCTAGGATTTTCTTCGAGTTGATATCACGTTTCTGGTGTAGCGTGATGATTTCACTTAGCGCATTGAAAGCTTTCCCGTTCGTCTGTAAAGTTTGTAATTAACACTTGACTATCAAGGGATAAGCCGGGATATCTGTAATTTTCATGAGCTTACAGATTTGTAATTCGAGAAATTTCGCAATTTTCTGGGAATAGTGTATCAGTGTTCTGAAGAAAAAAATGTCGTAAAAATTACTGTCATAATTTTCAGATGTTCTGTCATACTATGTTTTTTCAGATGCGCTTTCATATTTTTTCAGATTCGCTGTCATAAGTTTTCAGATGTACTGTCATAAATCAAATGTGCTAAGTTATACATGTCAAAAATGATACATGGGATGAATATCATTTTATCATTAGGTATCTGAGAATTTAGATTTAAAAAAAATATGTCCCAATTTTTTATATACAAAATCCCAGTGTGTACAAATATATTGAACTTCTTAAAAACTGAAAATAAAAATGTTTTAAATCGATTAATACTGTGCTGTAAAAAGGGTTTTCAATATAAGAATTAATGCAATGAACGCCTTAGTTATTTAATAACATCTGTTCTTTGAATTGTTTCTGTTTTAATCCATGTTGTTGAAAAGAATAGTGTTTATATAGCATGTTCACTTATTAAGTGAATTCATATTGTTTGATTTAAAATATTCATGATTCTTATTATGAATATACATGTATTTCTAAAGCATATATGTTTGTGAAATGCGATATGTGAAATATATGAATGACAGCATATAATATGTATTGATGTATATGTATGGCGGTGAGCTGCTAGGTTTGAGTCAAAATAAATGTCTGTTCTATTCTGTTATAGGTGTATAATTATTACGTTTGGAAAGTACTGTAATAAATATATGTGCATTTCACGCTGAAGCAAACTTTGTGAATATCACAGCAGTAACTACAGTAATTTTATGACTAAGGCTTATGCCAATTTAATTGATCTCATATTCATGTATGTAACAAAAGTAAAGAGGTATATTTTCATATGTATATTTATGAGAGGCTAAGCACATTTAATGGATATCTAAAATTTGAATTTATTAATTCAATTAATTTACTATAATAAAACAAAATATATATACAAAATTAATTAAAAATTTAAAATAATAAAACTTGGATATTTATGAGTCGCAAGAAAATGAAAAATAAAAAATTTCCAAGCTGTGTATATGAACCATTCAAAGTATATCATCTACTTGTAAACAATAAACACACACCTAGTTTGAAATACATAATCTTTTTAATTAAAAAGATATAATTGCCTAATAATTTGAATTGAAATCATTTTAAAATTGTATTTAATCTATAAATGGATCATACATATAAAATACACCTGTCCGATAAATGTTGGTTTTATTATTGTTACATGTATCATTATTAGTTCGGGTTTAAAACTGCAAGTGTTATAATATCAAGTTATGATTGTTGCCATGTCATTTAGTTAATGTTTCCTTTTACGCGGGTTATGTTATAAGGTCGTGCCTCTTATGGTATTAGATAATGTGTTACTTTGTTTTACCATTTTACACGGTGTGATTTGTAAGTTAAAACTTATTTATTGTTATAGTACTGTACTGATATTTAATTACATGTATGTTGGAAAATATATCACTTTAATTTCGTCGGTAGTATTAAGATTAAACGTTAGGGTGAATTACAGTTCATCTTTCTTTTGTTAATTTTGAAGAATAGAAATGATAATACATGTATACGAGTATGATATGATATAACAGTGGGAATCATTCATTTTTTTTATATATATATATATCTGATGTTTAATCATATTTGAGTTTTACATTATTCACTGGTGAATTTAACTATCTAAAGACTACTATCATTGCTGTTTCCTTCGTTGTGATCCTAGAGAATCACAAATTTCGTGAAGATTATCGAAGTCATGATGAAAACGAATGATATTAAAAAATATAATAATAATAATAAGAGACATTTTTTCGTGCTACGCCTTGTTTTGCTTATCAGCAAAAATATCTTCTTTCTGTGACCAGCTGATTGGTTCCTGGGTGTTTATAAACAGTGCAACATTTATATCTGTTGCCGCATGGATGCATCAACCTAAACACAAATCATTAAGAGCTCGTCTTTCTATTATTAAACGGGATCTCTTTTGTAAACAGTGAGTGATTTATACGAACGTACTGAAAAAACGCACGCGCTCCGCTTCCTAATGTAGATAGCAATGTCAAAAGGTAATGGCGCTGAAAATGTGTCCATTTGAAACCATTGTGGTCTCAAGAAACTCGTACCTATCCTTTTGATCATGTGATAGCGTGTGCAAAATTTGTCTAAAGGACAGGATAGGACTTAAACAAAACAGGGAGGTAGAGGGATGGGGGCTAAAGAGAGAGAGAGAGAGAGAGAGGAGAGAGAGAGAGAGGGGGGGGATATAACGATGATGATGTTGTTATTAATAATGATAATGGTTATGATGAGGGTTTCAAAATGAGGCTAAGGGTTGGAGTCACATGCCTGTTGTGTTGTTTTTGAGATAGCAAGCAAAGTTTTCTCCCACCCCCTTAATTTTTTAAGCAAAAAATCAACTAAAATGAAAAATGGGTTTTTTGTAAACCCCCCCTATTCTACAAAGAAAGAAACATTTGGATACATATATTTTGAAGGATGTCTTTTTTTCCTGAAATGACAATGATAATTTCGTAAGATCTACTTATCTATAGGCTTCGAATAATAATAATAATAATAATAATAATAATAATGGTCATCATCATCATCATCATCATCAAATGATAATAAACAAATAATAATAATAATTATCATCATCATCGAATGATTATAATAAAATAATACAAAACTATAAATAATAAAATCATATAACACACGATTTAATATCAACGTGATAAATGACCAGTGTTGTATGTGCACCTTAATCATCGAAAAAATCAAAGGAGAATTTTTGAAGAGTAAAACTAAATACACGAAACTGCATAAATCAGTGAAGAAAATTAAAATAATGCCGCCAGTCGTGATCATACACGCAGCCTACACCTTAATCTGTTCCAGCGGCCACCCACCTGCACTTAGCGACTAACCTGAATAGAGATTATAGCGCATCAAGTGATTTAGGGAAATTCATAGTAAATGCAAACCTTTATAGACTAAGAGCAAATGACCTATATCCAAGTCAGTGGACGCTTGCATCTGCTATCTGCACTGAGGTCTTTTTAAGCATTTGAATGACCATGATTATAATTTAATGATGGAACATTACCGTAAGACTATATTTCATTATTCGTTTAATCTTCCTTGAGCAATCTCCTGTGCTAAGTGGACAAGTAGTTTATTAGACCGGATCATCAAACATTCCAGAACAAAAAAATCCATTCATTTGATCGCTTTGACTTAGCAGTTACCCCCAACAGTATATGGTTATTGAAATGTCCGATGTTTCGTTATTGGATCCTGCATTGACGATTAATGTACAATACAAAGAATGACAAAAAAATGCACCTAAACTAACAATGTCATAATTTAATGCTTATAGAGCAATCTGATATAATTTATATGTAATGATTTTCTTTAATATTTCAAACTAACTTGTTTTAATAAATATGAATTCAAAATATGATGATGCATTCCATAACCATCATTATTTCCTGATCTTTTAAAGTAATTATTAGCCGACTGTTTCTCACTAACTGCCATTCAATGGATGTTAAAAGCAAAAACAAATAAAGGTAAATAAAATATAACGTCGGACAGATAGGTCTAAAGCAGATGCTGGATGTTACATATTAAAGTGTTTTACAGTCGTGCCGCCATAGTTAAGATTGTTATCACGTTTGTATGACAATAACATGTACGGGCATTTTATGACACTTTATTGCATTTTAATATCCATCTCTGTGGTAAGCGACATAATTCCTCAACTTCAGTGCCGTCCGGGCGTTTCCGTCCCTTTTCGGCGGACCCGAGAGGTGAGCGCGTGACAAGCAAGGTGCGCGATAAGTATTTTTATTACGAGCGGCCTATATGAAGTGACGTAGTTTATTATGGTCATAAAGAATTCCTACTTCGGGGTACGTTGACATGTGATCGTGAAATGTCTCGATATTGGCCCATTTAGGCACCCCATATGGTGTTAGCTACTTAAAGAATAAGCATAGAGTAAGCATAACACCTTGTTTCAGTCCACCGTCTAATTAACCGGCCGCCAAGAAGGGCGTGCCTGCGAAGTATCCTTTAAACATTAGCACTTACAATAAAAGCGTTTATGTAGTTCTGAAGTACCGCGGGCTTCACAAAAACTCGTGAATCGTTACCTGATATGGCACACCTCAATTATGTGAGAACGTGCCGGCTAATTAAGATGACTTAGAAGTAAATATCGGCAGCTACTTTTGAGTATCATGTATGTTTCCTGTGCTAATGGCGAGACTGACATTAAACCTTTGTTTCGAATAATAAAGTTTATAAAATATTCATGAATAAGAACACAGTTTAATTCCAACAGATGCCGTCACAATAGAATGATAAGCATAAACTCCAAAGATCACCGCGTGCATCGGATGAGATGGTCGGGGTCAGTTCAGAAACGACTTTCTCAATTTCTGAGGCGCCCCCACCCTCATACACAAAGGGCAAACTTTATCAAAATAATAAAATTATATTACTATGTTCAAGAAATATTTTAGGAAAAAATATTGAAATATTTATATGAGAACATTGGCTTTAAATGCATGTCGTGTTTCAGAACACGATAGTGAACATAAAACATTGAAAGTAAACGATCCTGGTCGGCTGTTAAAAAAGCCGTGTCACTGAAAACAGAAGAAATGTTTTAAAGACGGTCCGTTTACAAACGTTCATCAGAGATACACGTGCTGTTTTACAGCGTGCAACATGGAATGAGTATGTAGGTAAAACAGACAAATCTGGTATCTCGTCACCTGCAGTAACGGGACATGCAGGAAAAGTGACGGCTGCCATGTCAACCTGAAATGGAATACCTGTTCTAACAGCTCGGGACACAACGCCTGGCGCCAAGCCCAGGATCTGTTTGGAGAGGTCATACAACAAACATATTTTAACTTTTTTTTTCTTTTTTCTCTCTTCAGCGTAGAGACAATTTTTGTTTTTGTTTTATCAGACAGGCACAAAACGTAAATTTGGCCAGCTTATTAAATACACAGTAAATATTAAATATTCCGTCCACCTCGCTGTTAGGGCCAACTAATAATTGAGTCCGAGGGTGGTCTAAACACATACTTACTACAAACAAGAAAATATCTTTAAAATGATATTCAGCGTAAGAAAAGAAAGTAAAAAAAAAATATGAAAGTTAAAGGAAGTAAAAGTATTACACTATAATATATTTAATATAATAATGCTAGCGAGTTTTAAATGGTATGTGATTTTAAAATAATGATAGAAAACGTATTGTCGTTAAAGTTAGGTGTAATATACTAGCTAGTGATTTAAAAAAAATGTAATACTTGTATAAACGAAAAAAAGAGTTCCGTCAGTGTGATTTGATCTCGGAGCATTTAGTTTAGCAGACGAGCGCTTAACAGAGACTGTTACTATAAATAGTTTGTGTTAGCTAACGTTTTGCGACTTAGAGGGACGAGTCCACTACCAAGTTTAACTGCGTTTTTCCGAACTCTTCGGTTGTTAACCAAGATTAGATTGGTTCAAGAAATAGGTCAAAAATCCCTTTATACAGCTTACGACGAAAACAACAACAACAAAAAAAAAAACACACACAAAAAAACACACACAAAAAAAACAAAACAAAAAAAACAACAACAAAAAACACAAAAACAGAGAGATTCTGATTAATGACTGAATAACAGCATAAATGTATTGCAAAATCGGATGTCCAGTCAGAAGGTGGCCGATTAAACAGAGTGTCTGCTTAGTAAAGGGTAAACGCTGACTCAAAATCTTCAGCATTGAGAGCAAGGCACTACTTAAAACAGGTTGTCCGCTCAGTAAAGGTGGCCACTGAAACAAGTCATCTACTCTGTAAAGGCGATTACTAAAACAGGTTGTCTATTCATTACTGAAGACTGCTAAACCAGGTTATCTACAAGTGATCGCCAAAACAGGCTGTCTGCTAAATGTATGTATGTTTAGTTCAGGTTGTCAATGGAACAGGTTATCTGCATGGTACAACTGGCCGCAACAACAGGTTATATGTAAAAATGCTCGCTAAAACAGGTCTATTTAGTACATATTAATCAAGTCTGTTTAGTTAAGGTGACCGCTAAAACAGATCGTCTGCTCAGAACAGGTGACCTTTATTGTAGAGAAAACATTGTGTGTGTAGTGCACTTAGTTATCGTCATTCAACGTGACGTTATTTAAGCATTTATCACTTACAACCGTCATTTTTGACAACATTTAACCTTTCTAATCCCGATCAGACTGAACGGAATAATGATTACATGAAAAGCAATGAGAAGGATATAGATAAGTATCTATACATGTACATCAATTAAGTGAGTCATTTTAAGACTGTTGTAGTAATTTTACTTGAAAAAGATCGCATATTTTGCACAAAAAAAAAAAAAGTTATATTGCATGAAAATATGAATCATAGCATACACCAGGAAATAAACTCACTGCTACCAACCCAATGATGCACTCTTCTCATTACATAAATTAAATTTTCAACGCTCATGAAGAGCCAAAAATATGTTTCGTCTAGAGTAATTTTAGTTTTTTCCCTAATTTTCCCTTTTATGTGACGAGATAAAAAATGTCATCAAAATAGCTTTTTATAGTGTTACCGAGTTTTTGTTTGTAATAAGGAGAAGGGACGTTGGGGAATGTCAGATTGCTTGCCTTACACGTCAAAAGACAGGTAGTGTTCTGTTTATAATTGAGCAGTGACAAGGTCCGTCCCTCGTGACAAGCGTTCTAATCTGTAGAGGGTCACGTGATGTAAGTGGGGGCCACGTGATGCAAGTGTGCCCCGTTATTGTCATCTGACATGTTCCTCACTTAATAATAAGTACCTCTCTCTCTCTCTCCTCTCCCTTCCTTTCACTCTCCTTTTTCCCCTTTCCATTTCTCTTCATCAATTCACCTATTTTTCTTTCTTAATTTTGTCTTAGTATATAAATCCTCGCCAGGGGTATTCAAACAATAAAAGGACTGGGGATAGAACCCGCGACCTCTTGGTCACTGGGCGGACACTCTAATCCAAAAGTCAGCACAGAACTGCCAATAAATAATCATATATGTTTTGTATAAAATATAACTCTTTAAGTCGTCATTGGAAATGAAATGAAATTTATATATAGGTTTAGCGCATTATACTTGCATGATGTACGAATGATAAAATATGCAATACTACCGTCTGCTTGAAGAGGCGCACAAGCAGAGTTGCACAAAATGACAACCACCACGTGACGTGACTATGGGCTGTCCAGCACGTGTCCATATATTTTCCTAAATTGGCAGTTTAATGATAAAAGTCATTCTCATGACACGGATTTGTTTTCTTTTCTGTAAGTATTTTGGTTCCGGAACTAGCAAATTAATGTCATGCGCAAATCATGGCCGTCTAACGTATTGGCCAGGTGACAACTGTCATGCAGCACGTTGACTGTTCAAGGCTTCTAAATTGAGAAAATATATTCAATCAAATTATAATTATTATATTGAATACTGGTTGTGAATTTACCAATAGAGTTCATTTTTTTCCATTCATGTAATACACTGTTTTCTTAAAGAGATGAAAAATTGTATTGTATGGTGAAAAAATCGCAATAAGTAATTACAGTCTTGTCATTTTATTTTAGTTGAATAAAGAAATGTAACCTTTATGTATTTAGTAGAACTTTTACATTAATGTACATTATCTATCAATGTTAAATATAAGTGAAAACAAAAGAGTCTCGGGAGAGAGAGGTCGTGGGTTTGATCCCCGACCACGACATACCAAAGTCGTTAAAATCGTACTGATAGACCTGCTTGGCGCTCAGCATATATACAGGGTAGTTCCAGGACTGGTTGGCCCTGTGTGATATCATGCCACAGGTCTACGGCGTGATACTGAGGTGTGACAACACAATATCTGTCTCAAGTAGACTTTGTCTCCAAATGACTGAAATACTGTCGGTGGGACGTTAAATCCAACAGAGAGACAAAAAAGTTTGTAGTTAACAATTAAAAAGTATACTGTTTATATATCATATAGTCTCAAAAAATAGATAGAAAATCTGACGGATTGATTTGTTGGAGACAGACAGACAGACAGACAGACAGACAGACAGACAGACAGACAGACAGACAGACAGACAGACAGACAGACAGATCGATAGATAGATAGATAGATAGATAGATAGATAGATAGATAGATAGACAGATAGATCCTGTCACTTCAGACGTTACCTAACATGTTCGGATCGTTCAAACCTGACACAAAATCGTTATAGGTTAGAGGAGATGACAAATCAGTTGACGAGCAGTGGGTACCGGGAGCTTTAAGGGCGCCAGAGCCGGTCAAGACGTGCCTGAACACATTTGGTACCGTGACAGTAACATACAACTTCTATGCAAACTTGGCTCCTTCTCTATCTTACTGTCTAGGTCTGTGATTCTTCCGTCACTGCCAATTAAGGTGCACACGTCTGTGAGAGACATTTTTATATTCAAATACACGTTCTAAGAATCGACATGGGGCAGCTGAGTTTATGATTATGACAAAACTTGGACATTTAAAAGCTTGTTTTGTATACTCTATAGGGTAGCGATTGCATTGAAGAACGATGTTTTATTCATATGAGTATCGAATGTTTTTGTTACTTGTATAAATTGTCTCCTCGCCTCTAGTTTGGAATAACGTACCAGACATAACAACTTGTATTCGTATATCAGAGAGGAACATCCAAGCTATACACGTACTTAGATAAGCTTTAAAGAAAACCATTAAAATGGATAAGAAGAGAGCCTAAAGCAGAAAAGTTTCTGTGTATTTAAGTACCTAATATCAATATGAATTAATTACTAGAGCCAAAAAATAACAATAATATAATGGAAGGAAAAAAAAAAGAACAACCTTTATGTAGTTACAGCTCTTTAGAGATATTTAATATAAATCTTAGGTGCAATTCAAATCTTAAGGCCTCGTTTTATTTATGCTAAGAAGAAGAGTAAGATATTTAATAATATCATATCGTCCCCGATGGCCGAGTGGTTAGAGCGTTCGCCTCGGGTGCGGGAGGTTGTGGGTTCGATTCCCGGCCGCGACATATCAAAGTCGTGAAGAATGGTACTGTTATAGCTCCCTTGCTTGGCGCTCAGCATATAAGGGTAGTTGCAAGACTGGTTGGCCTGGTGTCAGGATAATGTGACCGGATGTGGTATCATGCCACATGTCTACGGCGTGAAACTGCAGTGTGGCAGCACTATATCTGTCTCAAGTAGATATCGTCTCCAAATGTCTGAAATACTGTCGTAGGGACGTTAAACCCAACAAACAAACACAAAATATTATGGAAATAATTGCAATATACAATGCAGACTTCAACCATAACCTTTTTCCTCAAATAGACTCACTTTAACTCTTTCCCTCATATAGACTCATTTTGACGCACTCAATAGGTACCACATAAAGCCTGATCTGCAGAAAACTACAGTTAAACCTTACCAAATTTATTACAAAATCCTCATTTCCAGACCACTGAGGAGCAGCGAACAGCATAAAACCAGATCAGCCTGCGAGTAACTCGCAAGCTGATCTGGTTTTATGCTTTTCGCATAGGTCTTTTCATGGTGTCCTCTATGAGGGAAAGGGTTAACGCATTGGCAGGAGCTCCCTGCTTTCAGGAATTGTCTGATCAGGGTCTCTTCTGTTTGCTCATACATGCTCTGTAGATCACATTCTACAAAATATTCATTGTTTTTTATGTACCATTTTAAAGTGCAATGAATATTCATTATGTCATAAATCTGTAAATGAATATTATGAGATGAAGTATTAGGTGATGCAGTGAAGGTCACGTGCTTATTCATGTGACCAACAGGGAACTGAAAATAAATTACATGTACATGCATTTCTTCTTTAAATTGTGTATAAATAATGTATGCATTTTTGCAGGATATTATTCCTATTTAGTGTGTATATTCTCAATTTATTCAGTGTGTGTGTGTGTGTGTGTGTGAAAAGTAGACTTACTGACTGAGTTTACCGTCGCCTCGACAGTATTTCAGTCATATAGCGACGTCCAGCTAATTACAGATGGAGGAAGACCCCGATTGCTCGAAGGCATCCGGGTAGAACTACAGACCTACCGCAAGCCAGCTAGAAGGCTTCCTTACATGAAAATCCGAATGACCTTGCCGGGATTCGAACCCCACGCGGTCAGGGGCTGTGTGAGTGTTAAAGCCAGCGACCTTACCCTCTCGGCCACGGAGGCCCCGAAACAAATTACGAATATTTGTATTCACCTTATATTCTCATGAATAATTATGATCTGTGAGTAACTTTTGATTATTTATTCGTTAAGTTTAAGAGAAACTCAATGACTTTAAAGCATCTATAGCTGAAATATGCATCATTACATTTCTAAATAATCCAAAATCGTTAAGAAAAACACGAAATAAAATGTTCGACCTGTTTCCAAGATGAAGTGTTTTTAAATCCCTTTGGTATATAATTCATTTTCAGGATTATTTGAAATACTAGTTCAGTGTTATGCATAATAAAACGTTTGAGAATCATTTTAATGTTACACCCAGATGCAAAAGAAATGATCACTCAGTGTTTGGTTCCTGTAAATGTATTATTTGGCTCAGAAATGAAAGTACTTAAGACTGCGAGATTAATATAATAGTGGCCTTACAGTACTCAAACTTTTATCAAACAAAACATTTTTGTCAAAAATAACACATTTCAGGAAAAATCGGAGTTCATACTTTCTTTTGTAGATGACTGAGCATATATTAGGAAGATCATAGTTGCAAATAACACGTTGAAATTGATTCATACACTCATCGTTCTGCTCCGCTACGCTTGGTTTACTCGATAATAAGGCAGTTAGTCATATGCAAAGATAATATACATGTACCTAAAACTCTTAATATACTAAACTTTATAAGAAACTGTCCTTTCCAAATTGTTTTAAGTGTCTTGAAAATGAAATGGCCGTAGTTTTTATAATACGTGTCCATACTAAGGTGCGATAAGTTGGAATAAGTTTCACTTTCTCAATAATCGTCATAATACCAAACTTTTTCAACATATCGCTATATATTTGACGATATTATGATCAAATCACAGATACAACTCGTCTACGTATAGTGCTAGCATTAAAATATAACTTAAATTTCTCAACATTCCTTTACATTACATACCCAAAATCTTAACTGTCTAATTTGAAATTTCAAAAACTTACGTCCTGTTGGGAATGGAGAATACCAATGCAATATACAAAGAGCAAAACAACACAACTGTAACACTATATTAACTATAACGTACTAGATTGAAGTTAATACATGGTTACATTGAAGGTCTGTTATATAAATTACCATATAAAAATATCTCTAAATTGTAAAATAAGTAACCGTTGATAAGTAAGGGTATAATGATCAGTTTGAAATGCAAGTAATGGTACAACTTAAATGCAGCTTCTGGTATGTTTTTAATGTAGTTCTATTTGTATGAAGGTGAGGAAAATATATTCACTGATAAAATATGATAACACTATTTAGATTTACTAGTGGGAAATAAATTAAAAGGCGAAAAGGACCGAATTGAGCTCTTTGAGGTAAGAAAAGTCAACCTCGGGGAGTCGAACCTACTACTCAAGAAAGTAGATCAATTGGTAAAATTTAAACATATGTAAGGGATATATATTAACTAGTTTCAACCTGCACCGCGCACGTCACTGGACACCAGAGAGCGGCGGTTTAATGGGTGGATGATGGCGCCATTGGCCATGTTGACGTTGCCGCACCCCGTCACGTAGATCAAACGTTTGACAGCTGAAGGGCAGGCGTAACATGGCCAATAGTGGACATATCAATTATTAAGAAATACAGTCAATTAAGGGCCAGTGACGGACATCACGCTCATGATTAATTGGATAACAGGGAGACAATTCAGGGGCGACAACTAAACTATTTTGGGTCTGAAACATTGATTGTTTTGACGTCTTGTGGCACCGAACATGTGCTCTGTACTCAAATGCAGTTATTATTGATAGAAGAATAGTGAGGCCATGAAAACCGTGAACTGAGATGTGAAGTGTGGAAATTCGATACTTCTAAGCATATTGCAAGAGAAACGAGATATAAATAAGATAGTTTAGTATGGTTTGAAAAGTTTAGTGAATAATTGATAGATAAAAAATGCTTATATAATTGACAATTAGAAAAAAACATAATAACTTATTCAAAAACAATAATTGTAGGAATACTCTAAGTAAATCAAAACTATTTTAATAGATTTGTATTTATCTTTTTTTTATACTTTGCAGTTTTATGTCCTATAATAAGCGACTTAATAAGTACATCTGCAAGGGGGAAGCAATCAGAATAAATGAAAAAAAGGATAATAAGAGGGACAAAACAATGATAATACTTTGTGTGGAAAAAATGACATATTCTAATTGACTAATGCTGGTATATTTGATCATTAATTCAATCATTAAAAACCGACGTATTTAAAATACACAGAAAAAGTTGTTTGCATTTCCAATGCTATTCTGCATGAGAAATCTTTATAACATATATACAGCATGTATTTCTTTTGAAATTTAATGTATATGGTGTTGATTTTTAATTATTTTTGAATGGATCATTGTTTATACGAAACATTTTATAATATAGTTTAATCATGTTTGAATTATCAGATTTGTCTTCTAATTAAAAAAAATATGCATGTAACGACTCTATATTGTATGAATTACGATTAACTGTACATTGAGTTAAACATGCATTTATTAAAACTTGATGTTTTCACTCATTTATTGTTAATGTCATCTAAACCATGCTTCACCATCCTTAATACAATTATATATAACACACATTCCTTGAACTTCGCTAACAAAATACATTGATGACATTTTCACAGAATTACCGGACAATGCGTTTACCGTACATTTGTAAAGAACTGCATATTTATCTTTATCGCCGCCTAATTATACAATAACATATTATCAAGCATGAGAATACAAAATGCAGATGTAACAGAAATTTAAAATACTGAACATAAACAGAAATGATATATTAAATATCAACCGAAAACGATAAATATAGTTCGTATCTAATTGTCGTTTCAGCAATAACGATAGATCTGTGGCCATTTGTTCGGGCGTTTTGACAACACCATTAGCGTTCATGTCCATTGGTTTGAAATATTACAAATCTTTGGACGTTTGACAACACAGTTGGTAAATATAACTATATATTTGATGAATGGAGTGCAATCTGTACCACATGGGCCTTTAGGGTGCAAACCAAGGGCGCCAGACTCCCTAGCCGTGTGTCTAGAACAGTATGTAAGGTGACAGTGGCTGGCACCATGACTTTACACCAGTATGGATCAACAACTGCAAGGTTGTCAACAAATGTCGTCAAAAAACCGTTCTTACAATAGCTCAGTAGTCAACATTGATGAAAATGGCCATTGTGATAATTCATCAATACAAGGTGTAACTAATGTAAAATTGATATATTATTATGGCACGTGCAAATCGTGTCAATCTAGCCCAGTTGCATCTATTTTAGTGTAAAATGTAATTCAATCCCTGACTATTGAAATACATTCTTTTCCTTACTCGATGCATAAAATTATATCTTGAGTACCGGTAGTACCAACCTTTTTAATATGTTGTCAGCCGATACCTAGGAAGGGAGTTTTACAGCAGACAGAATGTGCCGTTTCCAATGTTCAATAACTTTGCAAAAACTTCTGATGGATATGAGCAACGATTCTTTTGAAAAAATTAAGTACAATGGCAGCCTATGCAGATGCCTAGGACAGTTTCCCTTAATTTTAACAATTTGTAAGTTGCTAAAAAATATGCATTTATTTACAAATATTTATAGATGTGCTGTGAAGAAAATCTATTTCAAGTCTATAGTTGTATAGAGAAGTAAATGTCCAATTTGACAATTTTGACAAAGACATTACGGTAGCTGTCCGTAACGATGAAATATTAGGGATCCAATTAGGGCCCATATGACACTGGTCAGCTCCCCTTTGATTGATGGAGTTCAGATATGTTGAGGGACCTGGACAAGACGATGGCGCCGTCTAGTTTGGCCATGTGACGAAATACATTTGTTTCCTGACAGATACTGGCACCAAACTTGTCGCAAAGTCTAGATAAAAATCAGATGTTTTGTTGTTAACATTAATTAAATGTACATTATATTTAGTTTTTTAGACATTGAATTACTTACATGTCCCAATATATATTGATCACTGATGTTTTCTCGATAAGTATTACCCCTATCATGTCAATTGATACAAGTTAAAGATACAATGAAATAAATATTATTTCAAACAAAAATATTGTAAACAATTCATATACCTATGTAGGTAATTTAACTGCATATGTGACTTATAACATTCATGCAGAGAAAGCAAAATTCTTATACAGTCCTGAAGATTCAATACATTTAGAGAATATCCGGAACTTACATAGATGCAATGTTTCTTAAATGCATGCAACACGTAAGAATGTCTATTATTATTCTTTATAGACCAGTTTATAACTATGTTTGTATTTACAGCTCAACTTGAGGAAAAACTCTCTGTTATTTCGGAATAATTCTTTTCAAATTAAGTTCAAACTGCAAACTGTTTAAAATATCATATTTAAAAACCTAGTATTTTTGTTAAAAATCAGACAAGAATACAGCAAAAGCTGATGAATACCCCTGCCACACCTCCTTAACAATATGAAAAATATTTACATTTTCTTTTTGTAAAACGGAACGCGACAGGATGAGATTCTTACATAGCCCCTACCACGCCATGTAAGGCGGGTGTATAACTAGATCTTTATCTCAGAGTAAATGGTAAACCCTTCAGACTTTAAGAAATTTTATGAGATTCTAAGGAGATTCTCATATCTTTGTAAATTTCTGGTCATGTTTTCTAGCGATCCTCGAGGTGATTCATAAAAACGAAATTGCAAAGGCAATGTCCTGTCATTTGGAGTTGATTCGTATCATTCATTTGGTAAACATTTTAACATCACGCTTTGCCTGAAGATCAACAAGTGCGTATCACGATATCTTAACGTTAAAAGGTACTTTTACAACAAATTGCCATTTCCAGTGTTCAATAACTTTACAATTACTTCTCAGGGATATGAACAACGATTTTTTTGAAAAATAAAATACAAAAATGGCAGCCAATTCAGTTTATTTTTTACCGTGACAACGATGCCTAAGACAATTTCCTAAATTTTAACGACATATAGTTGCTTAATTGCATGTTGTCATTTTATTTAATATTAATACAAGTGCTGTGAAGACGATCTATTTCCAAGTCTATAGTTGTATAGAGAAGTAAATGTCCAATTTGACAATTTTGACAAAGACATTACGGTAGCTGTCCGTAACGATGAAATATTAGGGACTCCAATTAGAGCCCATATGACACTGGTCAGCCCCCCTTTGATTGATGGAGTCCCAATATGTTGAGGGACCTGGACAAGACGATGGCGCCGTCTAGTTTGGCCATGTGACGAAATACATTTGTTTCCTGACAGATACTGGCACCAAACTTGTCGCAAAGTCTAGATAAAAAGCAGACATTTTGTTGTTAACATTAAGTTAAATGTACATTATATATAGCTTTCTTAGACGCAGAATCACTTACATGTCCCAATATATAATGATCACTGATGTTTTCACGACAAGGATTACCCCCAACATGTCAATTGATACAAGTTAAAGATACATTAAAATATGAATAAATATCATTTCAAATGGAACTACATGTATGTGTATGATTCATACATCTATGTAGGTAATTTTAAATGAAACCTTAAAACAGAGAATGCTAATTCAAATTCTTATACAGTCATTTTTTTTTAACTTGATTTATTTTACATCGGTTACGAAACATGTTCTCACAACTTTTATTAATCACCCTCGGTGGCTCTGGTGGTGGCGTATGTTGTCATTATTGTGAGAGGAAACCGGAGAGCCAAAAGAAGATGCACTCGTCTGGATGGCAACCACTGTAACCTCTCACATATGTGATCAGGAATCGAACCCGGGACACATTGGTGAGAAGCGAAAGCTCGTTATCAGTATCCTACCCAGGCACTCCCACTTATACAGTTATTAAGATTAAATTGATAATATCCGGAACTTCCATATATGGGTGTTTACATGAAGAAACAAACAAGGTGTTCATGCAATAATTCTAAAAGTGTATGCAGCACAAAAAATGTCTATTATTATTCTCTGTCGACCATTTTTCACTGCTAACTTAATAATTATGTTTGTTACCTTCAGCTCAGCTTGGAAAAAAAACTCTTTGTTCTTTCAGACTAATTCTATTCAAATTAAGTTCAAACTGCAAACTTTTTAAAATACCATATTTATAAACCTAAGGACCCCAATTGACATATTGGAAGTAATATTTGTGTTTATAATCAGACAAGAAATACAAGAAAAGCTGATGAATACCGCTGCCACACCGTCTTAGCTCAACAATAAGAAACATGATAAATGGTACATCCCTTTAGACTAAAAGATGTGTTTTGATATACTAAGTAGATTCTCATATCTTTGTAAATTTCTGGTCATGTTTTCTAGCGATCCTCGTGATAGCTCATAAAAACGAAATTGCAAAGGCAACGTCCTGTCATTTGGAGTTGATTCGTATCATTCATTTGGTGAACATTTTAACCTCACGCTTTGACAAAAACACCAGTTCACAGAAGAGCAACAAGTGCGTATCACGACATATTCATCAAAACGATATGTACCTATACACAGAATGACTGACAGATCCTCAACCTTCTTCAAATGTTATTTACTTTTTCTAGTATAAGAAACACATAAACGTATATTTCGTATTTATGTTGTACCTAAAAGGATGAAATGTATCAAGAAAACGGGCATGACTTTCACTTTAGAAGTTAGCAAAAAAAAAACTTGAAGCAGCTGTCAGTCATACGTCGTGTACTAATTGATCAGTTCTTGTTAAAACCAACTGAAGTATAGTATCGTGTGGTCACTTGTCATGTTTTTGTCGCCAAAATTGGCGTGACTGTTCTCGGCAAGTGAGTATGCCTTGCAAAGGGCACATTGAGAGAAAAAGACAGGCGCCAATGGTATACCGCTCTGACGGACAGCATAGATCAAAAGGGTGAAAAAGAAGAGACGATGTTTGTGCTTTCATTAAGATGGACACTGACAAAGGAAGATTAAGTAATTGTGCTATCCAAAAATGGTATCTAATGTTCTCGTTCTCCGAAAACCTTGAACTTTGGTAAATATGAAAGGGAGAAGAGACAAAATTAATACGATGTGTACCAGGTAGATGTATAATGTGAATGCAATGTATAGGTATTCAGAAACAATGCTCCTCCCTCATTTTTACACGTTTTACAAGCCATTTCCAAAAATAGAAATCATAGCATAGAATTCAAAATTGAAGATCAAACTTATCAAATCGTTTATCGAACGTTTTGTGTGCATATATTATTTTTCATATATATAAAATTCCCGATTTTAGCATTTAATGTTTAGATATGAGTGTCTTTTTTTCTTTTAAGAAGGTTTATCTATACTCGTACATGTATTACGTAATGCTGTCTAATATTTAAAATATTTTCTGATATCAGTTTATATAACTTAGGAACAGTTTGACGCATTTCTGACATAACGCCATTTTGAAAAGAGTGTCATATTTTATGTTTACATTTCTGACGTGACACAAAAACAAACTGACCAAAATGTGTGTTTTTGTTGCATCCTTAAGCATCTGACATCCTTGTTAAGACAATGAAACTCTGAAATAGACTTTGGCGCCAACTTAAACAGTGTTGTCGTCTGCTTGTAATAAAAATATGAGAATATTTACCATCTGGTATATTGTTTCTGATGCTGGAATGTTTCACACTATTGTTTTAGTTTTCCGGCTTTCTTTTTTTACTGTGTTTGCTTTTATATGTATCTGGAAATGTCAATAAAACAGCGGTTTCATATCTATGGGTATAAAATAGACAAGATATCTATAAAATTAAATGGCTCGTAAATTGACTCTAAGTGAAACTGTAAAGTGTAACCAATGAGTTTTATGTTGCATGCTCATAAAAGGTAGAGGGCAGTTTACCTGGTTATAATTATACAGTTGAGTGAACGCAGGTCACACCAGAATAAAATTAATGTTAGCATATGCATTGATTCGTTCAAAATATTTACATACATGAATAATGTACATTGAAAAAGTTTAGATGACAATGACTAAGCCATCCGCTAAAAAAATCACGAATACTGTATAGATGTGGGATTGTTTGTTAAATTTAAAGTTTATTAAATCGAGCAGACGTCCCGGTGATGACGTCACCAATTCTACCCAGACACTCCAGCGGCCATTTCCTCCCCACGTTGAAGAGTGACACCGTCATGGCGCCAAAGTAGTCATTTGATCTCCTCAATGAAGAGTCCGAAACGTCTTTATAGGTCTGAAAATTTGTCCAGATCTATGTCGGCTTATGTAAGTCGTCTGAGCCAAAATAAATGTAATAAATTTGTCAGACAAGCTAATTAACGATTTTTATGTTAGTTTCGATCATTACATTGATGATATCTCTTCTAAACTTGACCGCTGAATGTCACTTGGAACAAATATATGGTTACAAATGTTTCTTAATGTTTAATGGCGCACTTGAGCGAACACAGGCAGATAGCTTGTTTTCAATGAGAAAAATAAACATCATCCACTTGTTCTTCAAATGAGATTAAAGTAAACTACCCAACATATTTAGTAGAGTGTGTTCCCTTTTTATCTAAAAACGAATGTACTCAACTTCTGTGGTCCTTGCAATTAATATAAGAGGGTCCCAGGTTAAATAAAAGTTTTGAAATTTGAAAAAGCCATGAAAAAAAAAAAACTTCACGATATTTTCTTTCTGACGAGATAGGAATACGTAATGAGGAATGTAAATGTAATCAAAGCATATTAGATACGGGTGAAAATAACACCCAATTATCAACTGATTGACAAATTTCTAGTAATGTAAGTTTGTAGAGAAAATTGACACTGTTTGATAGATTATATTTTTACAGGTGCAAACGGGTTGACAAATTTTGAGGAATTCTAAATAAACAAAAGTCAAACTTCCTTCTTTACCTAGCGCCAAAGGCTATTTGAATTAAGATTTTCATATCCAGTGTATATATTTATATATGTAAGTTAATGACTGATCCGTATGTATCAACATAAATATGGTTGAGATGGGTTATATATGGAGGTCGTTATAAAATATTTTGATTAGAAAGTGCATGCATCACTTTGATTTTAAAACAAATACACATGTTGTTAATGTAGTTGATACTCTAAGCATAAACTCATAGATTTCCTAAGATGTATTAAAGACAAACGTCGACCGAGGTCTGCATTAAACACTAAGGAGATTGCACAGTGTACTTGTAACTAATACAACATTTTGAAATACATTTTAATTATAAGAACCATTCTTAATCAAAATACTCCATTCAATAGCCTTCAATTGGCGTGTTTCAGCACCACTTTTGCCTGTACATTAAGTCATAGGGTTTTCGTTTCTTGCTGTTACAAACGGAACTCGTTTCTCGATTGGATTGAGATAAAACGTTAGAATTAATAGGCTCGCATATTTGAGAGTAATAGAAGATAGACGATGGCGTCGCATGAAGTACGCCGGCGATGGTTGTCGGACGGTAATTGGAAAAGAAACATTGGGCTGTTTAAATTTAATTATATTGGCGCTTCTTGAAGCTTGAAGTCAAAGAAATAGTCTAAATCCTAACCATGCAAACGTTACTCTTGTTAATGTAATTATGTTGTTGTTATCATTAATTATCAATAATGCATTGACGGTGGGAATTATGCTACTGCTGCTGCCGTTGTTGTTGTCGTGATGAGAAGTTGTAGTATTATCTTATTTAATTCGGTTCATCGTCGTTGTTTTCTTCTTTTTCTTTCCTTTCTATGGAAGTTTTTAGGGGTTTGATTTGTTCTTCCTGCAAACCCGATAACTATCCGAGAAGTATTTCCTTTACAAATACAATATATCATTATAATTACATTCTGAGAAATACCCCCTACTGTTACTACTACTACTGGTGTTGCTTTTGTACTAGCGGCTATGTGAGTTTAAAGCTGTGGAAAAAAATCTAAGCATTGAATCTTGTCGTTTATGTGATTTATTTTCTCCTAATGTCATCAATGTATGTATTTCATAGATGATATTTCAAATAAAGGTTATAGTCGCATAAATTGTTTAATTCTGATGAATATTTTATTCTATAAATAATAACAACAATAATCAAATTATGTACTATAGACAATATTTTTTATGCTTTTTTCCGGATTAGATCTTCGTAGGCTTCGACTTAAGATCACTAATTTGTATCCAATATCTACAGTAATTATTCATTTACATTCTTATCATATTAATGTGTATATATTGTACGTTTATTTAATGGCAATGTACATATTATGTGTTCATTTCGCTGCATATTTAAGTTAATACCAAACTGGAAAGTGGGGAAAATCTATAATTGGGGTGGGTAAAATGTCAATATAATTTCGCTATCATCATCGTCATTTTCATTTGTTTTGAGTGTGTCACGGTTAGTCCAGATCAAATGACGCTATCGCGAAATTAGTCCGAGAAGGTGAGCCTCTTTTTGATTCCAATCTTTGCTCAAGGCACTCTGGGTATTAATATGACAGAAATCAATCAGCCATCTGACGGGGACAGGAGAAATATAAACAGTCACTACCGGCCTTATAAAAACACAGTCGTGTCGCCTGCCGAAAGGGGCGATTTTTGAACGATTTTGTTTTCATTTGCAGTCAGAAAGGTACAAAATTGAAAGACAATGGCAAATTTATGGCGGGCATCATTTGAAACTCATAAAAATGCCGAGGAACTACGTGTACTGGGGTGTTGCTTCTGAACAAACAATGTCATGTCATTTTTTTCTTGTCACGAGACAACTCATCATTCGAACTTAAGTATTTTAAGATAATTTTAGTTTTATAGTTAAGATATTGTACCATAAGAAATGTCAACTTCATAAGATTTCAAAGTATTTTGCTCACTAAATAGTTGAAATTCCTTAAAAGACAAGAGAAAGAGATGAACCAAAAAGAAAAAAAAAAAAAAAAATACCCAACGCATCTCTAAAATTAAACATAAAATTCGCATACTTATATAATCGAGATAATGAAGTCATTTTGTGAGCTTTTTTCCATACAAAATAAACCTTTACTTATTACAGCATGATTAAGGGGAAATGGATGATTGAGGCGTATCATTTAAGTGATTTGTCTTGGAAAAGGACATCTTAAATTACAAATATATTTTAATATCTAAAATCGAATGTCATTAATGAAATAATTGTATGATAAACACATATTGGTATAAATTGTCATTTTTATTTGAGTCATTTAGGGGAAATTGTAACGAAATCGAAAAAAAAAATATTTGATGTTTTGGCTGTTGATACGTATATTGCAATTGCCATCAATATATCAAATAATATTGGATGCGGTTATGGATTTTATTCGATGGCTTATCATAAAATACATGGCAATGTAATATCACGTGATATTAAACGAGACTTGATAGATTGTGCCATAAAAATCAGGGCGACTTGACATGTCTCGACCCCGACGTTCTCTTCTAGACAATATCCAACGGAGTTACGCATGAACCTGCAATCACCGAGTATCAATTAGACAAATGAATTGATAACTTCCATAATTAATAATTAAAACAATAATTAGCTAGTCTGGTAACATGGCTTAACAACGAATTGATGGATGGCACTTGTATGACGCGGTCATAAAACGAAGATCACATTTGTGACATTGACCATGCGGATTGATTTATGCTAGTATCTGGAAGTACATTTCTATCCGGTTTCCATGCGCGTGCAATCACCTCTTCAGTATACAATACAATACAATACAATACAAAATCTTCATTTGCTTTTTAACATATACAATGTTCAAAGCAATTCAAAACAAAAACAATACATTGTAGACGTGGACATTTCACTGCAAAGAAAATCATTATTTTAATATCCCCATTCATTTTAATAACGGCTATTTACAGAATTAGCTAATATTTTCTTTGCATTATACAATGAATTTGTCTATTTATTTACTAAAGCAATTAATTATGGTACCTTGCATTCTTTTTTTCTGAAAAACTAGTACCTTGGCCGCACATTTTTAAGCATTATCCATATATATATATACAGATGAGTACATATATATAGCATTGACTGTAGATTAATATGGTTTATTCAATATTTGAGAAAATATAAATAATGCAGAATGTGATATTTCACATATAGATATAATATGCATATTTTATTTGAATCACTATGTGTTTATCATACAAATCATTTTCATTTTATTTTTTTGTAGATTTCGTGTTTGCTTTCTTTTACAGCTGTATCTATTCCGAATTTACATAAATGATATATGAAGCTTCGATTTAATGTAATACCTTTTACTAAACTTTTACACCTGTGTAGAAACATATAACAAATCATCTATGTTATCTCAAATTATCTCAATTTTGCCTACAGGAACGCTTCATTTCAATATTGTAAATTGTAAAATATGTTGCCGAATATATCCAAAGTTCAAAGAAGATATGTCACGACAACTTTGCGTGAATTAAAATTTGAAGAAAAAAAAAAGATTCATTTTTGTAAGACAGGCCAGCATGTATGATAGAATTTGTAGAATACATGAGCAGGGACTCTATATATTGATACATGCTACATTGAGTCCCTGACTTAAGGAAATATATTGTCAATGGATGAATGGATTCTGTAATAAGTTTTAACGTTTGTTGCCGTTTAATGCGTGGTATATATTATACAAATATATTAGCTGACGTTGTATTACATGTATAAGTCATAGATGGAAATATACTCATAAGAAGGATAGATTCGGTCCAATTAAGCACCGAACTTTTTTTTTTTGGGGGGGGGGGGGGGGGGGGGGGCTCAACCCGTTTGTCACGTGACACAACTTGTCGGACCCACTGGTAATCGTCCATTTCCAATTCGTACATTACCTGTTCGTAATTAGACTAACGATAATATTTGTTGACAGGAGACATCAGAATGACCGCAGGACTCTCGCGAGATTGCGAGTCGGCAGCCGAACGAAATGTGTTTGGCGCCATCGTCTGAAAACAATTTTGATAAAAGTTGTGGTCAAATACGGCCATAGTGCATCCAGTGGCTACTAATCTGCCATGTTGTAGGGTTACAAGTGCCTTTCAGCGCTTTTTGTGTGATAAGGCCTAACCGAGATCTGGCAGACGATAATTTTGATCTCGTCTGATCTGCGCTATTTTGTTTCATTTGACGACTACTCTCGCTCTCAAATCTGAATTAATGAAAGTAAAAAAGCTGACAGAATTTATCAGAGAAATCAAGCCATAATAGGGAATAATCGGCTCAAATCTTTGTTATCGGGGCGCTATCTACCAGTCCGATATCAGGCGGATTAACCGCCAACAGGCGACAAAATAATCCGAGGTTTTCCGAACCCTCAACCCGCACCCTGTCACCATGGTGGCCATTGTTGCAACATATGGTAACATATTCCGTTAACAAACACCTGTAATGAACATGATCCAATTAATAATGTACGTTGACAATCCGTCTTTATCCGCCTCCACCCACCTTAATGTTATGTTGAGATACTGGCTGAAAAGGACTCTGTCCAGGGTGGTCCGTGTCAAGGTCATACTTGAACGTTTTAATCCCTTAAATTTCACTTTTAATTCCAGTATCTTAATTTCAGTATAATCTTTAATCATGCTGAAATATACTCTTCAAAAGTAAGAGCGCATTTAGATTTTCTGTGATTTAAATGCTTTATCAATTCAAGAATATATATAAATAATTTTTGGCATCAAACTTTTGAGTACTGCACACAAAGATATTTTAAACATTATGTATAAAGCATGAAAGTATTGATATTTTAGGGGATTGTTCGCACCTCAAATATAATGTACCTGTATTTCTTAAAGAAACAACAGCTTTAAAACAAAAAAAAACACGAATGCACATTTTCTCCAGCAACTAAGTGTTAAGTGTATATGAAAGCAGATGAATAGTTAAATAACTTCCTGAAAAAATAAAATATCAGATTGAAAATTTCTCTTATGTTGATTTTCCGCCGTTTTTTTTTTTTTTTTTTTTTTTTTAGAAGCCTTTAATACTACGCCGTTTTTATTTATTTATATTTTAAGCCTTTTATACTATTAACATAACCCTAGTTCAACTAGGGTAGTAATATTATGAAATTATATATACAATATATATAATAACAAATACGATTATATAAATTATATTACATGAAAGAAAAAAAAAATTTATAAACATATTCTCGCTATTTGTCATGGCAATTAAAGTAAACTCGGAAGAAGTCTTATAAGTATATTGCTTTCAAATCAATCCATTTTTTCTTTCAAACATATATTAATTCCATTGATGAAAAGTAATTTGATTGAATTTGAACTGTCTTAGATGAAAACATATTACATCGAATGCTTTCGATTGATATTTTACATCTGATATACATATAAAACAGTTATTATCTTATTCTAAAAATAATATATTGTATTTTTTCTCATTACATGTATGCCATACTTTTTTCATTGCATCATATAACACTTCAACTTGTATGTTGCAATGTTGAATATATACGTATAACGTGGAAACAATAATTTTATGCATGGTGTAGATAAATGCTTGTCTAAAATATAATGGAGTCATCAAACCTCCTCACTTTTTCCTTTTTTTTTTCTCTTAAGTATGCTATCATATCTTTCACTTAACTGGGCGGCATCTTTGATGGTGGCCCTATCATTTTAAAAGATTTTTTATCCTGTGCTAGATAAGGTAATAAAACTTTAATTATTGTTTAACAAGCATCATTGTTTTGATTTGACAATAAAACCTAGAACTTCAAAAACTCTCCGCTTTTCAATTGTCAGTTACGTTTTTACAGTAAAAGACGTAGCGACGTGAAAAATTATTTTCTCATGATTTATGTTTAATAAAAATTCACTTTCTCTGAAAAAATTAAAAAGGGGCAAATGTAGTCTAACAAAAGATTACATCTTAGCTGTGACATTTATATGACATTTTACGACCTACTTGTTTCCGATGATACAGTGAAAAAGTAAACCGATACCATAGTGATGAAAATGCGACAGGTTAAACATGTTTTCATACTTTTGCTCCTGATGAAAGAGGGACCCGCGGGCCCAGGGGGGTCTCGGGGAACAATACCCGGGGATGTTGGGGGTAGGAACATTGATGGGGATCTCCGGGAAGTGTTGACAGAACGTGTCTGTAGTGTTGTGCTACATGTTAGATAACATCTGCACGAGGGGCCAGGACCCTTTGATCCTGGCTGATACAGGGGTAGGAGGGAGAAGGGGTTGACAGGAAAGGAGTGAAAACACAATTAGACCCTTCGTGATAACACGGGACCCTTTTACTACCGTCTTATCGGATCTACCTAGTTTACTCTCCATCTTGAATACAATGTAGTTTCAAGTTATTGGCATATATGTTGAAATATTTCAACAATTTTCTTTCAAGATAAAAAAAAGGTTACATCTTTCTTACTTTAGTGATAAAATGCCTCTTTCTCTCTGATAAAAAAAAAATGCTTTGAAATGTCATGCAAACGAGGGGAAAACATTTGAATTTCGTTTATTCATATTTTATTGAAGATGGTTCTATCGAAAAACTCCAAAACATTACAAAATACGTGTAGCCATTAAATTGTTCTTGATTTTTTTTTTAACAATGTGACATATATCTTTATATTTCTTTATACAAATTTAGATGAAAATATGTAAAACAAAATGGTTTCATATTTTACAAAATATTTATTGTCAATTTTTTTTTTTTTTTTTTTTTTTATTTTTTTTTTTTTTATTTATTTAATATGATTTTATATCTATAAGTATAAGTAGTCTTCTTTGTCTTTTTTTCCCTTAATACACATTCATCAATGAAAGAAAGAATGAAATGCTTCTAGCCGATGATATTCCCCTCCTCAGTAAGAGCTGAAGTGTTCCTATTTGAATAGTATTTATTCACTTGCAAAGCGTTCTTAGATTTATTTTCTAACATTTGCCTTTGCTTTTAGACCTTAATCCTGCCAAGTTTGGCGTTTTCAATATGAGTAAGTGATTATCTTTGATGTTTCTCTCTAATTTACCATTCAGTGATAGACGAAAGTTAACGCCTTGTGGCGTCCGTTCCCTTCGCACTGTTATCAGTTACTTTGCATTTTGACCTTCAGAAAAGTCATTTACGTTCCATTACTAGTAGCCATTAAATTGTTTTTAATTATAACTGAATACGCTCCGCCTTCTTTACCATAATCCCACCCACTCTAATCGTATTTAAGGTGGATTTTTACTCTATCAAATGTTGCAATTATGTCAACGCTTTGCATTTATTCTCTGACCCCGGATTTCAAATCCGTAGTAAATTCCGTAACCGTTTGTAATTTTAAATGAACTTAAATGGACACTTGAAAGGAAGATGTCACTTCAATAACGAATTGTGACAGACGAAAATAAACATGCAGACGACATTTTGGCGCGTGATAATGGCCAAAACTTCAACGTCTCTAGCGCTCACTGACAAGACTTCAATAAAAGTTTAACATCAAAAAGTGTAAATTTCTCATATAAGCACATGTCTCCATTTCATTAAACAACTTGTTATCTTGTTAACGACATGCGCGGGAAAACGATCCAAAGTCGTCTGCTACAGAGGAACAGGCGTCTCAGTAACTTGGCAGAATCAACAAATAAGCATTTCTCACGAGCCGTAATCCGGGGCCAAAGAACAGACGAGAATTACTACCGCTCTCAGGACTCAATCCGCAATGCCCGTCAACTAGTCTGCCGACTAATAGAATAATTTAAAATGCTGCACTTTTCCTTTTACATTACAAGGAATGTAAAAGACCTACAGTTAATAATAAGGTCAAATACAGCTCTTCGTTCCTAGGTCAATATATCTGAAATGTAGTGTACTGGCATTTAAGCATAAATGTTTTACTTGCATGTAATTGATTTAAACTAAATGAAAAATAAAACAACTGTGTACTGAATAATTTAAAAAACACACACACACAACAACAACAGATTAACAATTTATTTACAAGTACATTAAAATAACTAAGTATTAAGGCTTTAGAATAAAAACGAATAGTATTAATTTTACTCGATGTCTAGACCAGATTTTCAAATTCTTGAAATTAATCATGTTTGTCGGGATAGGGTAGTGGTAACGTGCTTCGCTTCTCACTGATGCGTTCTTGGTTCGATTCCTGGTCACGTACATGAGAGAAGAAGGTGGTTGTCCGTCCAGACACGTGGGTTTTTTCCGTGTTCTCAGGTTTCCTCCAACAATAATGACCACATACGCCGCTACCAGAGCCATCGATGGTGTAAAATAAATAAAGTTAGACTTAAATATATTTTATAGTACATGAATCATGTATAATGCCCCATTTCACAACATCTTTAGACGTAAAGTCAATGTTCTAGGTTCTTGTCTGTTTTATGGCATTAGTCGGCTTTGCTTCGGATACGCCGGCTCCCTGCCACATCATCGACACAGCGAACTCCACCATCAGTTCTAGTGAAATTTTCATAATTAATACTGCTCATCATATAATTGTCGTCAAATATTTATTTTTTTAGACATTTCATGCCCTCTAAAAAAAAACAAAAAAAAACAACAAAAAAACGTTCTGTTCTTAAATAAATTGTTTTTTCCCCGTTCATCTTTCACTCCAAAATATTAATGGTAGAACCCTTCAAGGGAAACACAACAATTCTGTTACCGGAAACCGAGCCAGACTAAAACCGGAAGTAGAACTACTTTCGCGTCCTTGACGTATAAAGAACCCAGGCGGCTTGACATTTGACATCTAGTTAACATATCTACGAGAATTAAAACCACTTTTGTAACAATAAATGCAATCAAAGTAAGAGAAATGGCACATTCATTCATGAAACTGGATCCGGTCTCTGATTTGTCAAGCGCCCTCTTACGAGCTAACCTTGATCTGCGAGGCGCGGGAAGTCAAACAATCTACCAGGCAGCTTACCATCACAAGTTAAGGTTTCTGTGTATCACCTAAATATGACACTTTTAACCATGTAAAGCTATTGAAAAACCGGATCAGACTGAAATCAATAATTTTATTGCAATCACTTATCGTTCCAATGGGTTTTGATGAAAAGAAAAAGCATTTTTAAAACTACACCTGCATGTGAGGTTGTTTATGCTGGCCCTACATATCCTTTCATGTGGTTGAAGGTTAACCCTTTGCTCTAACGAACACTCGCTGGGTCTACACGCCAATCTCGGGTCTCAGACTTTGTTTTAACTTGTGGTATGTATGTGGCTGTGGTGGTAAGAGGGAGCAGCAAGTTTGTTGTTTTCTCTCACACTCAGACTGGTTATGTTACCAATGTGATATTGGCCGATCCATGAAGTGAAGATATAATCGGAAATCTATGTTGTCAATTGTTTTGGTTTTTTTTTTTTTTTTTTTTTTTTTAAATTTTACTATGATTGGGAAACAAGTTCTAACAGCTTAAACTAATCCCTCTCGACGATTTCTAGGTCTAACCAGTAATTTGTGTTTGGGAAAGTAATGAAAAATCCCTGCCCCCGGTAAGGGGGTTCGAACCCACAACGGACCCTCTGTCGGATACGTTATCACTGGATCATGGCCACTTTTCTATATGAAAAATGTTTGCTGAGTGGGGTGAACTTTCGCTCCCGCCTCTTGAAAAAAAAGCTGCATTACAACATGTGATGACTCAATTTAATTGTTCCAAAATTGTTTATTTCATACGCAGACCTGGCCGCCACTACTGCTGTTTCCTTGGCCCCCATTTCAAAGCTCTTTAGAGCAAAGTGTCAGCCGTAACGTGTTTAATTTGCGGCTCCAGTGCGGTGAACGGTAGTCAAGTGTATTAGCAACAGAGTGTCGACTTTCCGGTGACGATGAGAATAACGGAGCCAAAGTTTCCTCCGCGCACTTATACCGTCCCTTTTCGGCAGAGGATGCAATAGGCATAATTGTTCGAATACACTTTGTATTTAAACGTGAAAAACATCCTTAACCACTCAAGGTCTCTTACACGTCCTTTTCTGGTCATATTTATAGAAACCAAAATATCTTCCAGAAACCAATTTAGTGATAGTCCAGTCCCTCCCAAAATGTCGTCTGCGCGTGTCACTGACAGAAATTTAATGGCCCTAAACACCATTTTAAATGGAATGTTCAATATTATGGACCTATAATTAAATACGTCTCTGGTGAGTTTTTTTTTTTTTTTTTTTTGGTTCCAAATAAGTGTCATACATGCTCATGCTTTATCTGAGCCAATAGTCATTTATCGATTTAAAATATACTCACGTTTACATATTGTGTATGTATTTTCTAATTTACTATGACTAACTGACAGTTTTGATAAAATCCCATTCCGTCTAATTACAGCTAATTGTAGTTTACATTGTTAGCAAAGTATGGAATGGTTTTTAAAACTGGGTACCAATACTGAGTCTGGTACAGAGGATGGGCTCTTTAGGGCGGGGCCGGATAAGCCAATATTCTGTATTTATACATTTCAGGCGCCATTTTAACGTTTTTAAATTAGGAGAAAACGTCGAGACCTTGTGTGATGATTTTAGATATAATCCCCAAAGTTGCACTTTCTTTTAAACTTCTCAATTCTAAATTTCTTACCAAAACAAAAACACGCCCCAGTAAGATGCATGTTTTTCCTTTTTGACTTTAGTTATACCGACAAAATCCCCTCTCAGTGTGACCTTATAACCTTCGTGGCTCCTCTCTTGAACGGGGAAAGACGAAATCACTTATCAAAATGAATTGAGATAAAAATATATATCTTGCCCGACGCAACAGAGATTATGTAATAAGCTTGCAGTTAGACACGGGGCGCCCGCGCCTACTCTGCAGTTGCGATTGAAAGATAATCGGAAACCCTCGACCGGAAGTCAACAAGAATCCGATAGAGTGAGGGGAGACACATTCCAACACATAATATTTAAACCGGTATAACTAAAAGTTTGATCAGCTTGAAAATAAAAAAGTTTCCCGCATTGGATAATGTTATGGATGCCACATATTTAAATTTGTATCTGCAAGAAGTAAAACGCGACGTTCAAATTTTGATTATTTGATGCGTAAGAAAAGAAAAGATATTAAAATAATTTTTTTTTTCATTTTGGTGTAACGCATGGCATATGCGGACACTGATCAAGGGTTTTTATTGTATACTTTATATCAAAAACGAATTTACGCATTGCTATGTTCCCTATATTTTTTTTCTAACAGTGTTTTGTATTGTTTCAGGTATAACCTTTTATTCTGAGCAAAATCTACATTTCTGTCTGTATGAAAAATGTGACTTGCATGTATTTCACAATCAGTGACAAATGATTAAAAAAGCTAGGCAATTTTCAGAAAATGCAGCAAACACATGTGTCCATTTTCTTATGTTACTGCTTACTAAATTAGCTCCAATCTATTTTGTGATATTAAATCATGCAATGCAGTGCTGGCATATTTTATTTCTATTGACATTCTGAATCTAGCAGAAATGAAACAAACTTGTATTCCTGATTTAAATGGCACTGTACTGAAGAAAAAATCACTGCCTCCTTATAGAGGGAGTTCGAATCAAAGTTTAGCCTAAAGAATAATTGAATTATGCCCTGCAAAAGAAAGGGAATTCTATAGATTGAAAGCATGAAAATGTCTAGGTGTAGACTGGATTTAATTTCCGTAGAGTTTACTCTGTTGTCTACACGTGAGTACAAACCTGAAAACCTTTGAATGTGCTTAATAGCAATTTGAATGCGGGTGTAAAACACTTAAGTTTTAGTAACAATTTGACACTGGGATGTGAATTTCGAGTTGGATTACATCAAGCAATGTACGAACTATTGGTATATATGCAATCAACGTGTTGAAGAATTGATATATAATGGGGTGTTGGTTTAAACATATTTATTCAATCAAGTATTTAGCAAGTTTACAATTTGACAATGCAGTTTTGGGATGGGGTTGGAAGCCGAAGCTTATTTAAACCTTCTTAAGTGTGAAATTTCGTAAAATTGAATTATTAAATGTGAAAAGCAAACTTGGGGTTTTTGGATACACATACTTGATTGAAAATCGAAATAAATTTAAAAAAAAGAAAGAATAATAAATATATAAATAAATAAACAGTTTCAAGCTCGTCAAAAAGGGATATCCGTTCTTTTCTTTGTTGATAAAAGAAGATTTTTTTATATACCAACAACATTATTTTGCTGACCATTTCCCTTTCTCTTAAACACCCTAATGGCTCGTAACTCATGAAAAGCAGTATATATATATATATATATATATATATATATATATATATATATATATATAAAATAATAATAATAATAATAAAACGAAAAAAGGCAGCTGTACATGTATAATAAATACATACTACATATAAACTAAACTACGTCCTATTATTGTTTCATTTGTATTCCCATCTTCCGGACATATAATAGGACCAAATTTTAAAAAATCATTTTTTTCTTCTGTATTTCGGTATATTTTTTTTCTTGCTTGCTTCCACCTACATTAATATTAATATATTCATTTATGCGTATTCTCCATTCTTCGTCTATCTGTCTTTGATTTTATTTTTATTTTCTTCCAGTTATAATGAATGTTAATATTATTTTAGTCTATGGCTTCCAAGTTCGCCCAAGGCACAAATTACTGTTGACATTTTCTTGCAGTGCCTTTAACACAAAATGTAATCAACACAAGTAAACAAGTTTTATATGCAATTAATATCAATAAGTGAGCCCTCCTGTATTCATTTGGACAGCCAAAATGTCCATAGGCCTTGCGGACAGATGAAATGATAGACGACAACAATTGTAGACGACGCTAATTAACATTAACAATTTTCGATCGGTTATTTTGACCCTGCCTATTACTTTTCATAAACGCTTGATACAAGTTTTTATGCGTCTATGAGATATAATAAAATCACGTAATTGTCTTCGTTGATCAAAGGCGGCCAAAAGAATAAAATATGGTTTGGAAATATATCTTTTTAGGAGTCAAGTGATCTAAGTCTGAGATTAGATAACTTGCCGAGATACTGGGTTCTTTCTGGGCATATCTGTGTCGATATCTCAAATGAACTATATACCTGGTTATAAACAGATGAACACATTTGGCGGCTATTTTGCTGTTAATTAAGCAATACATAGCTAAAGATGTCTGCCATCATCTAGCGACATATATGTCTGTCTACATGTATATATATTTCATTAAGTACATGTAACAGTACATGTGTTTAAAAATGTATAGGCATGTTTAATATAAAAATAGATATACAAAAAATGTAACAAAAATACTTGTCTCTGTATATTCATTTGTCAAGGTTCTTCACATCTTTAAGAAAATTGATATAGCCTCTATTAATTATAATAATAATAATAATAATAATAATAATAATAATAATAATAATAAAAGCAAATACAATTTACCATCATCGTCACCATTAGCATCATCATAACATCATAACAATCATCATTACATGAAGATCTTTTTAACCATATCTCAATACACAAATCTATGTCCGCTGTATTGCGTCACTACTGCCCTGGGTAGATATTACGTTTGTCGCGACGTCTTGCCACATCCCTGGCGACACAAACTACCATGTCCGTCTTACGTCGGCAACTTCAAACGATTAACTTTCTCCTTTCCTCTTAAAACCGCAATTAAACATCAAAATTTATACGAAACTTTGACTTCGTCACCAGTGGCCGAAACATCCCAGACGCTCCTGTTATTCTAAGATAAATGTATCGATATAATACCCCGATATTTGGGCGCGATAAGCCCGCGATAATATCGTCGACTTTTACAGGTTTTTCTTTTCTAGTGATACCCAGGGCACCACTTCAATATGTGAACTACTGATTAAAAAAACAACAACAAAAAGCAAAAAAAAAAAAAAGACAAAAAAAAAAAAGAAACAATTCGTACGTCTTGCGAATCGGCCAGGTTTTTTTTTCTTTCTGACAGAAGACAGCAATAATAATTGCCCGTGAACTGATAGGATATTGAATGGTTTTAACAAAAATAAAATTGAATTAGAAAATGCAAAAAATTATCAGGCAAATTATTGTCCCAATATTAGTTTCGTCCGCTTGTTTGTTTTGACGACAGTTCGGTCAATTTGAGGGTTATCAACGTGAGACAGACAAATTGCTACCTCACTGCGGTACTTAATTGGAATGATACCACAATCCTGACAACGGGTCAGTCAGTCATGGACAAACACGTACCGGTATATACACTAAACGTCACAGAACTTATCTGCCATCTTCACTTTTACCATTTTAACAATTTTTGGTATAATGCGACCCGAAATCGAGGCGGAGGCCACAAGGACCGATTTGTAGACAAAGGATATGAGAAGAGAAAGGCGATGATGTAGTAGATCAAAATTATATGAAAACAATTTAATATTTAACATTTTAACCCTTTCCCTCATAGAGGAAACCATGAAAAGACCTATGCGAACAGCATAAAACCAGATCAGCCTGCGAGTAACTCGCAGGCTGATCAGGTTTTATGCTGTTCGCTGCTCCTCAGTGGTCTGGTAATGAGGATTTTACAATTAAATTTGGTAAGGTTTAACTGTGGTTTTCTGCAGATCAGGCTTTATGTGGTACCTATTGAGTGCGTCAAAATGAGTCTATATGAGGAAAAGGGTTAAGCTGAAAATGAAAGAAGAATCACTAATCATTTTTCAGTTACTGACAAATAAATATGTAACTCTAAGCGCGGATACGGATTCGATTCCTAAAAAGACATACACAGAAAACATAAAGTTACCCTCCCATATATCTATAGCTAATTTATTTTCAAAGATGCCACCGGGGCAGGTGCATTTTATTCCATCAGCGACTTTCATACAAAGGGAATTAAATGGATTTTTTCATTCTTTATTAATATGAAAGCTACAGTATCTAATATAGAATTACAAACAATATGTTATTTCTCAAACCATTCCGTAATCAGTCATGTAGCGAATCCAATTACGTGCGACAAGTGCCTGATTGAATGCCCTCGTTACCAGGTAAAAACAAGTTTTCTAAGAATTTTACTTCATTTTCTGAAATCTCGGTTTCATCATTTTCTTTAATTATATTTCATTTTTACCTTGCTTAAACATAATAACAAGTCACCATTACAACGTAGCAACAAATCAACCAAACTCTCGCCATGGAAACGCGTTGATGTACGTCTAAGAAACCATGAGAAAATACTAGTCCTCGTCATATGGTCGCAGCGTTTCTTCAGTTTCAGACGCTCTGACGAATTTTGGTGACATTTCTAACAATTAGAACGTCTGGTCAACAATTTTGGTGCGCTCGATTTGTTTACATGACGTCCTAGCAACGACGCAGGGACAATGTATCTAGCGAAAGCCTTCCCTGATTACTAATTGGAAATTGAGGGAATTGGCACAACCATAAACACGGTATCATCGTCCCATTTGATGAGAACAAAGGCAGTGAGGGTGAATTAGAGGGACCAAGTACAGCAAAATGGTTTCTGACAAAGATTTGACCGATGTGCGTCCAGTATGATATCGCCTTATAATTGCGCCTCTCAAAAGGAATATGTCAAAACATATTGGTGGTTAAGGTCAATCATACAGTCTAAGATAATGAAAGGTCATTTTAAAAGAATTATTACACCAGCATGCGTTATAAATATACAATTTCGGAAATATTGTGCACTAATCTATTCTCTAAATCCCATAGAAACAACAGCTTGTGTTTATGCAAGTTTTGGTGCATATATGTCGGATAAGTGTATATGTATATCAAATGAAAAGTACATGCAGTAAAGAATCTTAAACAAAATAGCATTTACTGTATATAGGTAACAATTTATTAAATATTGTACATGTATTATACCGACAACCTTTCCTGGGGGGGGGGGGGGGGGGGGGGTTATCTGTTGCTCCATTGCGTGATATTACCACGAGTGCCTTACCAACAATTCCTTTAAATGTCCAAAAATACGTTAATAGCAATGAAATCAAGATCGAAACTTTTTTTTTTAGCTTTTTGCATTATTGACCAGGCGTACTGGCTACCAGGTTGTTGCGCCATGGTTACTCCTAATTAGACTGCAATGTATGTGCGTCAGTCTAAATAAAGAGAACGTGTTTCGTTCTCTCACGAAAACTGAAGATTTATTGTTCCGTTTTATCTTGTTCAGGTAACGAATCACGAATTCCGTAGCATTAATCATGCCTGCTTCTGTTATAAATCATACACAATGGCGTCCTCAACCGCTGTAGCACGTTGGAAAAGACGACATAGTATTACAATGGTGGAGATTTATCGACAAAAACCACACTTCCTCTGTCTTTACGACATGTTCTCGGTTCGAAGTCGTTATCACGTGCCGGTTCGAGACTTTACGAGACCTCGCCATGTTTTCGCGTATGTTTTTAGAGGGGCACTCAGTGCGACGTCAAAACGTGGGGATGTTGTCGCAAATCAATTCCTCTTTGACTCATGTTTTTTCATGATAAGCAAGTCTTCGAGAACGCTATTCGGGCCTAAATTGCCATTATACCGATGGAAAACATGTTCGACCCCAGTACACGCGTGATAGTAGCCAACGACGTCGTGTCAGTATTATGTTACATGTAAGAAACTTGCTGTGGATATGAAAGTAACGTTATGTTTGGTATATCCTTTTTTATAGCGTTTGAAACGTGAAGCGAAACATTGCCGTCAGTTTGCGGCTATCTCTGTAGTAGGATATAGTCAGTCGGACAGACATAGAGATGTTTGTTTGTTAAATTTACTGCCACATCATGCTTGCTTTTTTTTTCAATTTTCTTTCTTCGCGCCAAATTATCTTTGCTTTATACCAAGATATTCCATTAATGAAAAGGGGCTGAATGGGTTTTAATTACGGCTGTTCAATACAAAACATGTGTTTAAACACAGGTGAAATCTCTGGCGAAATTTGTAAAAGTCATTTTTTTTAAAGCACACGAAGGCACTAAAGTTTGAGCAAGAGCACGAGTGGTCATTGTTGCCCAATCAAGGAACAATACATATAACACAATCTCCGTGTTGATTTCTGCAGATTTTTTACACTCACACATTGATCATTTCTCGTGAAATGATAGTTTGGATATTTTCTTTAACAGCAGCTCTCCAACTCGACAACGTCATAATGACGTGATAATTGGGTGTCTAAGCACCTAGTCATACAACGAAATGTGCCGTTGATTTCTAAAGGTCTCGAAGAGAAATTCTCGTTGACTTTTGTGTACAGTACATGCTAATGTTCTTATCATGAAAATGTGATTTTCCGTTTTATTCACCAATCAGTTCTAACAAAATAACACTCGATAAAACGTCCGCGGTTTTGCACGTCTTCCGCCGGTGTTTGTAACACTGGTGATTTGGTAATTGTCAACTTGGATTCCCTGTCTAGGCCGTATAAATTCCTCTTGGGTGGAGTTTGGAGGAGAGAAGGGTTCACATATCTAGAGATTGATATATTCTATTTCTTTTTTTATGTCAAAAACAATAAAGACAATAATGAAGATTAATATCATAATGATATACATTATATGTATATTTGCATATTATATGTGTTTCTTCTTCTTGCTTTACACTGTTTGTAACACTTATTAAAAAGGTAAATACATTGCGATTAAATGGTTCCATGCATTGGTCAACAAAGATTTGTTGCCTCTTGGTTGCATTGTGATTTTCTGTATAGCTTGGAAACATGATATATCTATATGTAATAAACGTTTGTACTTGTACTTGTATATTTGAAGTGTTCACTGACAACGGTTCCGAATGTTGCGAACTCTTTTGACATTTGCTTATAAAATGGATTGCACGTAATTTATTTTATTTCATTACTAATTACAGGAACGGAGACGGTCTTCAAGATCTCACTAATTAGTTTACTATATTTCCCTGCTGTTAAATACATTGTATATTTGCAAAACAATCAATTTATTTATAACTTTTGGTCGCTTCCTTCAGTATTAAACTTCATCTGGTAGTATATGGCATCATGCCGTTGTTTACAATATATCACATCAGGTAATTTGAAATATATTGTCAGGTAATAAACAAACCTTTCAGATCTACACTAAACAATTCATAAAGCCCAGCAAGGCAATAAAAGTACTGATTTCACAATGTATAGTACATTTTATCTTTTGATAGTCAAGTTTGTAAGTATTTTTCGCAACTTGATTCCAATAAGACTTGCCATAATGTGTCCAAGAAAGTGCGAAAACGAAATTAGTTGACGGGTTCCAACAACTGACGTGTTTATGAAAGCAGGAGGGTCCGGTCAAACTCTATTATAGAGTTATCAATACCCGTCTATATCGCTGTCGTCAACTTGTGACATTAAACTGTTCCAAACAAGGCCTGTTGAAGACTGGTGTCAGCAGAGGTTTGTCGCGAGAAATACACATCAAGAGAAACGGTATTATGCCAACCAAGTCAAAACATTAAAGGCGAACAAACAGTTAAGATTTTTTAAACAAGAAAATACCACAACAATGGCGATTTTTTTTTTTTTTTCCTTTTTCCGCACTTCATAAATGAGCAGTTATTCTCTTATTCATTTAGTTCAACAAAATAAGAACCGCAAAATTAATTCCCTATTTTACCTGCATGAATGTTTATGAATCTTTTTAGTGCAATACATGTTCGTCTAAAAAAATAATGCAAAGATTTAAGGATAAACTTTTTCATGCTCGGATCTAGCCATTTATTTCATGGGGGCGTTGGTGTCAGATAGGGATATGTTGGTCAACGATAGCAAAGTCTGAAATTCTGAAATTCACCTTACGTATATAATTATGAATGCGTGTGTGGAGCCAATTTTGAAAATTGCCATTACATTTTTTCCATACTTTCCTCTTCTTCTTTTATGAATTTCAAGGAGCGTCTATCGATGTAGTAGGGAGGCGGTGAGGGTGGTGTCGAGCGTTTTTCCAGGGAGGGGGTGGTGTATGGGGGTTCTTTTCTTCTTTATAGACAAATGATCCCCTACCCCCCCACCCCACACACACACACCTTCAGGATCCTCGCATGTTTTCTTACATTAGTTTTTTAGAATTCTTTCACCCGGTTTTTCAAACCTGTTTGTTCCAACCTCTTTCTGCAACTGGTGATGCTAACATAGACTTGTCAAGAACAAAATACTAAATACGATTGCTGCAGCTCCTATGTAATGTCAATCTTGATATACTTTTAATGTTCGCCATAGAGTACTGCACAAACAAAATAAACTATGACATTTGTACGTGACAAAGATAGGTGAATGTGTTTTTATTTTGTTCTACTATCCTGTGAAATGGTAGACGAAGTTTGTTGCTTGATTGGCGATCAATGGTCCATGCGACATTAGGTACAAGTTTTGCAATGTCGGCAACACAAGCAAGGTGGAAACGAGGCGGCTTCATTTGCAGATATGTCTGACATTTGAGATACCATTTCCATTCAGAGGGAATATACAAAATGAACAATCCGCTATCAAATTGTTTGAAATTAAATATCCGTGGCTGTGGCTCCATTAATTCTAAAGCATTCTCCGCATCTTCTGACTCCATATTTGATTTTTATCGCAGAAAAACATATAGTTGTATGCATTGGGGCCCATATTTCTCAATTCCAGAGAAAACTGACATAAAATTCATTTCATTATCCTACGCAGACCATTTTTTCCTTTCATTATTTTGAACCAGAATTCTCTTAAACGATCAGTTTACTAATGGGCGGTGAATCTCGGTTTATGTGTAGTTTTAAATCTCATGACTACGCTCCGATACATTTTTTGTTATCTTTCTCTCATTTTTGTTTTTATTTTTCATGTTTCATTCTGATTCCCTCCAATTTTACCAAACAAACACCATGTTATGTTGCCAGGTTAATTATAGAAGCTTGATTTATGTGTTACAACATGGATAATTATTGAGTTTTACACGAATGTGTTTTTGTTTTTTTCTTTCTTTTTTAATTAAATTTTGAATTCTTCTAGTTGGTGCACGTAATTTTCTAGTTCAACACATGTTTATTAATACGATTAATTCAGTTATAAACCAGTTAGTTTTAATTTGTATTGGCAAAGACTTTCAAAGTGTTACATGTATTATTTTCAAATACTAGTAAACTGCCGAGATTTTCTTTAGTATTTCTTAAAAATCTTTTCAGAGGTTGCTTTTTCAAATTCTTCATATTTATGTTCATAAATGATCGTATTAAACATTTTTATCATAATATTTCATCAAGACAATCCTGTTAATTATTAGGATACACGTACTTGTTAAGTTAATGTAGTTGAAATCGACATAATCATTTATTTACGTTCAACGAATCTTCATGCCAGAATTTCCTTCGAAAAATGATTATGGTGTCATACTAATCTTTTTTTTTCAGGCGGTCACATCATATTTTCGAATACTCAACAGTCACGTGATAATAGAGTTAAGAAAACTGAAATGTATAAAAACTTTTTTTTTTCGCGTCCAACATCTGGGGTTTGTTAATGCTCGACAGGCACGTGCTTACATCATAACGCGTTTTGTATCTTGTTTTACAGCCTACTATCGTCAAAAATACCAGAAAAAAACATTTGGATTATCTGGTCCGAGACATGGCGTGATCTCTCGGTTTTAGTTTCGAATCACTAGCGCAGTATTCGGAGAATCTCGGGTCATACCGTTACATTTCCAATGGTTTTTACTGCATCCTAAACGTAAAAGTGGCTATTTTATCAGCGTTCTTTAATAGAATGAGACAGATTATAGACATGAAATACGAAAGACCATCATTTGCCACACGCGAGATCTTTTCAGGTGCCGTCCGCGAGGCGGAGAGCGTCTATATAGGAGAGCACGACGTCATGTGGTTCGTCTCAAACAAAATTACATCTGATGAGGGGCTATAATAGGATATGGTGAATAGACTTCAGATGCTAATAAATGGGATCATATACACCGGCAAGCACAAAATTGTTTTCACTGTCATTTTGTGCACTGAATTTGCTTTCTGCTGAAGTCTTTGAAGGAACGAAAGAGCTGTAATTAAAAGAAAATCGGCCATTGTGGTAGTTTTTCCCTGGGAAAGAAAGCTATTTCAAAGAAGTAAAATAATACACTTTGATCATCCATCACTCTGCGGTTTAAATTGTATGGAAAAAGAACCCCTACATCTTGCATAAGATCCATTTTGTGTTTTCTTTATTTTATTCTTTGTTTCGCTTTCTCATTCTCCGTCAGAATAGAGATTTCAAGTATTTCAAAAAAATTCATTTTAATTTTTGGAGTAAAAATATTATTGATCAAAAAGAACTGTTCTTATCATTATATGAAAAAAATAAAGATCTTAATATTATTTGTGTGAAAGTTTAAAAAAGTAAAATAAAAATATATTTCAGAAAATATTAATATAAAACAGTTAAATGAAGAAAAACTTGAAGTCGTTCTACCTATATAAGTAAACATTCATATTAAACTTAATTTCGATTTTAATGAAATGCATCATGGGTTCGAATAGACTCATGTTAGTGATTTGTGATTGAGGTATAGGTCGTGCACTTGGCTACAAATTGAGAGGAGGTCCTTAACACCAAGAGCCCATTATCGAAATTACTTCTGACATTAGACCTCTTATAAAAATGGAAACATTTTCCACCCTGATACAGCGTTTTCTGATTGTTTTGTCAACTTTAGGTGAAAATTGCCTAGAAAATTAGCATAATTCGGTATCAATCGGTGATTACCCGCCTCCCTACTTTAAACTTAGGTGAGCCGCGACATCCAGGCGATAAATGGCGATTTCTGTTGGGCTACGTGCTAATGACTCGCTAGGATTCTCAAATATGGCCCCATCGGGTGTCATAACAACCACCAGGCCGGGTAGTCGGTCGGTAAAGTACATCGGCTCTTGGCAGTTTTATTTGCCTTACTTCTATTGCCCACTTTGTAAACTATTTCACAATAAAATACATTATCACTTAATGGACATTCTATGTCTGGAATCGAAATGGCGGTAGACTGACTGTTCTCGAAACCCACCTATATTTTTGTCTATCGCCATATATTCTTTCTCTGTAGTAAAATGTTATTTGAATTCAGACCGGTTTAAATGCTTATTTTTCAATAATTTAATGTCAGACATTTCAGATAAACTCTCATGAGTTGAAAGAGATGGTTTTATTCTTATTCGTTAAAAAGATTTGACAAAATCTGACATAAAATAGTCTGAAATTTATTTCTATTCCGACATCAAAA
>CM037791.1:14402638-14452638 GCA_021229015.1 Solen grandis
CCATATCATCTATTTCATCTCTCCCTTGGCGCTACATTTTATACAGTTTTTTCCTTGAAACCGCCATCTTGACTGGGACACGGTGGGATAACAACTCGACTTATTAATAAATATTATTCCGCATTATATCTGGCGTTGCGTCTTCCTTCTCAAGATTGCGTACTGGCTTTTTGTTTTATTCTTTCGATAACGCGGAAGATGTAAGAATAAAATGGACATTAAACGGTTCTTCGGGAACCAGTCAAAGTTACTTCCTGCGAAAAAGGCTTAACGAACGGCGCGCGATTAAACTATCCCGGTCGTAAGTTGTTGTCCGTGAAACGCGCCTCAAAACAAGAACATTGTATTATTTCTGCTACATTCTATAGGAAAAACTCAGACTGGTTTATACACCTTGCTTCAGACACCGACAGAAATTACGTCAACTCCCTCGCTTTCCGGTTTGAATTTAGGCTGGTACTCAAAAATGGCGCAATCAGGCCGCCATCTTAATCACAAACGCCTTAATTTCACATAAACTTTGTCGGATGCCTTATCTGATAATTTTCATTTAATAAAATAAACCTCGGTGGATTAATTGCAATTACAATAGGCCGGTAAGAGCAATATTTATACAGTACACTCACAGCCACTCGACGGCTGAGACGTGGAGAAAGTCGTTATGTTGTAAAATGGAACAACTAAGACGTCGGCCGAGGACACATGCATATTTCAGGGAGAAAAACAAACATTGGTAATGCATTGTTGGTTCACTATAATCCCCTAGATTGTAGGCATCAGGCGGACGGGTATACAAGTCTCATAGAAAACTTTGAAATTGCACATCGTCCAACAAAACGCCGTTCAAACAATATATACCATTTATGTTACATGTACGTTTTCCTGCAGTCGCCTGTCTACCTTTTGACTGCTAGTACATGGATATGTTTACCATGGAAACACGACAATGTTACTTGAGGATAAATATATAATATCAAACACAATTTAAAGATATTTTTTTCTGTTTTACTGTTTTTTTGTTTTTTTTGTTTTTGTTTTTTTTTTACTACAAAATCTGAGAAGTAGAATTCAAAGACATTCATAGGCACATAGCTTTCGTATAACCAATGAACGGTATAGGGGAAATTATATGTTGTAAAAAGAAAACCCTAAATCAGACATAAAAGAAATAATTTTATAAATTTAACGTTTAAATCGTAATAAAATAAAATTCATCGCTTTCCTTTATAAAAAAAAATATTTCCCGTTTGGGTCAAAGGAGATCAGTTTATTTTCTTGTATAGTTATTGCAGTGGTTTTCAAAACCACTTGAGGAACCACGAGAGCGATCGAAAGTTCTTTTCAATGGAAGATTGCAATACAATATACAAAAGAGAATCATATTACTGCTACATGAAATGTAATTAAATATTACATACTAGTAACAGATTTGAAAAATAATAATGCGAGGGAATACATTGGGCTCGGGAAATTTTCTTCAATTCTATATCACTATTACTGATATGTGTGGCTTTCTAGGATAGGGGACCATGTACGATAGGGGACCATGTACTTCTTTGCTCTGTAAACGTCTCAAAACAACACACGAATCTTCATTTATAACAAAAAACATTCGTTTGCTGATGCATGATATCAAAGTGCATGTATATAAAATTATGCGGTCTAAGATTCACGTAACACTACATTGATTTATTTTTAAGTTTTATTATGTACGCCCATAAAATTTGGTAGTTCAATACAAATGTACATTCATCATTTGATCACTTCTCTTCCTGTTGAGGAAAATCTAATGCATGAACAGCGCATTACCGTTGTCATAGTTACGATGGCGGCGGATTGACCTGCAGTTTGATGGAAGCTGAGTTCGATATGTATGCAATATAAAAGCGATATCGGACCTTTGCGTTCTGTCTTTGGTCCATTTCATGAGATACACACATGCGTGAGGGTCTCTTACAAGATAATTAATGCTTTTAATTTGCGTTTTGCAGAGACTTTATTGGTGTATTTTACGAGAGATCTTTTGTGAAGAAAGCCATATCTTTTATTTCCAATCTGTTGTGCTTGTATCAGACGACAAATGAAAAATGTAAGTAAACACAGATCCGCGTCTAAAATCAGAAATCAAAGAGGATACGAGGTAGTCTTTTGTAGGAAATGTGTATAAAATGTTGTTTCACGTACACACACCTTCCGAGTGCAAACAGGAGAAGAAACGATTTTTGTGTAAACAATTGGGTTGTAAACTTTATGGGCTTCGTTGGAGAGCGCGTGCTTGGGTGGCTAGATGCCGTCTGCTGCTGCAGCAGAAACTCCGGCGTCCTGGTTCCCGGTTGCCGTCTGCAGAATAAATATACTATTATTAATATTGTAATTACTATCATTACTTAACAGTAGATTTCTTTAAGGTTTTCATCTTTTTTATTTTAGATTTTCTTCCCATTGTTTTGTATTAATCAGAGATTTGTTTTACCTCTAATGTATCTTCGTGTATTTATTTCCATATAAAATCTGTGTTGTTAACGTTTGTAATTCTATATGCTATTAGTAATTTAAAACATATTTACAAATAAAATAATTTGATTTTACATCTATGTATGACTCAAGTACTGAAAAATAATATATCGGATTTGATTGAGTGGAAATTAAGTATTTGATACAATTATTATTCAGCATATTAAGATAATTTTATATGCAGAACCTATGGACTAATTCTAAAAACAGACAAAAAAAAATAAAGTAAAAATCTTCTGAATATATCAATTCAACATGGCGGTCGGCAATCCGGCCTCTCGTGAGTCCAGACTTCATGTCGACAAATCACACAAACTTTTTTCTTCAATGAAGAATGAAGTTTGCTCGCTGTCATACGAACAAGCGCAAGACATGCCAGTCCTGTGCACGACCATATCGTGCCCACGAAGCCCGATAAAGATCTCTGACATATGCACAATACTGTTTATCAAATCTCAATATACTTCCATTATTGTACACTCAGGGTGTTGTCACCGGTTTTCGCTGAATTTCAAACATTCAAAGACCGATTAAATCTTTTGACACCTAGATTCGATATGCTTTTTGACAATCTTTCTTGTCTTGATAAAAACACCACAATTAATTATTATTTCACGAAATATGACACTTAAATTAGACAACCCAGAAAGAATTAGGAAAGAATGTCGACAGCATTTCTAACTTTCGCATTGTCTGATTGCGTATTTACCCTCTTGTATAAAATAAACCTCTAGAAAAACTGAGATTTTTTTTAATCCGGTCGAGGAGAATTATTGCAAACAAATATATAAATGAATAAACGATAGTGATAAAAAAAGAATCATTGAAAATTATCAGTATAATGAGATTTGCGTGACATTGAAAACATCATTCATATGGTTTCAGAATAATTTAGAAGACATATTTTACACTAAATTTAAAGTGAAAAATATTGAAATATTAATAATTAAACATGAGAATTAAGACTAGGACACCTACGACGATTTTTGTGGGGGGGGGGGGGGGGGGGGGGTATATGATGGAAAGATAATGATCATCGGGTGTAAACCTATAATGTTATTGTTGTTGTACACAAAGATCTGTATTCACTTTTCATTTTTATTACATATTGTTTTTTTTGTAGCTGATATCAACATGTACTACTATATATTTTAATATACTCTATTCAGTCATGTATTGTTTATATTAGGGCTCCGTCATTTATTTAAGAATTCTCGCGTTTGCCTCTCTTCTATCCTGGATTTCATACTTATGCCTTGTTGATCAGACAACCGTGTTAAGAAAAATAAACCAGTCAAAACGAGTGCAAGATAAATCTGTTCAAACCGCGGTGTAATATAACAACAGTGTTTTTCTTATGGATGATACGCCCAACACCGTTTTTTCTCTGATAGTAGAGATAAGATTTTACTTTTTCATTTAAATATTAATCCGCGAAACGACAGTATTAATCCGAGTATGTCGTCTGCATAGTTTAGACCTCGTTTGGCGCCACGAAATCAGGATATTTTTACACCGCGAGATCATTACACAATAAAATCTACTTATGGGTGAAATTATCGAGCATTCACTAATCATTTTCACTCGTGAAGGGTCAACGTGATAAATCCCTTATTGTTTGGCGTGTTTAGGGCCAGTTATCTGAGGTCCGATCAGATCCCTAGCCGCGGCACCGTGAAATAAACGTGTCCCCTTCACAAAATCAGCCTGGGAGGAGTGTATGGTTTTAGAGCGTTATCTGGGACCTGGCCCCGAGGACGACAAGTGTTACTATAAACCAAAACATCATTTATCATGGCGCATGATGCCCTGACGATCACCAGGCGCGGAACATGTAACAATTGTTGTTTTTCTCTCCGGAATATTTACATTTGAAATTTGCTTCGCGTGGCGTGAAACGTCAAAACAAACACGAACGTACAAAAGAAATGACAAAATATCAGCCCATAGGCTTTAAATCTTGGGGGCAGGTCGCAGCATTTCTCTCTGCTAACCCCCACTTGCTATTTCCGCTATTACTGCAGACGTCTTATTACAGGCAAACCTTCGTCTTTTCTGCAGCGACAAATTTTAACAGCGGATATCGTCTCCCAATAGATTCATCAAAATCTCGGCAGCGTTCACAGAATTTGGATGATATAAAAATGAAAGACCATTGTCACCAAAACATAGACATTTCCACGAAAACTTGACACATATTATGCAGTATTAATTTATACTTCATATTATCTATTTCATTTTTAAAAACATGTACATAACTGTTAATATTTTAATAAATACTCTCAAATTTACAGAATGGTATCCAAACCATTCGTCGTTCTAAAACAGGAGGCAAAGAAAGAAAGAGATTAAGTAAAAAAATAAAAATAAGAAAGAAAAAAATGTACATATCATATAAACAACAGGCTGTTTGATATGCAACCAAACACGTGTATTATATATAATTTGTGTCGAGAGGAATAGATTGATGAAAGAGAGAATGAACTAAATTTTAGAAGAAGAATGATGTAAGTTTGTCTGGGAAAAAAAGGGGGGAACCAGGGGCGGGGGTCTTGTTTGACAGGCGTTTCCTACTTACCATCCAGTAATTAGGTCTTTCTTTGTGTACCCGAATCCAGTAGATTTGGCAATTTTATTTCCTTGGATATTAGACGGATGTGGTACACCCGCTCTCGGAAGCGGATCACCGCGTAGGAATATACAGAGTCACGTGATATATGTGTACTGACACTCACTTCCACGTCTTTAGAATCAAATTGTTCCAAACCAAAATTGAAATTAATACTCAACATAAATAAAAATAAAAATTATTTAAAAAAAAAAAAATAACTAAACTTAACTATCCTTTTTATTCCAGGTAATAAACATAAATATAATATTAAATTGATTTTGTGGATGATGTTTTTTTTCTAATTTTGAAATTAAGAGCAGGGTATTACAATAATTCCAGACTTTATTAGAAGTGATATGTCAATTTCAGTATAGCATAACTACATGTGTATACACCTTGAAGTCTTAGCAGTTACAGTTTACTGTTATAAACGTTTTAACTAATACAAAAAAAAAAAACAAAAAACAATACATTTATTCATTAATTATTCAAATTAATTGATATATTCAATAATAGTTCATCTACTTAACATATTTTTTTCTTTCTCTCTCACAAATTCAATATTTTCAAATCACTGTTGAAATCTAATAAATGAGGGATGTATATTATTTAATTCTAATTTTCCTCAATCATCTTCGTCACGAAAATGCAGAAGTAAATTCTATTATATGACCTAACTTTCTCTATATTACTTACAACAGTGAAATGATAAAATTGCACATAACAGTAGTAACATATATGCAATACGCAGACTTATATGTCAAAGTCAGCGCAATATATCAAATGTTGGTATGTCCTTCATGCGGACAAGGAACATTGTTCGGCGCCACTGTATGGGGGCAGTTTCTATCGGCGTACCATCAGAAATCACCGCAAGTAACGTTCACCGCCGGGCTGTCTGTACCGGCTTTCTAGTTCCGCCCACTTTTCTTAAACCTGTGATTTTACTTAAACATGCCCAGGTCCCTCAACGGTGCACTGACTTTACATCCATGTTTTATGTGTGTGTGTTTTAATTTATGCGAAATTGACTTGATATGACGTGAAAATTAGCCAAATTATCTGACAGGCTGAATGTTTTACAATACAAAGTTTACAATATGTCACAGAAAGAAACAGACCGAATTTTCTGATGCTTTAATATCCTTGAACATACAGAAAATTTGCACTTACGGATTGTTTTTTTGAAAGATTTCACAAATATAAAACAAGCAATGAACTGGTACGTAGTTCAATCACATATCTATTTATTTCTATCCTCGATGATTTCTTTATATAAAAAAACTCTATGATTTCTAGTTGTATACATGTATGGTATTTTTCAAATAAGAAGTATCGAATTAAAAGTTTATATATGGACAATTCAATATATGTATCATTTTTCTTTGTCAATTATGCATTTGGACTTTACATGTGTTTATTTTGTTAAGTTTACGAAGAAAATCATTTTCATAGATGAACATTTTCTTTCTAATCAGATTTCGTTCACAAAAATTCGTTTAAAGTATAGTACAATATAATCTAGCGATGAGCGCTATCCATTTTCCATACACTCGACGTGCTGTATGGCCAACTACTAACTCCGCCCTTCTTTCCCGTGATTGGCCAATATTACTATACCGCTGACAGGTTGACGGCTTGTACAACCACAAAACACGTTGTAACTTCTGACTTGAAAAACCTGTGTGATTGATCGCGCGAGGCGTTAAACATAAGCTCCGCCCCTTCTTCGCACGGATTGGCTGGCCGTCGCCTCTCAGCCAATCACAGTAAAGCCAATTAGTATTGAATTACAAGGAAAACTATTCAGTTAATCGGCGCTGTGTCAGTGACGCAAATTTTATCTAGTCTTGAATGGAGAAGTACGCGATTTTGTGAACTCGTGTAGTTTAGTGTTAATAAAAAGTGAGCAACGGACTTAAGTAAAAGGATAGTTCATAATTAGAAATAGTTAGACTAGTGCACAGGAAATATAATTCGGATTCAGATAGCGAAATAAAACATAAATAACAACAAACCGGGACCATATTGTGACATTGTGTTGATAGACTTCGATCAATCTCGGTGATCAAGCGAAAAGCGTATAGACTCATATACAGTGTTTCTGTTCTCTTTTAGACTTATCTATGAGTTTCATTGGAACCAATGATTTACCCAGGGAGTAACCCAGAAACAAGCCAAATGGCTTATAATCCATTTCTTCTTCACAGGCCGTCGGATTACGGTAGTATGAACAGTCTCCTGGCTGCCCAGGCCAATTACTTGCCCAGTATTGCGGCTGGATTCCAACACCCGGGACTCGCAGGTTCGATCCTGCCAAAACTTCAACAGTCCATGGGACGGTCTCACATCACACCAGCGGATCTTCTGGGCTACCAACATTTACGGCCCATCCGGAGTCTTGAACCTCCAGAGGCCGAGGTCCAAGATGATCCAAAGGTGGAACTTGAGGGTCGAGAACTGTGGGAAAAATTCAACAATCTCGGAACAGAGATGGTCATTACTAAATCTGGCAGGTATGTATCTAGTATATGCATGCTTACCTGGGACTAAATATAACATTATCAACTGTTTACACCTTTCATAAGCATTCATGTCTTTTACACATACATTGGATTTCAAAGTTAATATTTCGAAAATAATGTGGGAACATGTATGTGATATACACTTCCACATCTAGAAAATTCTAATAATTTGTCTAAACAAAAATCATTTTCTTCTTATTATAAATATCTATTTCAACAAAAATCCTTCTCACGTTGATTTGTCCTAAATATACCACCAGTGTTCTGCTAATAGGTGTTACCTAAGGTCTCAAAGAGAATTATTCATTCATAAATATAAACCTTTTTTAGTATTTCATAAAGATTAATATTCCACAGAATTCTCTCTAATATAAGTTCCAAACGTGGTTAAATTAAAGTATACTTTTATGGAAATCATGTGGACATCATTTTTTCAAAATATGCTGGAATCATGTGTATATAACTACACAGAATAATTGAATAGAGACAAAAATAATACAAATAAATCTTAGATGAATATATATGCATGCACGAGCAATTTCTAATAACAAAACAAAACAAACAAAAAAACGAGGAATATATTCGTAAACCTATCAACTGCAATGAATACGCCCAAATATGTGTTTTAACACAAGTGACTCACTTATGCTGCGAAGGAAAAAAACAACAACTATTAATAGGGCAAAAAATAAATCCACGAATGTAAGTATCACGTGGGATTTCAAGTAACTCGAGTAATTAACATTAGAGTAGTTACTTTATTTTTTATCAGCATTCATAACAGGATAGAAAGAAAATATGTTCATGATAAAAGAAATACACGATAAATATGTACCAATACCACGAAATAGATATATGAACGCTTAGGTAGGGCTATTGAATAGATTGAAGTGTTAAAACGTTTAAGCGCTCTCTTAACCTCTTATTATAAGATTTCATTTCCGAGGGTTTTTAATATGGATTGTTGAACAAGTGTTAAAAGAATTGCTATGTTTCTACGAAAATTTGGAATTAAATATATGATTCTGTGAAACTGTACCTACAGAGAAATGATAGAACACAATAAAGCTTGTGCAAGTTGAAGTCTTTAATTACTTTCGTGAGTTGTGTCTTTCGCTAAGTATTTTGGAGTAAATTAATTGATAAATTAGGCTTTAAATTATATGAATCTTTGTGTAGAGACTGTAATAAAAGCATAAGTTAGGATTTTGCATATTTTGTCGTGTTCAACACGCGATATTTATGTCAATAATTCAAGGAAATTAAAATTGCATTTCTATTCAAGTTCTCAACAAGCTTTAGTTTGCATTGTTTTTAAATATGATTTGCGGGGTATCAGTTCAATATTTAAAAGATAAAATTTATGCTTCTAGGCAAAAATTGGGGGTCAGGTAAAGAAGGAACAAAATGTTTAAAGGAATGCCTATCTTTTTTACACGTGTAATTAAGTATGTGTGACGTTGAGAGTTATGCTTTGCATTCAATGGAGATAAATATTAATATCAAAAATGATTTAGATTTATATGCATATCTTGAATAAAACTCGCTATAAAAAGGCTGTTTTTTTACTTGAATTAAAATAGATAATATATTTTATAATTTGTAAAAAGAATCAGTACATAATACATTGACTTATATTTGTCTTAAAATAAATAACAGTATATACCAAATATTATACTATGTTGGTTTTTACAGAATGCTTTTTATCATCATATATATAATTTTTCATGCATAATCTAATTTTCATAGAAAAAATGATAATAATTATGATAAGAATGTCTGCAATAATACAATATTTTATGTACATTCAATTTATTTATAATTATGTAGAGTATTTGAAAAATAATAAACATTTTTTCTACACCTCATTTTTTTAAATATAGATATGATAAGATAGATAAAATCAGAATAAATATATGTAAAATATAAATAAGGATATGATAGAAAGACAAATACAAAACAAATATATATATATAGAGAGAGGCACGCTTGTAAATAAATATCATTTATTATAAACACTTGATACTTATTAACAAAATGGACTTGTTATAAGTTAAGTTCGTATGTCAAAATCTAGTTGGATAATGATTTCACAATTTGAATATCAATCAAACCATAATCAAATTTATTTTGATTAAAATGAGAGAAACGTAGACAAAAATTGCCAGCAACAGAACAAATATCACTTTTTTTTTTCATGTTGTATAAAGTGACATAACTAAAATATCAAAGGAACAGTAATGTTATTCATTTGTATTCAACATTTGAAATATCACGAAAGATTAAAAAAATAAAGATATATATAATAATGGTGCTCAAAATAGTATAAATATTAGCATACCAAACATCCATTCAGTTATACTACATTTATTTATATCAATTACCTATATATATAATACTCTCTCTCATCGACATTTTTTTCTGCAACTATAGCAATAATAGCTTTTTTATCTCTCTTTTTTTTTGTCGCAATTACTGACAGAAAAAAAAGAATCTTTCCGGAAACAAATTACCTGTTTCATGTAAGAGAATTCCAAGCATGCATGGTTTCTTAATAGTTCATGATGTAACACGTGTTTGATGTCTGCTTGAACCTAGTCTTTCGATACATGCATCAGCTTTAAACAATACAGTTAATGTAACAGACATTCTTTGAGAAGAAAACATAATCGGCAGAGGGTTTGGGGCATTTGATATCTGGCTTCGACCACCGTGGAAGATGCAGATGATCCCGGGCTGTTTCACAGATTCAGCGCTGATAAGCCTGTCGCTAAGTAGTTTCCGACAGACACGATTCTGTTAGTTTCAGTCTATCAAAAAAATAAAATAAAAAAAAATGCCGCCAGACTTCGTGTAAACATAAAGCTGTTATCTAGCGCCGTTGTTCTCAACTTCACACCTCTGAGAAGCAATTTCTCTTTAAATGTTTTATAAGATTTAATCGTAAGCCATCAAAATATACATATCTAAATTAAAAACATATTTCTGCTATCAGTAAAATGCTTAACGTCACGCCATAGTGTCGGATCATTGGGAGTTACTAAGCTTCCTAGCGCCGCTCTATCGCTACATATCTCGCAAATTCGCCGAGTTATATTAGCACTAATTTAAAAACCACCGTAACTACGTAGAGTTCTGTCTATTTGTCTAAAGTATATTAGAATATTAATAAAACGTCTAATAGGAGACTACGTTTGAAATGAAGGAAATTTCGGCTCAGCACGGCGCGAGGGGCCGGAGTTTACACTTGCCTCTTTGTTAGACTGGCTTACGTAATTATTACAAGAAACTTCAAAGCGGGTTCCGGGCTCCTATGAAAGAGGATTTTTCCTGGAACCCGTCTGCTGTATACAAAATATAGGCGTAATCAGTCACAAAATCAGTCTCAGCCGCATGCTAGTCTTAAATATGGCGTCTGTATGTCGACATTCTAGTTTTTATTTTCACTTTTCTCTTTTGGAACTGGCCTTATTCATGATGAAAATTAATTTAGAATCTTTGAAATAGAACAAGAGAAATAAACTCCCTATAGCATTAAAATAGCTTTCTTTCAACACAAGAAATAAGTTTTTTTTAAAGTAAAATATCGTGCATAAAACACTATTTATAATTGTATTGATACTATCATAAGAAAAAGAAAAATACTGAATACATCTCTACATGAAAAACCCTTCTTTCAATTTTAGAATTTAGTTACACTCGCCTTTCTAGGTAATAATGCGAATTAAAACGACATAATGCATTAAGATTTGTAGATTTTATCAATTTAATGGCAATAAATTCATAGATTAAAAGAGTTAAATGTATTTAAACGATATATGCAAAGCAAAATCTATAATGGTCTTCGTTTAATAGACATTATAAAATTTAAATACATTTGTGTTTTGTCCTGTTTTAATATTCAAAATATGTTAATATTGCATGAAAAGAAAATATTAACATAAAGAAAAAAAAAATGATTCAAAAATGAAATTGTTGAGAAAAGGCAATGCATATTTCTTTTTTTTCCCCCCTTTTTTCTCCTCTTCTTGTCTTTTGTCTAGAAGGATAAATTTAGTATAAATAAAAAATGTATATTAATGCCGTTAAATTAGACTGTTTCCTTATATTACATCAATTCTCTGATAATTGTAAACAGATATATTGCAAGAGAATGTCTACACATAAAAACCATCGACGCACGGACATCACGTGCATATGTCATGATTTTGAAGTTCGACAACTGTGCGAGTTCTACAGTCTTTTTTGGTGTTCTATGCACACATAAAAACCACATAACATCCCACCAACAGCTTATCTTCATCATCATCTCTGCAGCCTCAACAATAGCCCAGCACTAACAATAATCGTCCCATAATTCCACGCCGATCTAGGGGCCATTTTCTGCATCCGATCTCCCTGATAAGGACCGGAATCCTTTCTTTCTTCCCACTAAGACTGGACTTTATCGCCCAGGATCGGACCCCGATCAAGCATTTATGTAACATCAAAAGGACCCCACTACAGTTGCCGAGAAATGAGTCCCCCGTCATGGCCAGAGATAGCATCAAATTTATTCCGTTTTCACACCTTTTTTTAATGTATTCGATTCTAAGATTACTCGATTAAACTGTTCAGAGCATGTTCCCTACCGAGCATCTGTATAAAGTGTGTGAAATAAAATGATCGAGGTAACCCGTATGATGCAAACTGGAGTCTGGAACAAGAAAACGGCCCTTGTTTGAATTGTATAATCTTCATCAGCGAAAGAAACTGTTAGTGTTAATTGCATAAAAATAAATGTAAAATTCAAACTGTGGATAAAAAAGGCTGAAATCAATGTTAAGTGTTCTCTGTTTGCCCGTTTTGTCTCAGAGACTCATCTGTTCATTAGCAGAGTTTAATGTGATTTTTATCGGTCGACACCAAAGTCCGGGTTTTTCCAGCAGATAAAAAATCATTTAGTTATGACAGGCCAATTCTATAGACGTATTTAAGATTCTATCATAACTTTTAAACAATTCGCACCCAATTCACCGTGAACTAACGTGCTTATTTTCAGTCACTCTAAGCTAGATATGTTTTCATACATATAATCTTAGATTATTAATGCTAATTTGAGTGGTTTTACCGCCGCCCGCCAAAATTTACACTACGATGAACAGGAGGCGACGAATGGACGTATTTTGTTCAATTTACGCAAGGATTTGAAAGGGAAAGTGACATTGTTTTTGTAGGTAATTATGTTACGACATTGCTTACGGATTTAACTGCTGTATAGCCCCGGAACGCGGATTTCGGCTGGCTAGACGGGCTTTGGAAGATCAAAATTGCCTAAATATCTGGTATGCAATTAAACAGTGTATATCCCGTTCTGACACGCCTTGCGATTCGCAAACGTTTGCTGATTATCAAACAGGCAAAAGTTTATGGAACCCATACCGTCAGATATGGGGGAGAATAAAATCATTTAGATTTATGAATTTCATAAACAGTCTCAAAACCTTGCGCTCAAGTATTCTACAAGGCGCTTATAGGTAATCAACTAATTAGAGCGTCTGTATAGACCGGGGGAGCTACAGTGGATATATCTATTTATTAATTAGCATTAATTAATTATGCAAATAAATCGTAACGTTTATGGTATGTTACGGCTGTTTGGGAGACATGCAGCATTTCTGTTAATTACCTTTAGTGTTTATTTATCGTGCAGGCGTTACTAACAGAAAATGTTTGAATACCAAGTTGTCATAAAAAACCCGCGGCAGGCGCCTCCGTTATAATGAGAAGAAAATCAAATTTTGTTGCGGATGAATTTAGCAGCATTTCTAACCCATACACTGATATTAAAACCCCAGTTTCTAGAGCCAAGGTATTAACAACTGTTCTTTTGTAGCGAAGAACGGATTTAAATTATTTCTCAGCTGAGAAAACCCGTCTGCTTAAAATTCGAGGCATTTCAAACTGCCAGGAACTATTTTATGAATCTTTATCATCAATATTGAATAATTAACATTGAACAAATGTATTCACAGACATATTTGCTAAACTATCATACAAATATAACAGTTCTTACCCTGAGCAAAAACTACACGTATACATAAAATGCCTGGCTGTATGTGCATCAATAAATATTTTCCCGATATTTATATAAATGCGTTTACATGTTGATTTGTTAGTTAGACGCGTATTTTTTTATGATTTCTCACTCAAATAAAATATTTCGATGGAGACAGTATATAGGTTTTACAAGGAGATGTATAGTTTTGATAAGAATTCATCTTATTGACAGCCAGGTTTAAGACATACGATTAACTAAATTTGTGATAGTTTATCAAATGATAAAAATTGTGTCTGAGCTGGTATATCTCTGGCTCCAAATTCACACCCTTGTTTTACCCCGGCCAAATATTTACTTTCACTATTATTGCAATTTCATGAGGAAAGTCTCAACATTCTAGTCCTGCTAGCCACAAGGTTGCCCATCAGCCACCGTGTCACCACAATTGGTATCATTCCGGCTCATCCTATAATCCTCGATAACATCCCCGGGATCAGTTTCACTCTTGGGCTTACACCCGCCCCTTCTCTGCCCACTATATACAACTCAGCGCCCTTATCAGGATCGAATTAAACCCAACTCGGTTGACACGAGCTGGGGTAAATATCCGGTGTCCAGTCCAAGGATACCATAGACTGGTTACAGTGATAGATTATCTTGACAAATCAGTTTATCTAGTTCCCAGATTGCACTCGAATCAGTAGAGGTTTAACGAAATTAAACGTAATTAACATGATGCAATGTATTTATATGAGGCCGATCGCTTTAAATTCGAGTAATTGTTGCAGATTTAGAAAGTTTACAAAAGGGGTTGACATTTGTATAAATAAAGCACCTGTCATGAGCAAATGATTTTCGCAAAGCGTTTACGTAATACGATGAATATCCGGTGCAGAGTTAATGAGAACTTTATAATTTAAGTCTGCAGCTTTTTGGAGTTTCGCTTTTAAATATACGTTCAATTTATAAGATCAGTTTTGCTGTACACACACAGTAAATCGTAAACATATATATCCACTTGTTTACAAAACATAAGAAAACATAAAAAATGTATACGTTTTGTTAATATTTTTAGTAGTAGCATAATGGACAAAAGGATAGGAACACAGAACAATATAAAACAAAAATAACCTTATAAGCGAGGAAAATACAATGTGTAACATGCAAATATATTGACCGGACACTTGGGAACAAGGTATGTTTATGAACAGGGAAGGGCGGGCCCACGAGACTGTCAATTACTTCCCATAAATTACACACAGGGCGGAATAAGGAGATATTATATAGTCCGAATGTCAATTGAAATAATTTGGAGTTGAGATAATGCAATTGTATAGTTCACGGATTTTTTTTTATCAAAGAATGAAATTAAATAAAGGATGTAATATTGCGGCTGGAAATAACACAGGGAAAAGTAAAAGTAAATATGATGATGCTAACCTGTTGAAAGTGATTAAGATTAAAGAAAATGGAGACAGTGTTGAAGTTCAACAATGTTGAGTAGCTATCTATGAATGATAGAGAAAATATAACGTAGCCCCCAATTTCCATGCCCCACGCACACTTCCCTATTTGCGATGTCCCCTGACTTAGCACGAGAGGACTTAAAGTAAATACAGACTGGGCGAAAGTGGCACGGCGACACGTGGTGCTCTCATTCATTTCAGATCGCTCCTTTTTGTCTTCAAAGGATTTTATCATCTAGACCAAGCGACAATTCAACTTACACCAAACGACATTGAAACAGTCCTCATATCTGCGTCTCTGTCATTCACGCGAGAGTTCAAAGACTAAAATACACACCTTATATATACAACGGGATTATTCCTCTCTGAGCCACTGGACATCTAAGCCCCCATAGTGTAAGAATTCTAGCTTTAAGACAAAGTGTAACCTGAGTAGGTCGTTAAAACAGCTCCCAAAATGTCATATATTAATTATATCAAGTAATTTCTTCGACGTCTTAGTTTGTGTTGAAAGTGTGTACCAGTCGCGGAGTTTTGATAGATTTTTTTCATCCACAGACAGCAAGTCAACACTGTACAATCTTGTAAGAGGGCGGCAGTGGTGAACTTTGTTATTATCAACATTAGCAGGCGACAATATCGGCCCAGCAAATTAATGGCGGTAGCCACAGCAAGATAAATCATCGCCATATCATCTCCATGTTACTTGACAAAAAACAGCCCAGGAGAGCGCCCGCGATAGATATACGAAAGTTGTTTTAACAAACAAATTGTCTTTATTTCATGCCGTGACAACTCAAATTAGAGCACTTAAAACTCACGCAGTAGAAAGCGATCTTGTTCAAGTATCGTGTGTTAAGGTCCTGTCGGGGTTTACATGCACCAAACATCACAGGCAAATGGTGGATGGTGACGTCATAATTCATGTAACTAAAACGTAAAAATATCCTCGAAGTGAACCTATGTCTAATTGCCAAGAAAACGAACTCACTTCAAACAGTATAGCTTTGCCAAACGCTGGGGTATCTAAAAGGTAGAAATAGGAACTATTTGCATTATATAAAATCTGAAAAGAAAATTATACTTTTAGATAAAAAGAGCTCTCTGACATGAATATGAAACCTATCCAATAAGATTGAAATTAATTAACTAAACTGCTATTTGAGAGATTAAAATATACATTTTATATCTGAGCATTCATATGGTGCCAATTTCTAAAACCTACAATGTTATTCTCGTCTGTTATAGGAGAATGTTTCCGCCATACAAGGTCAGAGTTTCCGGTCTGGACAAGCGAGCCAAATACATCCTGCTCATGGACACCGTGGCAGTCGATGATTGTCGATACAAGTTCCATAACTCTCGGTGGATGGTGGCCGGCAAGGCGGACCCAGAAATGCCAAAAAGGATGTACATTCACCCTGATTCGCCAAGCACGGGCGAACAGTGGATGCAGAAGGTCGTGTCGTTTCACAAGCTGAAGGTGACCAACAACATCTCTGACAAACATGGCTTTGTAAGTGTCAGTATCATCAATTTGGTATACTTTAAGTGGTTCTAATTCGCTGGCTTCGATGACAGCCAAGGCTCTAATTCGATTTTTAGTTTATGTTCTGATCTTTTACCCTTAATTTTTAATGCGGTTTCGTTTTTGTTTTGTTTTTTAAAACGCAGTGTTAAGTTAAAATTATTCAGATTTCACTGTTGTCATTACAATTATCAAGTATACATTATTTATTAATTCTATTATTCTTATTGATAATAGATTAAATTTAACAGCTTAGCTGAATATGATATTTCTATGCTCAAGCTGTCAGCATATACTGCTAGACTTGCATGATTTATCAAGCTGTCAAATTTTTATCAGCTACATCAAAGAGAGGAATGTCGATCACCTCTAATGTTTCGATCTCTAAGCCTTTACAGAATTCCCAGTCAATCCCGAATTAGAACCTCTTCGACTTTTATGCGATTTTGCAACTATAGATTTATTGCATGTAAACACCCTGTACATTTTTTGTTTATGCTCTAATTAAGGAAATCTGGGGTTTACGGTGGTGTGTATTGCGTTGATAGTTTGCTAATTTCTTGTATCATGTCGCGAGACGCGTTGCTTAACAACTGATTAGCAATAAATTCCAAGAGCCGTCGTGAGGCGCCATCTAGCACGGCGATCATGTCGTTTTCTCAAGTACCCGGATAATAAATAATCTCGAGCCCAAAACAGAAGCTTTTCTTCCGAGACTACGTCCATAAACATTCACTGTGTGGAACCCAGGACTCGTGCTTAAATTTAATCGCTTACTGAACTTCAATTAGTTTTACCCAACTCTGCGAAAATATTTTGTTTCACTAATTTCCTAAACGTTCATTTCATTATAAACATTATGCAAGTGTACAAAAACATGAATAAAATTGATGAACTATTTAGATTAGAGTCTAACTAACTTATTTTTTAAGGCAACATCCTCAAAAGTTGCCCCATGTCTTTCCCTAGAATAACGGAAATTGATTATTCTTACAAACAACTTTAAACTTTAATTATTTTTGCAACGTGTGTATTTATAAAGTAAGGGTTTCCTATTATCTGACCATTATAAAAAAAGATAATAAAGAATGTGATGAGATAGTACAAATCAGTATTATTACAGCACATGCTAAAAACCTTATCAGGTTACGAAATAATTAGGGGCGAATCATGTTAAATCTTATAATGGTATATAATCACGTGCTGATTATACATTTTTATGGGTTTGTTTGAGGAAAATAAAGAAAAAGGAGTCTGGTTTTACAGCTGTGTAGTTCAATGCTAGATTACAACTTGCTATTGATCTAGTAAATGTTTTCGACAATATAGAATGAAATAATGATCACACGGCCTTGTCGCCATCTGCTATTTGTCATCGGTTTTCGTGTACAGACACGAGACGAACAATGAAATAACATCCTTGTTTTTAATTTGTTTGAAAACTGATATACCTGATGGCAAAGGCCTTGGTCCTTTTATGACGTCATTGACGGTAGCATCCATTGAATAACATACGGGCATTTAAAGCGAGAACATGTATGGCCCCTCACCGTGTCAAATACCTTGGAGGGCAATGCGGCATCTTTTAACTTTGCAAAAAGGACGTTGAATCAAAGGATAAAACGAAAAGTACAACAACATCACACATACAAAATAGGTTCATAGACATTAACATACATTTTAAATATTAACTTTTATCTTTTCATATCAAATTTTGAAACGAATATATATGCTCTTTCAATGCAGGTCTACAATTCAATTCGTTTAGTTTTCATAAGGAAATAAATCAACAAAGTCATAAATCAGCATAACCATTCATATTATGTCAAAATTCTTTTTCCCTAATTACATGTTATATTTTTCTATTCAAAGCCGAACTAAAATTTGCCAACTTATTATTATTATTTATTATTACTACCATTTGTCTGCTTTTATATCACCATTGGACAATCAGAAAACACAAATCTTTTTGACATTTCTATACCAGATAAGGAAATATGCAACCTTATTGAAAAGAAAAACATGCCCTTCTAGCTCAATAGTTTTGGTATGTTTTCAAATCCTTAAAATGAGGAAAGACTCAATTATTGTGTTTAGAAACAATGAGCAAATATTGTATCTAATTGGGCGAATAAGCTCACAAAAAGTTGCTCAATTTTGAACAATTATATCTCCGGTGGGCAGGAATATTTCTTTTAATGAACGGCGTACAAAATATCTTACATTCTGAACTTGGCATTGAAGGTTCGGCCTATCAGGTTTCCAATCGGAGGGTAAAGTCGCAGTATTTTTTAACAAACAACTGTTTTCTCAACGTCAGAATAAAAGGCAAGGTGAAAAACGAACCGAAATTCAGCTGATTCGATCGCAAGGGGTGAAATTGATAATAGGCAAATGTGTGAAAGTACAAAGACTATGTCGAGATATTAGAATAAACGATATGGATTTAAATATTTTTTTCTGCTCATGAAGTCGTTTGGATTTGCTTGAACATTGATTTGACACGCGGAAAAGTGCCGCTCGAATTGTGTCTAATCACGCGATTTTCACAGTGAGTGGTTTCAACATACGGAAAAAAGTAAATGAAATATAGACCAACTTGTGGCTTTAAGACGAAGGTAGCGCGTGCAGGGACGGGTTAAGTGGTTTCGAAACAATGGTTCAAGAGGTGTTTACGTGCACTGCTCGTGCATTCTTCTGTCTTATCTAACGATGATATACATTTCCGCTATACGGGGCGTGTGCCGGGGTATCCAGGTCTCACAAGATTCCGATTCGTTGGAATTTAAATGACAGTTCAGCTAGTGCAGGCAATCCCATAATTCCGTTTGTTTTGAAGAAAAAATAGGTTGTGGAATTGAAAGTATTTCTATTCAATATTGCTCATTGTATTATTATTAGTTTACAAGGAAGGACAATGCTACAAAAACAAGCGCCTGAATAACAACTTGTTTTCCTGCAGTTATCTACATATTTAAGGTTAATATTGCTGTTTTCTGAATAATAAAAATCCGAAAATTATGCAGTTATATAGCTCATGTCTGAACGTCTACATTAAGGATGCCAGACCACGGAGATCACTTTTAAACATTTCCCAATGACGGTTCCAGTCGGCACATCGAAATCACCTCTCACCGTCACGATAGGCGAAATTTCGTCTATATAAACAGAAGAATAATGAGTTATGTCTGCCCATGAGACAGTTCTATAATGTTGAATACCTCATACCGGTCCTCGTTTGGTTTTATATATTAGACATGGGTTTTCAATGGTAGTCCTTGCTTTTTGCCGCCTTGCAGATCGGGTATCCGTCTACTAACCTGCACCAACACGTGGGTGGGAATCTTTTCCGCACCTGACGTGTAAAATCTTTTGAATTTCTGCAGTTCGGGTGATAATCGAACCTAACTGAACCCAATTTGCTGTGAATAACCCGAAATTTACACGCACAAAACATAGCTTTGGCCTTCAATGAAAATTTATGTCCCCCAATAAGACTGTAGAGAACTAGGCGGAAATTAAAACTTCATCAGTGTCAGTTTGATGGCGCTACACGGGTAGATATTATTACAGGCCGTAGAGGGGGTATGCGACAGGGTGATATAAGCAGTTATGTAATGCATTTTTAATAACTCCTCGGATAGTGTGTACTGGGTATGAAACGACTCGGGGGCGATTATGGGAATCATTACTCGATACAGTTTTCGTTAAATATAACAGCCGTATCAGATAACAGGGGGCAATATTTCAGTGACTTGTCAGAAAAATTTGGATTAAGATGGATTTATATATGGACCTTGAATAGCTGGCTGTTCGTCCTCATGAGTTTCGTAACTGATTAAAGATAGGCAGAACACTTAGCATATCAGCATAAAGCCCTATTAGAATATGCTAAAAATACGCCCACAATTATTTCAGTAATTATTTTTTTTTAAATTCTTTATCGATTTTTTATTACTTTTATTTATGTACTTGATTATCTTGCTCATTATTTTGGGGTTTATATACAGATTTGATTAATTGATGAAAATTAGGTATTTTCGAGGACGTTGACCCTCTTTTGTCAACCCATTACATTTAATGTTGACTTTTAATGCAGAGTAAATGCGCAGTTAACTGCCCCAACTCCTTGCCCGCAACATTCACTTTATTTCTACTACCTATACACATACACGATATATCGCGATATTTATGTTAACCCAAGTGTCCATCCATCAAACATTTTTTACTCCACCGAACGATACAGGCTTTTTCTTTCTACATGGTTTACATATTAAAAATGACGTATTACTACTCGCTACGAAACAGGCAGTACTAGCGGTCAGTTTAGTACTCCGCCCATTACTGACCACTGTGATAGAGCGGTCATTGGGTCCGCGAAAACAGAACCTGTCCGCCATGACGCCAGCCTGACTGGCCATATAAGAAAGTAGCCACTTATACGGCAAGTTTTAACACATAACTCGCGATGACTAGTGGCTGGCCTTCTCGAGGTTTCAATTCTGGCGACGTTCTTGCTAAGTTATTAATTATATAGACACGTCCTACATGAGTAAATTAATTTTCGACTGACCCTCCTGAAGCGAACGGCTAAAAAAAAAAAAAAAAAGTTGATTGTGTATGCAATTTTAATAATTTCTGTCGCTTTAACTACAAACAAAAGTATTATCATTCTCAGACCTAGATAAATGTCCATGTTATATAGAGCGAAATTTAGATATGTATATTTAAAATTATCCTTGCAAGCTCAATTCTATTTACATTTACTTAGTATCTCATTATGAAGAAATTTTCTGAATCGGTTTATTTAATTCGTTAAACACAGCAAAATTAAAAAATGTTAATATGAAATGATATATTTAAACAAAAACAAACTAAATACATTTCATAATTCTTCAAATGAAATAAGAATAAAGTAGTAAAATATTATGTATTTTTTTATTTTTTTATTTTAATTCAGAAAAGGCAAACATCAAACGATTTTGAGACATTAAATTTTACATCACAATTTGCATACGATATTTTTGGGCATGTTTGCATACTTTATATATTTGTTTGCTGCAATTTTTTGTTTTGCATAATTATTTTATTATAACACTACCCATTTTAAATTTAATGCATATATGGAAAACTATTAACGACTACAAGTATTGGATAATACTTATCCTTTTAAAATTGTATTTCAATATAAATTAATATTCATCTCCTTAATTTATCTATGTTGTGTATTTAAAATATTGTAATGTAGATTTAAAATAGCTGTAGGATAAATACAAATACACGAAAATTGTCACCATTCCTACCGAATGCGTCAAATTATAAAATATCTATCATTACCGTTTAAATTTATTTAACTCGATTTACTATTATAAACACTATTAAAAAAAACTATTTTAATCAAAATTTTGTATAATAAATATTTGTACATTGTAAAATGTGTATTTATTTTGTTTCCACTATGAACACGAGCTAATTTTGAATAGCAATGTTTATTTCAATAAATTAACACATTACTTATCAACATTGTATTGGGGAAATCAAAAATCTAGAGTCAGTTAAAGTGGTGGCTTGAAATAATAAGATATAAAATCAAAATTATAAAAGTCAATACACAAATGAAATATTAAAATAAAATACTCTTACGTTGGTTGCTTTAACATTTATTCTCATCGTGCTGTCTATGGCGAAATTTCTTGGGAAAATTTTAACTGAAAACATGTATAAAAACTCACTAGCATAAATAAGAATTAGAATAAATCCAGCCTCGAGCTTGAACCTGGAAGTACGGCGGTTCCCAGTCTGTCGGGACGGTATAAAGAATCACCCCGCTGTGTTTTAATCATTTCCCTGTCGTCTCTAATTTGTACCAGACTCAAGGGCCTGCGTGAACCGAGCAGACATTTTCAAATATACGAAAATTTGTTTCTGAATTAAATGTTTCACATTTTATTAAATATATTTAAAACTGCTCAATGAACGAAACGGATTGAATTCTTTATTGGCGTTATATAAATAATAAAAATGATAATAATAATATTATAATGTACTATTTTTATCAAATTATAAATTAATAATAAAGGGGTGAATATTGCTTTAATACGATTTCATAAAGAGAGAGAGAGAGAGAGAGAGAGAGAGAGAAGAAGAAGAAATGCACGTTTCATATATTGTGCACAGTCTTATCTTAATCTGCAATTTTAATTTCAAAATAACTTTTCTTTATATATAAAAAATATTGCAAAGCTTTGAGTTATATTAACGAAGACACTACATTTATTTATCATTTAAAATCCGTTTATTTGGCCTGATTAATAAATTGAATATTTTTTCCTGATCTATAATTTTATATATTTGGAAATATTATTTCTTCCTATTCCAAATTCAGTTAAAATAATTACAGCACCGCCATAAAAATAAATTTCCATGACTAGCTCTTCTGTATGAAGACTATGTTTAATAAATTATTTTAAATATATTTTCATTATTATATTTAAATATGGTATTTGTTAAGTCTTAATATGCTTAACTAATTTTATTTAATTGAATTTTATTTGTTATTTACTTTGATATTTTTTTTATTTTTTTTTATTATATAAAACATAATTATTATGTACGCAGAACATTTGATTTCGTTTCGTTTAAATACCGGCGCACTTTACTGAAGAAATAATAATACAAGTTAAATCTAATAGGATTGTATGGCAAGTAGTGACCAGTACTGTGTCCACTTGTTGTCCTGCACGGACGGTAGAGTCTTGTCCCGTCGTATCCATAGTGACGGCCGGAGACACAGGCGGGGTAGCTCGAGCTTGAAATAGGATCGGCTGTAGAGTGGCGCCAAAAGGACAGGGAATATTCACAGAAACTTCGTTATCATGATTAAAATCAGTATTGAAAACCCTCTAGGCGAATCGAAGGCTTAATTCCATCCGGGTCTTTTGTCTTCCTGGAAGACTTTCAGCGGGACGAGAGTATAGCCGTCATAGTGAATTAAACGCTTGGTTAACAGTAAGTCTCAATCGTCTAGATACGTGGAGCAAGCGCTGACAGAACACAGACGGAGCCAATTGCGATATATTTTCAATGCATTTAAATCATTTGATCAGACTATCTATGAAACAATGCAATAAATGGACTGGAAATAATGCTTGGGCCCGGTAGAAATGACAGCTTCGCAGAGCTTCATCTTTAATATCAAACTCTGGGATCAAAAGTAATTTCTCGCATTGCTTGGGCTAGTCAAAACTATTATACCAGAGCAGTTAGAAGAGGATCTCCCTTGTCTAATATTTAATACTGCAATACATTCGCGCCATGGATATTTATGTTTATTGTATTTGAATAGCTTAGCTGCAAATTTCACAGACGTTTGGCTCCTCAAATATTAAGAGATTCGGGATACTGCATCAGAGGAGTGAGTTACAATAAAATTGGCTGCGGTAAAATGAATTACACTTTCCCCATAGAGAAATCAATGTTTTTCGACCTGCAGCTTTTGGGGAGCTTTAATTCAGTTTGCTAACGTTTTCGTCGCTTCCCCGGAACTTAATGCAATAAACATACCGTGACGTCACTCGAACGTCGCCCGTGCAGGAGGACTTTAAGCGTTTATCAAGACATCAAACGAGCAGATTCGGGCATATAAAGCATAATGTGTTTTAAATATGATATAAGAGTTCATATTTTGATGGGTTTCAGATCCATTTTTGACTGGTTTTCTGACACACGCGGTCCATCATCTCTTTGTAGTGCAATATAAGGCGAGATATACGATAACCCGTCGCTTCACTAGGGCCACTATCTGATTCCGAACGTTAGATTCGTATTTTATGGCGCCGGTCTGCAACTTATTAGATTCTATTCTACTGGGCAATTATTAATTTGAACAAATCAACTTATTTCTCTGGATTTTTCTGCACACGAACAAATGCCAGTCGGGACTAGGGTCCTAGTAACTGCATGCATGTCGATTCCTTGGGCATGTTTGGTTTTTGATGGCTGTAAAAATGCAGTTATAGGCAAACCTGTCTGTCGCTTCTTTCGCTTTTTTATTCATTATTAGTGTAGTTGTCCGTAATTTATTAAATGAAATTACATTTTAGTTAAATTCAAATAGTTCTTTTTTTTTGGACTAATTTGGTCCACTCATTCAGACACCGCCGGTTTGAATGAGTTTGACAATGCTGTTGAATAGGAAGAATGGAATGGTTATTGATTGTTATGGAGGGACATGAAATTAATGTTTTCATGTTTGATTGTGTGTTTTTTATTTCAAATATTTTATTGTATTTTCTTTCTGTTTTCAGACGATACTAAACTCGATGCACAAATACCAGCCTCGTTTTCATCTAGTCAGAGCAAACGACATTTTGAAGTTACCATACAGTGCATTTCGAACCTATGTCTTCAAAGAAACGCAATTCATCGCGGTCACAGCCTACCAAAATGAAAAAGTAAGTAACATATATCGAATGCCATATTTATCAAAGTATGGAGAAAAAAACTTGCACCGGGTTTGGCATATGGAAAGTGTGTTTCACGCAATTTTGTTCTTAAGCCATTATTCGTTAATCGAAATTTAATGGCAACGAAGACTCAAACTGATCAAAGATTAACCACGCTGAAAACATTAACCGACAAGGGATTAAAACTGTTAAACGCCCGGTTTAAGGGTAAACATGCTGCATAATTGACAGCTATATCTTTTTCAATGTTTAAGAATTGCCTCTATTGAAATCTGCGATACACTTGATAAGTGACGCAGCGACTGTTCGCAATATAATTACATTTTATGCGCTTTTCTCTTGAACCTTTGAGCTTCCTTTATGAAGAGAGATACTGATATGGTGTTACGTCTTCTATGATTATTGTATCAAAGATCTGTTGACTTAAAAACACACAGCACGCCTGATACTCCGTCTGATGCGGTGGGCATGGACTGCAATGTCGTAAATTTTGGTTAATGTCTGCAAGACTCCCGCTTGCCGGAGATAAACGACTTTATATCACTGCTGTGTTACTTCAAATCCACTAAATTGATGACAGTTCAGAATCATAAAATCATAGCAGAAGTCTTGTGTCCGATTCCTGATAGCGAAAATTGAAAAAAAAAACTGTGACCCTAGGTGTCAGAATCAAACACCGCGCATTCTACCCTCACTAGAGATCTTGAATCATTAGACTACACTGTTCTTCTAACTTCAAAGGCCTATATTTATTACAAAGTAAACTTTCACTGCCGAGTGATTTGTAACAAGTCCGCGGACGTGCGGCGCCCTTCACTCCTGGCGCTTGCAGCAGATACAAACCGGGAGCCTAGCAACCGTGTCATTGGGAAGCATGGAGTCTTCTCTCTGTCTTCTGCCATTCCTGGCATCAAGTTCTCGCCAGGAAAATCACATCAGTAGCAAAATATTCACGTATAGCACAAATAAGGCATTCTTCATCGATCCGAAATCTAATCGCTCTCTGATTGGTTGAAATCCTCGGAAGCTCACCAGGATCTGCCAGACGCATGCTATTTGTTAGAAAGCGTTTTGATGACGTCGTGTTCCATTAGACCAAGTTTACAATACTCCTAGAACACTAGCGGATCAGTTTTCACCGTGAAGAGGGGAAAATGACAGGCACTCCACACAAAAGCTCTAATCACCCGAAATGAAACTGTTGTTGGTCAATGATTTCATACCACAAACATAGGGTTTCTCGTGCGGTCAGTTAATGGTCAAGCCGATTATTGGTCATTACTGACCATTAGACGCTGGGCGGGCCATTGGCTACCAATAAGCAGACGAACAAATGAGTTTTGTATTGCCTCGCAATTGATGGCGCGTTCGCCTGCCATTTGTAGAAACATATTGATCTCAGTAAAGAGTGAATTAATATGGAAACTGAGCGGAGTTCGCTTTTCAAAATATTTAAACAGGGGAAATGATAAATATTGTTTATGACATAAATGTTACGTGACTACGTTATAAATAAATCCTTTGACATTTTTTTAAAGAAATCGAATTTAACATGCAATATTTACATTTATTTGAAGTCATTTTCATGAGGAAAAAATATGTAAATTTCTAATTCAAATTAAGACAGTAATTCATCCTTTATTGTACTCTTTATCCAGGTTTGAAAATGAATAAAGAAAATTTACATTATTTCATAGATATTTTTAATTTATCTCATAAAGATATTCACTTGCAATGGTGTTTGGGATATTCATAAGATGATTTTGTTTTTGTTTCAGATCACACAGCTTAAAATTGACCATAATCCTTTTGCAAAAGGATTCCGCGACACCGGAAGCGGAAGGAGGGAGAAAAAGTGAGTGATTTATTTCATCATTCATATTAATAATGATAAAAAAAATCAATATTAATGCATACGACTGCAGCAGTTTGGTATAGTTTGGTTGTCATTTATGTGTCCCATAATAAAAGTGACATTATAAAATTTGATCAGTATTAGAATGTATTTCATGCTGATTAAGCTTTAATGTGGTCTCATACGACGTCAGGCGGCTTCTCTATATTCATTTAATTCGATTGACATAATATCCGAAATGACTATATTAAATTTGTTCATTTATTTGGGTTGGCCTCCGCGGTGACATACCAAACGAATTTGACAAGGCACGCGCTAGTTGATTCACATTAACTGTTTGTTGTGCGTAGTCTCTCCCATGTAATCGAGTTAGTGATCAAATTTGACTGGTCGTGTGTCTTGATTTCCAATTCATCTCCATTCAAATACAGACTTAACTTAATTTTGGGGCTCTTAGGATGAGGTTGCGTGTTTCAGCAAACACGCGTCCGCTTTCGACAGAGGAACATAAATGTTGCTTTGATGGGAAAGAGTAAATTATGGCAATTTAAAATCCGATTCATTCGAAATTGGTGATGAAATTTTGTTCCAAGATAATCACTCTCCCCAATATTTGTGTAAATCAGCCGATGATTGGTCTGTTTAATTGGGGTGGCTTTCGAAATGACGTTCGTTTGAAAGGCACCTAATGTATAGGCAACGGGCTAATGGATGGTTAGCCAGATATTTAGTCGCTTCCGAAAACACGATATTTAAGGCTTTGAGTGAGGCTCAGCCACTTATTTAATCTGTCAGACGAGATAATGGGGAGATGCGTGGAACATTCCCGAGAAGTGATTTCAGCAGACGACTTCTCATGGCAATTTCCTGTTTTCGTAGAAAATCCGCAAATGTCCGGCGAATTGGCTCATAATAATAAGACTTAGGATGCTTTAAACCGAGTTCGATATGGAAGCAGACGATAAAGTTTTAGTAAATATACACCACGGCGCTAAAATTGCCTGAACCACTTCAGAAACACGAAACACAGCTCTCGTGTTCTTGTTAAGACTGTCTTTGTATCCAAAACGCTGTCAGATTCAAGTGTGCCTTGTTTAAATCATAAATATGGTTACCCTTTATGAAAGTGATATGAGGAATTTGAATGTTACTTTCACTGAAAGCCATCCAAATCAAAGTTTGAGTCAGTCCTAGGTTCAAAATGAATATATGGTATATAAAGTCGACCAGTGTTTACTTAAGCGAGACAGGCTGACCGTAGCTTTTGTCTGTACCCGTAACTTAGGAGTGAAATATTCATGTTTAAAGGGGTGAAGATGGTGTCCATATTTGCTTTGATATGATCGTTATCGTCCATGTTTGTTTTCTCGTCTCGTGCGGTAGTCTCGTCACAAAGGCGAGATCTCGTGCCAAAGGAAAGCACATCCTCGTGCGCATCCTATACATCCTTTTGTGTAAGCAAACAGTTTTAGTGTAAAACAAACAGGAAAATAATATTTGAATAAGAAATCAAGATACAAGTCCGTAGTCATGATCACCAACATGACCCGTCGTCTAACCTATGTGCCATTGATAAATTGACATAGTACTGTAGCAGAATATACATGTCAAATTCATTTTCATGAATAGATCTATTTCATGTAGATATATCGATGTATTTTTTTCAGTTTTCTCTGTATTTCTGAACTACGTTTAAGGCGTCCTGTTTTATCATACGTTTATGCAGCATTTAAAGAAATAATATCGTTATTAAATCATTACGTTTTGATTTGCAGGCGTCTTCTTCTGCAAGCCAGTAGTCAACATGTCGGAAACAATACGTCAGCAGATCAGAGCGCGGAGCGTGCTTGTGACGTCAACAGCGACGACGAAGATAACGAGATCTGCGTGGTGGAAACAGACGACAAACCCTGCAGCTCAGACGACTCCTACACCCACCTTACTGCCGGTAGGTGGCACTTTTTTCTACGTCTACCACTACTACTACAACAGCAACTGCTTTTATTATTACTGCTAATACTATGCTAGAACTACTACTACTTGTTGTTGTTGTTGTTGTTCTTGTTGTTGTTCTTCTTCTTCTTCTTCTTATTATTATTATTATTATTATTATTATTATTAATATTAATATTATTATTATCACCATGATCATCATTATTAACTTCATCATCATGAGTATTATTATTCAATTCAAATTTCAGCTTATTTTATAAAAAAAACACTGATTCATCCTGAGATATAAAAACTGTTCGCCTTTTTCATTCTAGTTTTTATTTAATTTTCACCTTTTCTTCTTTTCACATACAATTGCCTACTAAACAAACATTAGATGGAAAAACACTTTGAATAAAAAGCTAGGATAATGTCATGAGAGAACACAATCCAAACAAACATAAAATGGATAATTTGATACATTTTCGTTATCTCTGTATACAAACACTTCCCATAGATCAGTCGTGTTATAAAAGTATATTGTAGGGAGAGTTTAGAGGGACAAGTCGGGCTGGGTGTCGCTATGAACATTAGCACACCTCTATTAAACTGTTTAGTTTAAATTTTAAGTAAACATTTCTATCTCGAAAGTGTCTCGAAGTCTTTTTAAAAAAAGTTGAAAGAGAAGCGGAGGAGGTGGCGTTTAGAAACATCTTTTAACTAAAATATCCGGAATATAAATAACATTGCATACCTAAATGCATGATTTATTTTTCTGCCGAGTAAGAAAATCAATATTTTTTTTTTATCTAAAACTTATTAATTTAACATTTTAATGAAAAGTACGGTAAAAATAACAATGGGAACTCCAGCTGAATGTTATTCTTATTTAATTATCAAAATATAATATTTATTATTTCTAATTAGGTATTTATTCATATCAACATGTGTCATTTTGTTTTTCATTGTACACACCTCATCTAAAATATTTAACCTTTAATCGATTAATTCATCCAGAAAATGATGGACCAGTAATTGAACTAAAAAATAACCAAGCCCCGCGTTTAATCTCCGGCGCCAGCCACCCCGTCTAAACGCCCCATGGACGGACCACCCCGGATTTCTTAACTGTCGAACACTACTGTATCTTGCCGTTAGACATCCTGATAAGTGAAAATTAACATTGCAAATTTTCCCCTCCAACGCCTCTTGCAGCCCCAACTGAAGCCAAAATACAAATTATAAAAAGGATACGTTGTTCAGTTACAATTATCGGAGACAGTAAGCCACTGTTATCAGCTTCAGACATAAATTGTGTTAAGGGGACTGATGCTGGTGATCAGAGTTTATCATTCATGACGGGTCATAAATAAATTCTCATCTTTTAAAAGTGTCTGACGATGAAATTAGCTCAATCGGGATCATCAACATAACCTTTTAAACTTGCTAAACTTTCAATTAATATTTCCTATTTAGTAACACTTTTGTGATGATCTGACAGGTAATTTCATCACATATTTTACATTGTATAGATCTAATAATATTCCGTTAAATCAGATTTTTTGCTTCCCAAAAAATATACGTCAATTTTTAGCGTCATATTTTCATAATGGTCTGATACGTACTAACCTTTTCTCATCTTCACAAAGCAATACTTAAGATACCTTACTTCCTTAAAGAGTTTAAGTCACGAAAAAATGTTCCCGAAATTGAAGTCTGGTATATATTAAGGTAAATGATTCACTTACTGGCTTTTGAAGAATAGTATATTTAACTGATGCATCGCGAGGCGCCGTTCATTAGCGCCCTGTGCAATGTGGCTGCCCAATTAAGCCTTAGACGTGTCTAGGAAAATCACGTAGATGTGAAATTACATGAAACATCCGTTGATTATTCATCCGAACTGACTGTGTGTAAATGAAAAATAAAACACAGAGCAATTACCAACACCATGCGGCTTCCTCGAAGTACCCAGTAGCGAAATATTCACTTATAGGTGGCAGAGAGGTGTTTTTATTTGATAACAATTTTCATAAAACCGTGGGTGGCGAATGGCCGAGAGCGCCAGATGGGAGAGCGATAGTCGATGGATGTAAGATATACATTGTGCCTATAATTCACGGGAAAATTACAACTCTCGCGAGGATTCGAAGCGGTCGGTGGTTAGGAAGTATTTGAGAGAATCAAAGGTGTTTATTGAAACACAATTTAATACTTGATCCGCATAGAAGTAGCAAATTAAATCACATAAACAGTCATGGTTTAATAACATTTTATTGCACTAGATATAATTTTGGTTTTGTCGGTGTGGCGAAGATATCGTATTTAACGTTATTCAGAATAAAATTATCGTCATAAACTATAACCCCTTTTGTAGTAACATTTCCTTGGAATATCGCTTTGAGGTTTATTTTATGTTTATTGGAAACGTGAGATAAATATTTCTGGCCAAATCTCTCTCTGTTCTCCCCCGCACACAAATAAAATACACCATTAAGAGGATGTCCTATTGTTTCATCTATACCCGATTCTGCACAAAGACGACATTGATATTACAAACATGCATTCGGGACTTAAATTAAGCCATTCCCTTCTACTCACTGCCAGTTTCATTTAGGCGAAATAACGGACTCACGGCGACCGGCTGGAAAGATAGCATCGGGAGAACAATGTAGCTTTCAAGAGTAATTTCCTTGTATCTACTTGCTATACCACACGGCTTGATGACTTGGTGAAATAAAAAAAACCCTTTGAACATCTTAATTATTGCACTTTAATCTTAACCAAAATAGACTTGTATTTGCTGTGTATTACATAGCAAATACATTTAAAAAAATCGGCGAAAATATCGAAATTTAGTGTTTATATATGCAGTTTAAATGAGGCCTGAAAGGACAAATATTTGGCACCTATTGGCACTTTCAGGGACTTTTATGCTACTACAGGAATTCCTTTGGCTCAGGCCACTTTATGGCGAATGCGCATCCATTGTCGTAAAATGTTTAGACCGCCATTTTCCGCCGTGAATCGGCACCAAAAGTGCCTAGATATTAGATGTAAGAATGCAAAATGACTTTGTTCTCTCCATCTTTTGCCAGTTTTTATGTTCTCGTGTTTACATTCGGAAGAGCTTGATGGCGTCTTCTGTCATCACAAAGTCATCAGTTTTCGCGGATATAAAGATTCACGGGGCGGAGCGATATATCACACTTAGATGAAAACATGACAGACAGAGACTGAACACAAGTTTGCGCTTCTCCTATCACTTTTCTTCCGAACCCTCTTGCATAATCATCCCACCCTTTTAGGGTTACAATCTCCCCTACACCGAAACTCGTGTAAAACAAGGGAATTATCAAATTTAATCTGAAAACTACGCCACCTTGTAGCGCACGGTAATTGTCGTAAACTAATGCTGCCACATACTTAATATCATTTACAGACCTATGTGAAATGCGAAAGTTTTCAATCAAAATTAGATAAAATGAATAAGGGCTGATAAAACTTGATAAAATTTACACCAAAATTCCTTGGTTATAGTCTGTTCAGAATTTTCATTATCAGTTTCGCTTTTCAAACTGTTGTCACCTCAGAATTTATCGCTACCCGTTGAATACTAATCTAATGCCTACAGCTTAGAGTGGAGTCTTTTGATATGTCTCTGGCAATCTTTTAATGCAAACTTGATTCAAACGTTAAGAACCGTGGTAAACATTATGATAAAGTGGTCAGAGTTGTAGAATTTCATTTAGAATTCACACCTCTTGCAGGCGTCAAATGTCTGCTCCCCTCTGACTTCGTTTTCCGGACGGTTAAAAGATTATCTAGAATTTTAATCCGTTCCGTTTAAAGCTTTAGAATTATTTCATGCTGGCGTCTACGGGCGGGTGTTTTTTATGCATTTATTTAAATGAAATACCGATAACTGTGCTGTAGATTAAAAAGTAAGCAATGGGGTCGAAGCGAACGGGGGCGATTATACCCATTTAAGAACTGCAAATAAATCGTTGACAAAAACCGACTCTGGGTAATTTACTTATTAGAGACGCAGTGCTAAGTAGTGATTATGAAATTGACGGAATTGTTTGGCCCTGTTCGGACCTGTATCAGTTCGCTAAATCGTAACTCAGATTTCTATAAAGATCTTGATAACTTTAGATTTTCTGCGATTTTCTCACTGTCACAGCCATTAAATGGCTATAAATATTATCTAAGTGTCAAACACAGAAAGCCGACGACAAAATTTATGTTCCGATATATATACAGCAATTATTTTATACGATTTCCGGCCGTAAAGTCAAAAGTTTTATTTCGCGACTTTGCCAAAATTGAAAAAAAGATAATAATTGGTAAATTACCGAACTATTTTACGACACTTAACACGAAGTGATTCACAGCAATTTATATTACTGAGGCCCGATGGCATCGGTTATAGGTCACAAGAGGTTTCATTTCACTTAATTGAATGAGCAATCGGTCACCATTCTCCCATAATCTTCCGCTCTTGTCGTCATGGAGATTAAACAGTATAGGCTATAGTGATCGCCAGAGGGGGGCGTGGTTTGGTGGAAATTATCGCCGTCATTCCGTCGGCTATATACCTTTTATATGAATCGCTTCGTGTCTGCGTGAAGTTATATCCCTCTAGAGGAACACTGCCCAATAACAGGACCTGTTATTATCGATCAGAATTTTTTGTTGTTGCTCGCCATTTTGTTGCGAAGCAATCCGAATGAAAGTGCCACTCGCCCTATTGAGTCGATTATGATGATTTTTGTGGTCTTCATTCAATGGACTTCCAACAGATAAGGGGTGAAGTGGTGAGGCTATGTCTCTTCTCTAGTCAAATACGGTGCCCGAAGGGGGCTGTTTGATGCCTCGTGAAAATCCACCCTCTCAACTGAAATAAATGAGTTTTAATGTTTGACGCGCCGCGCATCGAGAAATTAAGTCAGTAAATTTGAAGTTACTTCCGCTAAGTGAGTAACCAATGAATAATCAACCGCAGAAGTGGGGGGCTGAAGATATCGATCAAATCTGGTCATTCAAACAGTTAAGATAGGGATTTTCAGAGACTGAATGTTAGAGAACTAATTACTAAATATGTGAATAAAATCAGATTTATTATAATATTACTAATAAATATAGTATTGAAATATAATAAATGATTTGTTTATTTACTGAATAATATTAAATATTAATGAAAAATATATAAAAATTAATGTTACATAAATACTTATTGAAATTAATAAAATTTACTTAGAAAAATAATTTCACAAAAAATATTATTTAAATGTTTCGGATGAAAAAAAATATATATAAAGAAAGTGCAGTCTAGATATACTTATTAATAGTTAAAAAACATAATGATAAAATGAGTATATATAAAAATAAATATAGAATGTGTTCGGATATCAAAAATATATCTATAGTCCCGATAAAGCGTTTTAAGAAAAATAAACCAAACTTATGATTAAAAATATTAAAAGTTTTATTTATTTATTTATTTTTTGGTTTTTTTTTTGGTTTTTTTAAATAAATATTTTTTTTTCTATCAGTTATCATATCGCATATTTAATTGATTTTCAATACATGTATTCCTCTATAATGTATCTAAATATATACTTGTTTCAATTTTCCTCTTTCCCTTCATATCTTTTTAATTTAAAAAAGTTACATAACATTATATTCAAACTAGCTTCCTCCTCATTTTCAGGCACTTCTCCTACCGACGTTGCTGCAACTAGAATTGACCATCGATTAGACACCACCAAATCCAACACTAGTCACGACGAGTCCGACTCCGACGCAGATGGTTCAAAGCTTGAGTCTCACACCGATCGTAGCCCGGCGGAAACTGTGTTCCCTTCCCCCGTAAAATCCGTGTCGTCGGGATTTCCTAGAAAAATAAGTGAAAGTGACTTTGTGAGTAGTTTTGACAGGAATAAATCACCGGAAATTCACAGCCATGCGCAGGGCTCGAGCCTGCCATTCCCTAGCACTTCTAGTCCAGTGAGCAATGATCACAGACACGAGAACCGATCCCGTCACAGTCCCTTCGACCGTGAGGACCGGGCTCGAAGCCCGTATGATTCCGATCACGAACCCGCAGTAAGTGGGCGCAAAAGCCCGTTTGACAAACGTGAAAGTGACATTGAGAGGACGCCAGAGCGTAGTGGTTCCGAATGTGATAGTAGCACCAGTAGATTGCTGTTGAAGGAGCACACGAGCCCGCCCAACGTTACGGTGGTGCAGCCATCCGTGACGCACCCAATGTTTCCCTACTTCTATCCACATGGCTACCCAAACACGACGTCATCGCTACCATACCACATGCTCCTCAACCAGGGCAGTTCCTCACTCGCCGCGCACGGTCTGACGTACCTCCCGACGTCACATGGAGATCTTAACCATCTCTCCCAAACCCATGGGCTATCGGCATTCGGGCAGCTCCCGTTACCAGGGCACCCACTCTACCCTAGTCTCTCACCAACATTCAGCAATAGCACAACACAGGCGCTCTCAGGCTCCCATCTAGGGCCGCTGTTCGCTTCAAGGTCAGGTAACCGATTCACGCCCTACTCATTTCCCATGACAAAAACCACCATGGCAACTAGTACGTCACCAATGACGTCATCAGGATTTAGTGCAGGACCGCGTTCACCAACTTCGCCAACCCCATCCTCAGCAAGTTTAGGAAGTCTAAGTCGGTCCCCTCCACGTGGTCGGAGCTCACCGATCCATACGTCAACGTCAGCAAATCCAAATAGTGAACTTAAAAGCATAGAGCGCATGCTCAGTGGCTTAGAACGTAAACGTGATATTGGTCCCGACTCCACGGGCGCCATAGTGGAAAAATGACTAGAAGAAGTGAACAGAATCATGTCCCAAAGACTTGAAAACCAAAGGCGCGGAAAATAGACATTCTTGGCAATGAGAGAACCGCGTTAGTGCTTTCAGTTGTGATGAAGTGTAACTAACATCAACTGCACTGGTCTCAAACGTCATCTATGACACTCACACACATTCAGCATTATTCAGCATTATAATGCTTCGGCTTAAGCCTGGAGGTGAGGGTACGGAGTCAGGACCGGGTCCTGATGACTAATCTATGTACTGTCACGTGACCTGGGCCCACGTGATTCGGTCACGTGTTGGTGAAGACTTACAGGCGGGTAGAACGCCGCGTGTTCCAGACGAAACTCTTGCAATGTTAGATATGTTGTTTACTTTATATTTATTTTGGAGATGTTGTGTTGTTGTTGAAGACACTTTTGGAGAGTAAATAAAAATATACATAAAATATATATAAATAAATATCTATATTATGAGGGCTATGTGCAAAAGTGGTACGGGGCTTATATAAAGATAATAGAACGAAGCGATTGGATTCAGGTGCCACAGGACTAAATTCTTATTTGTATCACGTGATACACAGGAACCTAAGTGCGCCCTGTGAACCAAGACATTGTTGCAATAGTTCTGTGTTTGGTGTGACTTTTAAGCCCCTGTGCTATAAGTAAAATGGCAGGGAAAATTCATACACCTTAAATGCATGTTACTTCAACATTGTTATTTAAAGTCATTATTTTGAAATATATTAGTCTAGATTTCTGTTTGATCTCACCTTTGGTGTATTGAAATTGAGTTTTGTTACAATTCAACGTTTCAATAGACATTTTCTTTAAATATCTAATCAGAAACTTTCTTTTTTTCTTAAAGGTGCTCATTTGTGTTTTAAACAGGGTTTTCATTGCCATGGCAATGATATATGTCATAGCAACAAACATTTTCCCTAGTCGAATAGGAAGGCAAACGATTTGCCAATCACTTACAGATATTCTTAAATCTGTTCACAATAAACAGTGATTTTATTTCTTTGCTTCAATTTGAACATGGTTTTATTGACAATTTACACACGACTGCATGATTGTCGAAAGTAGTCCATGTATGAATACTGTATTAATTGACGCAATTTATCGAACACTTGTGTGAACTGGTTTTGGGTGTATGGCTACATTTTGAAAGAACTATTTTGTCTCTGTGTGACGTCATTTGCTTATTTGTTTTCATTAGTTATTACTGGTTATTATTGCTATGTTGTGCTATTTGTGTACATTTTTGAAATATGATCAATGTATATAAGCTCTCCAGTGAAGAAAATAATAAAAAAAAACATCAACTTTAAATAGTCTCTCTGTTGTTTTTTCTTGAAACATTTTCTCGTGTTAAAAAATAAGTTGTTCTTCTTTTAAATATAACAAGAGAGAGAGAGAGAGAGAGAGAGAGGGGGGGGAAGAAAGATGAAAAATGGGATAAACAAACCAAGAAAGAAAGTCAACCAGGGATTTCCACGAACAATACTTAGCGCTAAGTAATACACACGAACAATACTTAGCGCTAAGTAATACATAAATACTTAGAGGTGAATTCCTTCACTCTTGTTTCTCGAATAAAAATGCCCAAAATATTCAAGTATATATGGGTATTTATTTGAGAGAAAGAAAAATATTGAAATTCGCCTCTAAGTATATAAGTATTACTTAGCGCTAATTTTGGAATCGAGCCTGCATTCACAGAATGTGAAAGCAAATGCTTTCAGATAGAATCTATTTAAAATGAACTCGAAAATAAGACAGAAGTCTCCGCATTTTAAAGTGCATCATTAAAACGAATGTAGTCTGATTGCATACGAAGACGTAAATACAGGTCTTCTTATACAAAAGCACTGAAATAACGTTTAGTTTAGTACATATGTACTTTTTAGAGATAGCTATTAGTTTTAGGCCATAATTAAAAATATGTCTGTTTGCCAGTGCTCCGACCGACTCAACAGAATAGGGACTGACTCAAATTTATTTTTAGCCCCGGACCAGCGTTTTTTTTTTTTTTTTTTTTTTTCTTTGATTTCGCTCTTTTGGTCAGTTTCATTAATTCCATTCTTACAGCTATTTTAATGCAACTTTCAATCAGATATTCCCTGCAGTGTTCATTCAAACAGGTAAAACTTTGATGAAGTAAATAAGCTAAATAGTATGTTCAATCCTTCATCTTGAATGCCATTCAGCTTTACCACTGACATTGTCAAAAATAGCAAAATAAATAAAGAAAGAAAGAAAGAAAGAAAGAAAAATATTTAATCCTACATACTCATCCAAAAAGTTCTGAGTCAGAGCAAACATATTAATGGTGAAATGGGAAAAAATACATCATCATCATCATCATCATCATCAACAACAACAACAATTTATTTTTATTAATTTATTATTTCATTTATATCAACAGACAAAAATATCAATTCTATGTAAGACTTTTGATTTTATCATATAAGAGGACAGGAAATCAGAAAAATCATTAACAAAATAAATGTGCAAACCTGTAAATATAACTCAATGAATACATAGATCCTAAAGCATGGTTGTCAATAACTCGCAAGTTAGTTAAGCTAGTGTAAAATCATTAATTTTCGTTGACATCAATTCGCTGATTATGAACTTCAGGGAATTTCGTACCTTTTCTTCGTGGATTCATGTTCTAGAGAAATGTGAGGTCTATATTAAAGAACGGTTTTAGAAGGATTTAATATTCGTGGATAAATCCCTCCTCGAAATCGACGAAAATTAATGTCCCTCGAAAATAAATGATTTCTCAGTATTTAATTTATAATAACAATTTAGTAAGACGATAAGTCATCTACACTTGAAAATAAGATTTATATACTAAACTGAAGTTGCTGGATCGGTATAAATCATGACAGGGGTACCGGAAAGCAAAGACGGAAAAAAATATATAGATTGGAAGTTAGTCACAAGAACGTTCCTAGAGGGGTATTGAATGACTTAGCGTTGTTTATTGTCCCCCATGCATAAACTATAAATTATACATTCCCCTTATTAGAATAATAATTTGACATTGCAGAAAAGAATGCAAAAAATCAACATGATCTTAATTAATCAATTAATTAATAAATTGATCATTCAATTAATCAAATAACTAACTGAGTCATTTTCCTTCATATCCTTTCTTTCCTTCTTGCATTCATTCGATCTTCTTTATTTTCTTCTTTTACTTCTAATTCAACCTATTCTTTCTTTTTCATACCATAACATCTCCCTGTCTAACCAACCAACAATCCATCCATCCTTCCATCCACTTGTCAGTTTTCATTCATACGTATTTCCTCCCTTCTTTCATCCCTCCTTTTTTTGCTTTCTGCTTTCTTTCCCTCCTTCATCACTTCTTCCCTCCTTCCCACCCATCTACCCCCACAAAACGATCCCTATCCAGCCCCCCCCCCACTCCACACGGTTATATACCGCGCCTGGAGAGTTATAACAACGTCTGTGCTTGTCAAAAAGAGCCTAAGTCTTGATCCAACGTTTCCAAAGAGGCGCCATCAGAAAATACAACCCCTTTGAGTATACAGAGATTTAAATTTGTTTTCCAAAACCAGTCTCAAACGCTGTGTACTTAATGCATTTCATGCCATTTGTAATGTGTTTTAAATAACATTTTGATAATACACTGTTGTAAATAACTTCAAGGAGTCAAAACTTTAAAATTGAGATATCGGAGTGTCGAGTGCTGGGCCAAACCAAGGACACTACGAGTTTATAATTTGTTGCCCCTATGTTTCGACTACAGCCATCCACTTGCAAAGTAATGTTTAAATGTATCTGAGAGGACCCGTTCAAATCTCTTAAAATCCCCAGACGGGCTGAAGGACTTTTGACGCTCACACCATATTAAAAGCGTCTTTCTAGTAGCTGTTTTCAGTTCAATATTTAGTTGGGTATATAAATACATGCTAATGAGTTCCCGTCTGTTACGAGAAAACGCGAGACTACGTCTAGACCGCAATGAGCGAAACGTAATCAAAACCTGCATGATTAAAATGTAAGAGAGAGAGATAGAGAGAGAGAAAGAGAGAGAGAGAGGATGGGGTGAGGTGGGAAAGAAGAATAATCTAAAGAGACAGACATATATAAATTATTTAAACAGAGAGACAGAAAGAGAGAGAGAGAGAGATGACTTTTATGATGTTTTTATGTCTACAATAAAAAAAGTTGTTTCAAGCATTTTAATTGTGGTGCTCATTTCTAGGTTAACTTACTTTGATCTTTTTTTCCTAATTGAATTACAGTGTTCTGTGTAATTAGTTTCTTGTAATTTGATCTGCATAAAGATTGGGTAAGACGTTTCTTTCTGAATAAACCCTAATAATTCTTGTATAGACTCAGTGGGATTTAAACTCACGCAGAGAGACAGAGGGACAGAAAGACAGACAGACACACAGAGATGGACAGAGAGAGATTAGAATTCCATCAATATCGTCTTTTTGATAGAATTAATAATGAGAAGAGGAAACTTAACGCAATGTACAAATTGCCATGCTATTTACCGATATTAGTAAATTAGTAGTAGCTGTAGTTATTTTAGCATCATCATCACATCATCATCATCATCATCATCGTCGTCGTCGTCGTTGTCGTGATTTGTATAAAAAAATCATACTTTCCTATAAGCGTATTAATTTCGTGTAATATATCAATTATTATCAATAAACGTCATAAATTTCTATCTATTTTATTACAATTTAAAATAGATCTTAACATACAAAACCATTATCTAACCCCATCTTAGTCCATCTCTCTCTCTCTCTCTCTCTCTCTCTTTCTCTCTATATCTCTCTCTCTGAGGATTTGGGAACCACTGAAAACTTTTTACCTTACGAAATTTCAGACAGATCTAGTTTACATAAACTGCTGTGTTTCTTAAATCAGAGCAACACTTTATTAAACAAACAGCAGTCATATTTTTATCTGTGTACTTCTTATTTTGTCTTTTGTGAAATCGATGTCGTAATAGCTAATAATTTCACCAACTAATTGATGAATTGTTTATTATCTGTCAATACTAATTATCCATTAATGAATATATTTTCAATTATTCATTTACAAGCATATTTATTCATTCTTTCATGTTTGTATCATCGTCTTTGCTTCAATTTTCACGAAAATGATATATAACATTGAAATAAAGTTTCTTTACTTTTTATTCGATTATTTTTCAATGATTGAATTCAATTAAAATTTAATTATTTTATCGTTATTGCTTCTATCAGCACTTCAAAAAAATATTCATGTACGAAAAGTATACATGTTTTTCTCATAGATAGGGTGGGTACATTTGAGACCAAACTTTAAAAAAAATTGCCTTTTTCATTTTTAAAATTAACAAATAAAAAAAAAAAGTCAACAAGCCTATCTCTATGCGTTGAATGAAAGAAGGGGTTACTACCACTTTTAAGTTTCACTACTACAATCACTTAGTGTAATGGTTCTATTTTTCTAGATTCAGTTTTGAGGTCAATAATTTTTGTCTTGTAATGGTCATTCTGTAAATATGTCACCTGAAAATTGTCTCTTTGTGTCAGACTAATTTATTTGTATGTATTTTTTTTATGAAATAACTGTATAATCTTAATTTAAACATTTAAAATGTTATCCCAGATTTTTTTTATTTGTTTCCGAAATATGAAAAAGGGTCGCCGTTTCCTCACGTTTTTTGTTCTATATATTTGTGTTCCAATACATGCATTAAACATAAATAACAATTGCTAGGCTGACATGAATTTACATGAAAGTAGAGGTAATAAAATAATCATAAATCCGATGTTTTAAAATGAATTCTGTGAACACTGTATATTAATCAGAACCAGAATGAGCAAGAAGAGAGAGACAGAGAGGGAGAAGAGAGAGAGAGAGAGAGAGAGAGAGACAAACAGTTAGAGAGAGAGAGGGGGAGGGGGGGGGGGGGCGGTGGAGATGGTGGAAAATACTAACTTTAGAAATTACTACGTCTAGAGAAACTGCTTTTTTCTTACATATCTAAATTCCGAGCCACTCCCGTCTCGGATCAAACAACCCCTCTAAAATCCCCACCCTCCGTCCTCCGTACCTCACGTGAGGCTATAAAACTAGTTTTACGAGCAACAACTTCAAGAACATGCTTCATTTCAACAGCGACGGTCGGTTCGAGTCCGCAATTAGATGTATTTATTTCAGGTACCTTGTCCTCATTCCTTCCGGACTCGAGTCCGCGGTCCATCTATCAGATACACTGTTTTCGCTGTGCAAACTATTTATTTATAATTCAAACACAGTTTTTGCCTATACGAATGATAAAAGATTCATTGATTTCCCGATAATTCCCCATATGATCGCGATAACTTCATTTCTCAATTGGTTCCCGGCGAGTTTCGAGAGCTAGGGCTTAGCGCACAAGCTGATTAAAGCGTTTAGATTTGTAGCCAATAGTATATCGGGCCTGGTTGATGTACGTTTTATGGAGATATGACATAATAAAAAGGCTTGCAATGACTGAAAAGGTTTAGAAAAATTGACTGCTGTTGCGCTAGGGGTTTATTTGAGCAATATTCGGGATCTCGTTGGCGCCATTTTACTTCTAAATATCGTTAATTGCGCTTGCGCAAAATGTATGGAGGACATTATACGTTGTGTTTATGGGTATCAAAACCTCGTCAGGCAGTTTTAGAACTGTATAGGGAAAAAAAACGAAAAGATATATCTAGTTTGTTTTTCTCCCCATTCGATCAATAAAATGAAGTGAAGCTAGATTTAAAATAAGTGTAAAAAAAATAATATTGATGCAGCTGTTTATTTATTTTATTTATTTATTTATTTATTTAATTATTTATTTTATTTGGTTTGTTTTGTATGAACGAAATAACTAAAAACATGAATGTTCATGTGTATTTGGTTAATGTTGTTAATACCATATAAAATTATTGCTTTCATTTTTATTTTCTATCATTTTCTCAAATGCCTTTTTAGACAAACTATACAATATCGGAATAAACTTTTATTGTATTTGGAAAAAAAAATGTCGGTATACATTCATGTATTGGATAATAAGCTGTTCTCCGGGTGCATATAACTTACTGGAATCTTAGATATGTATAAATGAATTGACATTTATCTTGTTCTTTATGGGTAATTTCCTAAGTCTGGTGTAAAAATAAAAGAAATTTGTTTTCTTTCGTTGACATAAGGTATCTTCGAGTTTGCATTAAATGCAATTTCACGAGTACCTATTTTAATGCCCCACGTAGACAATGCTGGCTCCATAGTTACCAGCACTGAACGAAATTTACGGGGGTTAATATTTGTTGATAATAATTTTCACAGAATCATCTTAAACTAATTGCTCATGAATAAGTGAGGTTTTACATTACGTCCTACTGAATTTTAAATTCCCTTAAAATATTACGTGGTAATTTAAATCTAATGAAATATGTTTTAATTGTTTATCATTTATAATCTTAAAATGATATCCAGCGGTATCGTACACGACTTTGGATTCGAAGGTTGTGAGTTCGAAACCCATTTCAGGCAAGACTATTTTTTAGGCCTTTTCAGACACAAATCTACATTGAAAGCCAGACGGACTTATCAGCATTCTGTTTATACATGCATATGCTGTTGAGTCTAATTTCGGTATTCACAAAATATTTTTTTGTATTATATTATTATCATTTTTATTTACTGAATTGAAAAATCAGTAATTTTTGATTGCAGTATTTCTGCCTTACCATTCCTAAATTTTGATATATACGTATGTTGATAATGGTAGGCTTATTTTTCTTTCATCTGGTAAAATGGATGCTTGGTTTGAGAATTTGATGTTTCAGAATAAAATGGGTTTGTAAGTTTTTACCAAAGTTAAAGAATTTAATTTATGAAGATGTTTCCCTAAAAACGGCCCCTGGTCCAAATCTGTAATCATAACGAACGAATAATATCAATATATTATGCCATAATTGACGTAAAAGAAAAAAATGTTTAAAAAATGAAATTATTTGATATATTTCCAAATAATGATTAGAATCTCAATGCGTCAAATCGTTTGAGGAGATATTAGTTGCAAACTCACTATTTTCTCGCTGACATTTAATTTCGTTGAGCTGCGTGAGTTCATCATTGCATATATAATTGCGCCATGTTCCAGAAAACATGAATTCTATTCTATTTGAACAAGTTTCGCAGATCATTTTTCAGATAGTTACATGCATGTACTTAACGAAATTTGCACTACAGAAAAACTAATTTCAAATTCAATATTGATTTATTGATTGTCTTTTTAGACACTACAACACAAGAGTGAATTCTTGTCTTGCAAGGCTATTTATCAAATAGAGTTATTCCCCTTGTGGGGTCAAACTATGTCACGTGATTTAACAATTCAGACACTGATAAGTTCTCATTTAGAATGTTACAATACTCTTATACGTTTTCACGGGCCCTTAAGCCTTTTAATACACGCCGGCCCCGAACCCCAAAACGACCAGAATCTAAAGGGAGTACCTATCCTCATGGTTTGAGGCTAATATGGATGACGTAACTGGTCATATTTCACAATCATTGCGTTATAATCAACCTCTCGATATGACAAACTAAATAACGCCACACTTCATAAAACCCCCAGAATGCGAACGCCTGTCTTCTCCAGGTACTTGCCATATTTGGCCATATCATGACTAGAGAGCGCTCGAGTATGCCAATAACCATTCAAAATGGCGACGGGCTGGGTGTCAAATGAGGCATCGGCGTCGCCAGCGTAATTAAGATGTTGACAAAAATCCCCCAACTTGTTCACAATCTTCACTACGTAATCCTCGACCGTTGTAATCTGACTTCGTTATACCCATAAGAAGGCTTAGTGGACTATCATAAATACTGATAAACCAATTTGTGCTGTAATTTAGATGGGCTCACGCTGGCAGAAACTTGACAATTACTCATTCCCGAGATTCCTCGCTACCGTCTGAAGAAGTCAGAAACACCACTTATCTGTTGTGAAGTCGATTCCACCGAAGAGGTTATCAGTAATTATTCACTTCAATACACGGAGTTAAGATTATGCCTGATACAAAATATTAGGGGCACAAAGGCAACTATCAATAGGCTCTGTGATTGGTTTTAAGTCAGGTTATTTATGGCGACAATAAAAAAGGTCAAAATACCAGAAAATGAAATATTAACGCTTATAAGTTGAGAGGAAAGTAAAAATCGAAGAAAAATATTATTATTATTATTTTATCTTGAAAGTCGTGGTAGTGTATCAGTAGTAATAGTAGTAGTAGAAGAAGAAATATTGGTAGTTAAAGAAGAAGTATGGTCATCATCATCATCATCATCATCATCATCGTCGTCGTCGTCGTAGTTGGTACCATTTTACTATGTTCATTATCTGCAAAGTGAATCCACCTCTAGATATGTATTTCTACTGACACACATAATGAAAAAATGTAATTATTTATTCTTGTGAAAATCTATTATATTTTATGTATCGAAATTAAATGAAACTTGAAATAATAAATTCCTGTAACTTACACTTGCCAAATGATATCTATATGAGTTTTACATTGATTTATAATGGGTAACACATCCTTTCGTACGCTAGAAATGAACATCGGTTATAATATACAACATAAACTTAACAAGTTAAGTAATTTACTTAAAATTTTAATATTATTACACCTACCTAAGCGTCCTCGAAAAAAGTACTTAGCGGTGTTGCGTAAGATTTACTATCCGTAATATATCAAAATGTGCAAACAAGCCTTGTGCAATAACGATAAAATACGACTCTTCGAGGCTTGAGGTATCAACAGGCAGATGCAAATCATGCTTAAGGATAGACATGGCATTGCTTCATTTTTTCCAGTATACTTCCTGGGGCACACAAAAAAAGTCAGTGGCGCCACGGTTGATTACGAAATAAACATATAAAATGTTTATTTAAAATGTTGTTAAACATTGATAGCGCAAAGCAGTTGTGTTCTTAAATAACCACTCTATACTTCACCAAAATATAATCGTTTCTTGATCAATGGTCGATTAATGTACGGGACGAATTTAATTTATCCCAAATGTTTTGTGCATTTTTTTTCTTTGCTCCCTTTTCGCACTTCCAGGGAAAGTTCAAAAGTTTTCAGACCTCTAAAAAAGGCAATACGTAATATTATGTTTTCATGGATGATGCGCCATTTGTGTTTTGTTGTTTTCTCTTTGTTTTAAGGGGGTGGGTGAGTCTTATATTAATGATATGGTGTATTTAAATACCTTGATTGTTATTGATTCATATTACCCAAACTTCATGCAAAAAAAAAAAAGAATACTAGTAACATAATTTCTTTGCAGTATCAATTCATTTCTGTTGCGCACATGTTCATTCTATAACGCACGTGCGTGTACAATGACAACTTGTTTATGTTGCAAAACACGGCCTTTAATTGTGCGGAGAAATTTTCGGAACGTGCTACATGCATTGTAAAGCAGCAGAAGTAACATCGTCACGTGACTCCTATTATCGTCTGCCACAACATCTTCTTGTAAACTTCAGTTTTGAATGATTGTGAAATGTGATGCTACTAAAAATACGATCAAATACCAGTTTAGGAGGATCTTTATTCGACACCGAGTGCACAGTTTCCTCGTACTGGCTCTAGATAGGGTCCGTCTGCTTGGAACAACTTAATGTCTAAAGAAATGCTTGGCCACAGCCCATCATGGAGCCAAAAGTACTGGGAGAAATACGCACTGACAGGATTAATTTCTTACAAAATCGCATTTCCGCACCAAATGGATGATACTAAACAGACCTAAATCTCGTGAATGGCTCGCGCGAGCTTTCATAGTCCTTCACGTGGTATCTGCTGAAATAAAAACATACGGGTGTCAATTCGTGAGACTTGTAGAACAAAAGTGCTGCGATGTTTGGATGTTGTATGTTAGGTAACGCATTCATTAGCATCATTTGTTATGATGTTGCACACGTGAACCCGTGATCTGTAGGCTGTCGTCTGCCACATCTCATTAATCCGGCCATCAGTTATTTTGACCAATCAAATTAAGTCAATCGATTAGATATATACATCTCCATGGATGACGCGCGTGCCGATCCATTTGTGTATCGAAAACAAAATCTTGTTAGGCATCAATGTGACCTAATAGAAAAAGTCAACACTGATTACGGGGAAATAGGAAAAATGCTGATCGCTGCATGATAGCAAACAAAGCATTCTGCACGTCATTTTCAGAATTTCTTGGTGGAAATATAGAAATTCAAGATTATTTTTTTTACGTCTGCGGAACAAAGAGTGACATGATAATGCTAATAATGATCAGATGACGTCCCCTTGCTCGTCTAAATGATGTTCAGGTAAGAAGAGGAAAAATAAACTCTACATAATGAATTCTGTTTTTTTTTTTTTTTTTTTTTTTTTTCATGAATTCATAGATTTATTGAGAATTTTCAGGGAGAAAAGTTAAAATATTTGGCTTTTGATATTCATCCATTTTTCTCTCGAATAAATACATACTGTTATATTATTAATTCAGTGTGGACTGACCAATATGTGTATTTGTCTATCATTTCAGGAATTAAATGGAAAATTCGTTTGGTAGTATGGGCCCCTCGTTTCCTTGAGAACAGAACGTATTATTTATTTCACCAAAGTATTCTATAATACAACATGAGAATTTATAAGAACTAATAGAGGTCGCAGCATAAGAAGTAACAATAGTAGCAGCCGTTGTAGCAGTAGCTGAAGCAGAAGTAGTGGTTGTTATTGTTGTAGTAGTGTGAGTAGTAGTAGAAGTAGTAGTAATAATTCCTAGTAGCATTTTTTGCTGTTATTGTATAAGTAACAATAGCAGTACAGTTAGACCTGTATTAGCAGCACCTTTATTAAACTGCCAACCTGTATTTAACGGTCAGTTTTGACATATTCAAACAACATTTTGTTTTCTGATAAACCTTCATTTAGCGACCACCTTTGTTAAACGGTCATTGTCTCTTGATCCCATGACTGACCGCTTAAGATAGGGTTTGACTGTAGTTGTAGCATCGGTGGTGTTGATTGTTGAATACTTTATTTATGTTTTAAGATTATTCACATATGTTTAAAATAATAACCAAGTCATGCATATAGGTTATGAGTCACAAGAAATTAAAATTAACAATATATATATATTTACAGTTAAGCTTGTCTTAAGCGGTCTGTCAAGGGAACAAGAGAAAGTAAACGCTAACAGAGGTGACCGCTAAATGAAGGTTAAACGTATTATAGAATGCTAGTTTGAAAATATTGAAACTGACCGCTAAATGCAGGTTGGACGCTTAATAGAGATGGCCATTAATACAGGTTCATCTGTATATCACCATTATTATTATTAGTTATGAAATGAAATAAAATCAATACTGATTGTATATTATTTATATGTAGATAAAACACAATATATTTACATGGATATATGTATAAAAATACTGTTACAGTCACGACGAAATTTAATGTCAGCGAAAAACAAAACATTACTTAGAGCAAAATCTAGATTAGGCCGAACCTACTGTAATCCTATTTTTTTTCTTGCAAGCCAGTAGATCCGTCTTAAGGTTTATTTTCAGGATGTAAGGACCTCTACTTCGCTTTTGATTAGGACATTTCCTCCTCGCGAAAATATAATACACATAGTACCTGTGTGTCGTGTTTATCTAATATGTTATATTTTCAATACAAGTTTTTAGTTTCAAAAATTTATTATTTGTATAAATATTAACCCTTTCCCTCATATAGACTCATTTTGACGCACTCAATAGGTACCACATAAAGCCTGATCTGCAGAAAACCACAGTTAAACCTTACCAAATTTAATTATAAAATCCTCATTTCCAGACCACTGAGGAGCAGCGAACAGCATAAAACCTGATCAGCCTGCGAGTTACTCGCAGGCTGATCTGGTTTTATGCTGTTCGCATAGGTCTTTTCATGGTGTCCTCTATGAGGGAAAGGGTTAAACTGTACAGGTAATCAATATAACTTTTTTCAGTTGCTGATTGTATACATACTGTGCTCTTTAGTCATGAAGGAAATAAAAGTACATGTACTACAGTTGAACCTGTATTAGCGACCACCTGTATTAAGCGGTCAATCTGAATTTAGCGGTCAGTTTTTAATATTTCTAAACTAGTATTTTGTTATACATTTAACCTTCGTTCAGCGACCACCTCTGTAAAGCGGCTACTTCTCTTCATCCCTTGACTGACCGCTTAAAACAAGCTTGATTTTACTTGTAGTTGTACATTTCCCACGTCAAGGAGCGCAATTACCCATATACTTGTACTAATATAAGTAGAACTGAACGGTTTCATAGATCGGAACCTCGTGTCTCCGGGGCACGGGGTCGACAATTAGCAACTCAAGGACTTCAAGAGCCGATACCCGTGCTAATCGTACTGAGAAGTTGCCAATATCCACCCAAAGGCTTAGATGCTTCATAACTTAACGCCCGTACTAAAGTGATGTACTTATCGAAATAATTCCAAATTTTATGCCCCCTCTTACTGACAGGGGGCTTACGTCAGTGTGAAAATGCACACATTTTATTTTGACGATAAAAGCCATAACGCAATAGCGATGGGTCATCAAATTATTGGTAATTGGTTGGAGGGGCATAAAATGTTAGATATTTGCTCGATTATTTATATTGTTGAAATATGATTAACACAGAGCACCGTAAGACTAGAGACATCCCCTCATAATGGCACGCCTGTACGCGAAAACTTCGCCGTAACGACAATCGATCGTCATCTTGCTTCAACAAATTGACCGCCTTGTGTTTGCCTGCGAGGCCAAATTCATCATGAATTTTTAAGGAAGTTTTCGCATCCCTTCTGAATGTACACATATGGTGCCTAAGAGGGGATAATTTGAAAACTTTCCCTGATCTCTGTTAGGATCCGATCCGGCGTAATGAAGCGAACAATGGCTCGATTATACTTGCTTATCACCATTACCCAAGTAGCAGCTTTTCGGCGCTCGTCGTTAATTGAGCTCGTTCCGTGCTTAGCACAGTTTGGATCGAAAGGGGGTCTAATTCACGGCAATAGTTCTCGTAATGGCCGATAATTGACGGCCAATATCAATATGTTTTTGCGATTCTGCATAGATGCATAATAGCGCGAATTACGAGTTATTTAC